>JAFELO010000128.1:109711-120356 GCA_017140195.1 Eumaeus atala
AAATCAGATACCGCACTCATGTCCCTTTATTCTTTTCATATTGAAATTATTGGCCAGTTGTGGTTCTCTTATTGAACGTAAATCAGATACCGCACTCATGTTCCCTTATTCTTTTCATATTGAAATTATTGGCCAGTTGTGGTTCTCTTATTGGAGCGTAAATCAGATACCGCACTCATGTCCCTTTATTCTTTTCATATTGAAATTATTGGCCAGTTGTGGTTCTCTTATTGGAACGTAAATCAGATACCGCACTCATGTCCCTTTATTCTTTTCACATTGAAATTATTGGCCAGTTGTGGTTCTCTTATTGGAGCGTAAATCAGATACCGCACTCATGTTCCTTTATTCTTTTCGTATTGAAATTATTGGCCAGTTGTGGTGAGTAGAAGTTACGGTAAAATGTGTTCCTTCACATTGCATATTTTTCCAAACTGAATGTTGATATCTTTTTTATGAAATATAAAGTAGCAGCCATTGAGTTGAGGAGTGCAAATTATGTTGCATATTTATGCTCATTATGGTCACGAAAATATGAGCTTTGACTGAACCCTCAATTGAAGCTCATATTTGTGTGGCCAGAAATAACTATATATACCCTTTAGTAAAGTTAGAGTTTCCTTGAGGACACTTGCATACACTATTTTATTTTATTGGGTTTATCAACAATTGTTACACTATTTTGACCTAAAAATAATAACACACATATAACAAGCACTAAGTTCACAACCAATAACAGATGAACACTGCATGCATAGTGAGCTAAAGTTGAGAAATTATCTTATAGATCGTACGTATAAATTGTAGTCAAACTGTATTCGAAAAAAAAAAATTGAATTTGGGCCGGGCGATCAGTAGTAATTATAAATGTTGGGATAGTGTGATCGTTGTAGCGATCGCCAGAGATAGAAATTCGATCTTAATTATAAAATCATTTCATTTCGAATACAGTTTGATTATGTACGGACGTAAAATTTTTATGCAGGTGCTTAGATGAAAATGAAATGACATTGTCACTTGCACGTGAGTTTAAGCATTGTGTGCGTATATTTCGTTCAAATAAAAAGTGTAATGCGTATTCTAATAGAATGTTAATTTTCTTCTTCATAAATTTTTCAACTGTACTTTAATATAAAAGTACTCAATGCACAGTGGATAAGGCGATGATTATATCAGGAGCAGCCATACAACTGTTAGTAAAGGTTCACACGACAGTAGTATTGGAAAGCTATCTGTGGTTGAAGCGAGGATGTCATTTCAAGTAACGACACGTTTTATATTGTGGAATTCGTCGGACCAACTACAGGTCTTACGGCGCTAAAAATAGAACTGTTGACAACAGAGGCTACTTGCGGATTCTCCGCTTCACTCAGCCTCATTCAGCATCACCTGTTTTTCCTCGAGGGAAAATCTTGAAACTGAATTTTGTATCGATTAATCTCAACCAATTGTGTTGAAATTTGTTTGGCATACATAACGCGGCGTGTGGCATGAAGTTCACATGTTATAGTCAACATTTTAATTTTTCAAAAAATTACCCTAATGCGTTTAAATAAAACTTTTAATATCTTAAATATCATTTTTCTATTGTTAGTGTTATTTTTTTCTACATACTTAGAATGATACAAAATATTTTTTTAAACATTTTTATCTTGTTACGCCAAAAAAACACACGCTTTTTTAGTATGTTATATACACTAAGTAGTTACAGACGACAATGTAATTACATTAAATCGAAATTATTGTCGATCGAAAAAGGCCGCATCGCAATAAATGTTTTTGAAAAAACCTACACAATGACGGCCAGTATCAAGTTAGAAGCCTGAAGTTTAATTAAATAATTTAACATGAAATAAGATCGAATTCAAGATCGCTGAAAGCTTGCTGATAAAAATATTTTTTTGAATTAAAATTGTCTGTAAGTCGGTTTACAGGTGTAACTTTACGTTTCTTCTATCGCATCGACCAAATAAGCTGCAACGCAGCAATGACGCACTATATTTTTCACAACCATTTAACACTAAAAGTACTTGCTAGTAAAACTTATTTTAGGGCATCAAATATACTATTTTTATAGGGAGTTGCAAACAAAAGCGAACGTGTGTTAATCGATCAGAAAAAGGATTGGTGGCACATTGGGATATGTTTTCTGGAAACACTTGATGGGCTTGCAGGGTTTGTGTACACCGTTGAAGTGTAATGTCGTTCTCATGTTAGTTTATTTGTACAAATGGTATGGCATCCAATAGCGATTTAAAGGTTATGGTCCCTAAAGTTAAACCTATAGTAATAATAGCCACTGAAAAGAAACCGAAACGTCGGAATTGTTAAACATCAACATAAAATGCGATGTTTTATTTTATATCAAGCAAACGAGCCTCGGAGCCTTTTGATTAGTGACATCCGTGTAATTGTAATGCAGACGTATGACCTTCCTTCACTATTTTCCTCAAATGGCCATCAGGAACTAACATAGCGTACGAAACGCGACAGCATAGAGTTACCACTGCTGCGGATATTTATGGGCATCGGTAATCTTTGGAAGAGTCCGAGTGCTCGTTTCCCCCGAATTCTATTAAATATTCATGTTTCCTTAATCATATTACATTTATCTAAAAGAATATGTAATTTGGGTCGTTAGTCAAAAAGGTTAGGAACCACCGAAATGGAGACATAAAGAATCATTAAAAGTATTTATAAAGATTATATGCATGGAGTGTGGAATTCTTATCTTATAAGACTGAGCCATGAAAAACCGCAAATGACTTAGTTAACGTAATTGCGACTATTAGAAATCACAACCCGCATTCCTGATTATTTCCAGTCCTTATCGCTTACTACAGGCCTCTTTCAATAAACGTGAAGATCTTCTCTCGTCCATATCGGACCGGCTACTGCGTCTAGTACATGGTCACAGTACATTGGTAAACTTCTATACATATTATAAAATAAAGTCCCCAAAAGCTGTCTATATGTAGCTTTCTCAAAATCTACTGAAACACTTGTCATGAAGTTTTCACCAATCGATAGTGCGATTCCCAAGGGAAAGATTTGGTATAGAATTTGTGAAGATAACGATCCAGCCCGTGTTATTCACGAGCGTAGCCGGGGCTTCCCAGTAGTAATATAATAAAAAAATAGTATTTTTATATTGGCCTCTGGCTGGAGTTGACACCGTAACAATCCGTTCAGTTTGCTAAATTATCGCTTTTTTATAGTAAAGAGAAGTAGAACGTAAATGCTAATAGCGCTTAAGTCACAGGCGGTCGCTAGCGAATGCTTATGCTACTCTAATATAATGGCACGTAATTATTATATCACGTTAAACATGTAATGGCGGCAACGATTTACTCGTACGATATATTTCTGTGCGTGTCACAAGGATTTTGTAGCGATCGTAAACATTTGGATTATCGAGTAAGTGCTGTCACAAAATTTGAATTTAACGAGATCACAGTTCATGTGTTATGTTCACTGAAATTGTGTCGTGTAAATGTGTTTTAAGCTAATCGTCCATTTTACCGTTTGGAATGTGCTACGTTGTTGTTACCTTACATTAAGTTTAAAACAAAAACGGGATTACATAAAATATATTTTCGTGTACTTTAAATTGTCCCGTCTCGAGCGGTTTGTGGTTAACCCGTGGCCCATTGGAGGGGACGAGGAAAGGAGGGCAACACCTCTGTGTCTGTGTCTATGGGCGTCGGTATTTAACAAAAGGCTCATTGTTTCTGTGCTCATATATAATCTGTTCCATAAAAAAACCTTTGAAGAACGTCAAATCTTTTTCTGACACAGTTCATAATAATGATGCGCGTGTCGGGTGCTGAAGGAGCTTTTGCTGTGCTGATGCTCCAGTGACCACGACGGTAAAATGGACAGTGCTAGCTGTCCCAAATGTTGAGCACTTCCTACTCCTCCTATTTTCCTCTGTTCAAATTCGTTACATTTCAAGGCATTTAGCATTTCCTCGGGCTTCCTGCGATGATGTCAAAGGGTCACAGGGCCGCTGTTGGTCCCGGAGACACAGGAAAGCAGCAATAGGAAAGTGTGGTGGACCGTGTCCGTTAAAAAAATGACCAAAATATTGTGTAGGTTGCTATGTACACCAGAACAAAGAATACACGTAAGTTGTTTGTTCCAGACCCAAGTTGAGCATTCGCTGGTCAAATTGCAATAGAGCCGTATATTTTGAAAGGGCACTCATAATCTCGTTACTACACACATATAATCACATATGCAGAGTTCTAGCTAATAGTACTACTGACTGATACACTTCTTCTTATGCAGCCAGTTCAGTTGTCAGTTCCATCTCAGTGGATATTCCTTTTGCAAGTTTCCACATATCTATCACCGAAAAGGTTACATACAGCTGGCAGTTTATTGATAGTATTGGTGTTTAATCTGTATAAAACAGAAGAGGGATTGTCGCCAGAGGTTATCAACCATCACTGCTTAGCGACACATGCAGGTCGGATTGAAAACGCCTAAGTCTCACCCTGTCACAATAAGTATTATTACCTGCGTTATTCAAAATAGTCTTCTTGTACTCTTGGATATAATACGGAATTTAAAAGACAAAACTTTTACTTTTATTAAAAAGCATTACTAAAATCTTCCTTAAAATAGGTTTCAATTTCTTTCTTATAGAGTAGCTAAGAAAATACAAAACATAAGAAAAGCTGGATACAGTCCAGATTTTCTTATGTTTTGTATTTTCTTAGTGACATTAAAGTGCTGGATTGTCCATAAGACTTTTTTATAAGAACTTGGTATTGCTTTCACTATTTCTTTACATCTGACTGTTGAACTCTGGGTATATTTTTTTTTATAATTTAGAAGCGACTGTCTTATATCTACAAGATCTTTTAGGAATATGCTTCTATATAGAAGTACATACTTTGAATTGCTCATGTCTGTAGCGCTTTTCTCAACAAACCGAGAACGGTTCGGGTTTCGCAGCAGATACAAAATTCCACACAGAAATACCCTGTGAGATATCGCTCGGGAACCGCTACCCGAACTGTTAGAGATATTTATTTTCGTAATGGTTGAAATTGCTGTAGTTCTTTGTTCATGAAAGTATCGTTCAAAGCTCCCAGTAGCGTTTGCAAATAAATCTTAGACCAGACCAGTTGCGTAGTGGAGTCCGGAGAAGCGACAACATCATAATCTGCCAAACGAACCCGATAACACGCTCGTTAAATCTGGACCGATGGAAAAATTATTCAAATGTCCTTCGTGCGGTGTTTTCACACGCACATTGTTTGCCCCCATATCTTGATAATCTCTTTTGCCCCCGTTTTTATAGGGAATACAATAAAATTAACATACGAATGTGGCTCTCTGACGTAAGGTGAGGTTAGCGTAATGGATACAACTCTGTGCACATATTTGGGCTCCACGGCGTAAACATGTCAGATATGCTATCTGTTTCACGGAAAGATAGCGGCCCCAATCACAATCAGATGCGTTTTTGATTGCACAATGTGATTATATTTGTATTAGGCGCAAAGCAGGGTTGTCACTTGCAACTTTTTAATGGCATAAGGGAGACGACAGAACGGTGAGTGATATGAACTTGAAGGACTACCAGAGCTATTGCATTGCTACAGGCAAATGCAGATGTGTTTTCCTGTGGTGTTGTACGTATCCTGCTTGAGCTCTCTCCGGAAAGATTACAAGGCGTAGTATTAACGGCTGTAACGGCTATAGCTGTCGCATCGAGCCAGTGATAAAAGTGAAGGAAATTTTAAACTATGATATTGTTTATTGTTTTACAATTTCTACCTTGAGTAGTACAGAATAATGCCCGGGTCTTCCGCGAGCTCGGCTCAGATATTTACTTCCAATCAGAGTTAGCGGTGACTAGAACAAATACACCTTGCTACCCGTGATCAGCAGCCGTCATCAATCTTTTTGTGTACAGTCATCAGTTGCTAATCAATCCTATACGTTTCCTAGCCATTCTTTATTGAATGAAAATTTTGTGATGTAACGTTATATTTTGTATGTTTTGTTGGATGCTTGCTATACGTTGGAGAATTGGGCCGACACGACCAGGGACCGCTCGCTCACACAACACCTATCGGACTACCAATGTAGTGCAATATTGCAAAATGCCACATGTCGCGTTCGCAAGGGGGCCCTGGTCATTTGAAATGCCTAACAATAGTCGGTTTAACTTCTCCAGGTTGGGACAGAAAAAGGGTCCATCATTGAATGTGCCACGGGGCTCATACGGTGTAGCTACGCCTCTACGCTCTGAGTATCACTTTATTTATATGTGCGTAGGCAAAGCCTTGATTCATTAGCCGCTCCTTATATTTTTCTTTTCGTGTGTTAAGAAAAGCGAATGTGCGCTCTGAATGGCGAACAAGCTCTATAATTTTCATCAGCCACACATTCCTTTACATATTTAGGTTAAATGTCATGTAAAATAGCAACGTTGTAAGGTGTACAACGACTTGTTAGAGTCTCGCTTTGCTAAGATAAAATTTCGCATACAAGTCAGTCGAGTACATTTGTTTATTTGAACGCGCTAATCTCAGGAACTATTGGCCCGAAATGACAATTTGAATTATTCTTGTGTGAATATTTTTTATCAAGGTTATAGCATATGGCCAATTACCATGACCCTACGAGTAGCAGGACCGGAGTCAGGCGGGTGAAACCGCGGAGAGATGCTTTACAGTTACATTTTTTTCACCTTCATCATCATCATCATTATTATCAGCCCTTGACGGTCCACAGCTGGACACAGGCCTCTTTCAATGAACGCCAAGACGAGCGATCTCCTGCTACTCGAATCCATCCCGGACCGGCCACTGCACTGAGATCGTCTTCCCACCTGATGAACGGTCGACCAACACTTCGTTTCCCTAAACGCGACTTCCACTCCAGAACCTTACTGGCCCACCTGCCATCTGTTCTTCTGAGTGTGTGACTAGCCCATTGCCACTTTTGCGAGCCTATTCTTCGCGCAATATCGGAAACTTTACTATTCAACTTGTTGGAGTTTATCAAAGCGTATGTATTATTTTTTCTAGTCATAGTTTTATAGGGACCTTGTGTTTTTTTCTAGACTGTCACGCTAGCTATTGGCTGAATCGTGCACTTTTCGAGTATGATATTAATATTTGTAACCTAGCAATTGAGTAGCACTTTTACCACTTAAATTTCCTTGATGTTCATTGTTTTTTAATGGCAATGACTATCGACGCCCATGCTCTTTCGCGTGATTGTGACGCAGCGCGTTGCCCTCCTACCATCCGCTCCAGAATAGTCACCGGCAATTCACAGATGGCACGAAACGTGACAGCGACGCTGTCAATTTACGCCTTTATCAAGAGAGCGAGAGGAACTTCCCCGGTCGTGCTGGCCCAGTTCCGCTGCATAGGAGGATGTACTGTCACGCACCATGCATGGCACTGCCTCCTCCTATGCAGCGTAGCACTACCTCTTGCTAAATTGATACAGATAGACTTACTCCGTATATTAACACATAGATGTGAGTAAGAGAGGATGGTCGACGTGGTGTTAAATATACCAATAAAACGATAAAAATCGATAGAAACTGTGATGGTCTACTCTCATCGTACTGTTGCTTCTGCATTTGTAGTACACGACCATGAAAGACAATGACAAATTTTGGTAAATTAATATTGTGACGGTTTGCCCTCGATACGCTTTAGAGAATGTAATTAACGCCCCTAACGGAACGCTTTTAAATGTGATATTGGCTTTTGTAAGACGAATTGGGTCGGTGCATCCAAATGTGTGCTCGTTTAACACGTTTCATCCATTATTGTTGTTGGCAACAAACACCTATTCGGTTATTATGTTTAGTTGTTAATACTCCGATGACCAGCTGGTGCAGTGATTACATAGGTCGGATAATAGTGCAAATTGTGCCAATGGTCGCGGGTTCAATCCCGCCCAATATATACAGTTTTGTAAATTTATAAAAAAAGATTTAATATATCTCCGTTGTCAATAATACAACTCCTTGTGGTATTTAGGACATAAAATATACTAAGGGAGGGCATATTAGTAGAATATTTAATTTACAGATTACGAAACATTTCGATTATAAAATGTATAATTATTCTAAAGCCATGAGAGTAAGAAATTATATTGACAACGTAAAGTATTGAACCTTATCAAACATTTATTGAAAAAAGACAGAATATGTTTATAGTATCTTTTAAATTGTTTATTTGCCTTTTATTTTTTGCACTTGATGGCGGAAATATATTTAAATGTTTGTGCTATGAGCGAGAGTTGCTTTTTAAATATTTAATATAAAAACCACGGTATCCGTATACATCAAACAGCGTAAGCCAAGCAAATGAAGTTGCAGTAATCATCAGTCGTATACAAGAACTATTAATTGAGAGGTTATTGGAATGTGACAACCCGTCTAGAGCTCCATTGTATAACTTATGACGATGATTAATCGAGTATTAATTACTCGATCGTTTAGCACCTGCGTTTTGTTCATTAGTGATAATCGAATTGTTCAATCATTCGAGAAAATTCCAAATTGTAAAATTGTTCCGATAAAGTGCGAACTGTGTTTTGTAATTATTTTTGTCTTCGCTTCTTTGTTCAAATGCTGTTTGTAGTCTTAGGTTCGATATTGAAGCCAGCGGAACCTGTACCTGCTTGAATTATAAAGACTACGTTAACGACTGAGCCAGTCGGTAGTCAAACATTGCATCGAATATCTAAATCATTTTCTTCGGTCAAATATGCTTATCGAAGATCGGAGTTTTAACCATCCATTATTGAGTCTTCATTGAATATTCTCATAAAATACATTCAAAATAAACAAACTATGATTACCAAACATTATTAAATGAGTTCATTTGAAATTGCTTCTACGAATCGATTATTGAATGTGAAAAGGCAAATGGGGTTAATACCGTATTGAACCTTCCAATAATTGTGTTAAACAATAATTAATTGTATTCACCATTGTCTACATCGGCTATGGTGTTTTGAATCATTGTGTTTCCACTGCTATTCAATTAATAAGATGATGGTTAGTTGTAACCTTTTTTTGTTATATAATAAGGGGGCAAACGAGTAGTCGAAACCTTCTAACGACTATCAACGCCCATGAACATCCACATAATTATTACGCCGATGTGTTGCCCCCTTTCCAATGGGCCACCGGTTACTCACGAACCGCACGCAACGCGACACTGAAGATGTCACTTTACAGCGGTATCGTGTGAGCGAGAGGCACCTCCCCGGTCATGCCAGCCTAATTCCGTTGAATAAGAGGATGTAGTGTCATACACCATGCAGTGCACTACCTTCTTCTATGCAGCATGGCACTACCTCTTGCTTATAGTATATTAGGTTAATTGCACAGGCGAGCTAGTGGGGCAGTGGTATGTTGCGCCCGCCAGTTAACACTAGCGGCCGCGGTTTCTTATCCCGCCGAGGTCATAGATGTTTAGCAACAAGCATTCCTAAGATAACATTCTCAAAAAATAAAACTACCACCATCTCAGAGTGATAAGTCCATATTGTCATAATGTGTTGTGATAAGTCCTCAGAATATCCATGTTAATATTATTATTTTGAAAGTCTGTAACGTCATCCCGGCTAATACGCCGAACCAATTTGGAGGAAATTGGATAGGTATGTAGTTAAAACACGAATTCAAACACCGGCGTCTTTAAAAAATACAACCCATAAGTACATGACAATGGGGGTAAAAGTTTGTATGTAAATCATGATATCAATCGGATCGCGGGTTACAGCAAATTTTATGATATAATGTTAGACAATCAGTTACACCTGACGTAACAGATAAGTAATAGCGGCGGAATGGTACCCGAGGGGTTTTCACCACGCGTATATTTTCCTATATGGACTTACGTAGTGTGCTAAAGATTCAGTCATCCTACTACTAGTCTAACTTGACTGGTGACGAGCGATTGGCGTAGTGGTAAAGTAAGCGGGCGTGCCGAGTGTATTGCGCAAGACCTAGGTGTCGCGGGTTCGAATGCCTATGAAATGGATTTTTATCTACGTTTTTCTGTATTAAAAATAGGAAACAATATATCCGGTGTTTTTTTCCTGTAACACAAGTCCTTAAGGTATTATTAGTATAGGGCTAGGCTAGTGTAATGTCCACTGATTATTATCTATACTTATTATAAAACAAATTCCACAAAAGCTGTCTGTCTATATGTGATCACTTTTATTAGATCTACTGAACGGATTTTCGTGCGGTATTCACACTTAAATAGAACGTTTCCCGAGGAATGTTTAAGTATATAATTTGTTTTTCTGTTACTCACGGACGAAGCCAGGGTAGATCGCTACTTAAAGCCTGACGAAGCAGTAGCGTGCGAGTAGCTCGCTGACTCACAATACGTTCAGCGCGACACAACTACTTTTTTCATCCCGTTGTGTAACCACTTGGAAACTTAAAAGCTCTGCCTTTGAGGGATGATGCTTGACAAGATCGGTGTAAGTCTGACAAGATAATTGTCAATTTAATTGGAATTGGCGCTCCACAGCCTCAAGTGCGCAATATTTGAAAGCTAAAGCAATATTTGATGGTACATAATGAAAATGTTGTATTTTAACTGTAGGCAGTAGAACGTTTAATTATAAAAGGGGA
>JAFELO010000128.1:123331-148782 GCA_017140195.1 Eumaeus atala
TAATAGAATAGGGGACGCAAACGAAAATTACTATGCCGATCCTCCCAGCGCCTAAATGGGCCACCGGCCAATCACATATACACAGCAAGAGTAATATAGTAATAGTTGCTAATAATATGAAAAATATTAAATATATTTCCGCTAACTAGTTGCCAGTAACACAAGTCCGTGCGGTAATTAGCACTGGACTAGGCTCACGCGTTTTGCTAATTTCTCCTCATCATCATTATCATATAGGTTCACTGCTGGACCTCTCGCATCCATCCCGGACCGGCTACTGCACGGAAATCGTCTTCCCTCCTGGTGAACGGTCGAACCACACTTCGTTTACCTAAACGCGGCCTCCACTCCAGCACCTTACTGGCCCATCTGCCATGTGTTCTTCTGAGTTTGCGACCAGCCCATTGCCATTTCAGATAGCTTATTCCTCGCGTAATTTATTAAAATAATTCTCCTCCTGATTCCTCATTTTATAATATTTATTATATTATCTCTGAATGTAACATGAAAACTATAATACCCATTAAATTTAAATAATAAAAAATAGTACAAAATGGTAAATTCATATGATTCCACGTTTCATAATTCAAAAGGATTATTTTGTAACACTTTTGATTGTTACGAATAAAAGTTTGCTGTGTTATTTAGAACGAGTGCTGTGCTTGAAAGTGAACACGAGACACAAAAAGTGCCATATCGCGACAACTGACATGACAAAAGTAGGCTGTGTGTTTAAAAAGCTGTGTACTAACAAATACTTTTATTAAAAAAAGCATAAAAAATTGTTTTTATAACAATAGTTTGCATCTAGCAAAAAATATCACTTTAATTTAAGATACACGATCATACTTAAACTTCCTCAAGAATTTAGTATTAGGGAGACTGCAAATATTTTCGTGCTTTCCTCCATTCCCCGCAATGGGCTACTTCTCAGAATTATTTGCAAATCGCTCATAACGCGATAGAATTGCTTACAGTTTCAAGGTGCATATCGCCCGTAAAAAAAAAAAGAAACGCATTTACACGCCTTCACTAGCCCTGGGTGGAGTCCAGTGGTGTGTGGGGCTGGCGGCACGTTATTTTGCCGCCAGCCCATAAACACCACTACGAGTGCCATCAGTGCCGCCTTTGGTGACGTGCCCCGGCACAATAAATCATCAGAGCACCTCGACGGCAAGTTAGCACCCTATGCGACAGACACCATCTTCACAGATAGGGTTGTCGCGCACTGAAGGACAACCCCACCAACTTTGGGACAGTGTAATGGGGTGAGATTCCCAACCTCGCCCCTTGCGCCGTGCGTAAAAGCGCCACGCACTTTTCTCTTTTGTCCCCTCTTCTTATAAGAGGGGTACAAAGAGCGGCTCCTCATCCTGCTCTTAAGTCTCCCGCTTCTTATAAGAGGGGTACAAAGAGCGGCTCCTCATCCTGCTCTTAAGTCTCCCGCTTCTTATAAGAGGGGTACAAAGAGCTCCCGCCTCCTCGGTTCAATTGGCTTCGCCCAAGGTCTGGGTTCACGCCGGGAGACTGAGCCCCACCACCGCGACAAAGCGTGGGAGCAAGAGGTGCCTCCGGCAGTATAAGGTAACGATAATTATTTAGTTCTTAACTACTGAATTGAACTGTCAGTAATAAGAGTATTATTAAATATAACAAAGAGTTGAATAAGACGTTATTAAGTAGCTCGCTTTGAATAAGAAGAAAATATTTACACAATTGTAGGCTCGGACCAAACACTTTCCGAAGTAAATTATATAGTATTTAGCTGCTTTTTATCTTGTTCTCTTATTATCTTGCGAAGGAGATATTTAAACTCCTCTCTATGTGTTCTAAGCAATAATAATCGTCGCCAAACTAAAAATGTTATAAATCCCTCAGATTGTATGTATGTTTGCTATTATATCATATGATAAATATTGCAACGAATTGGCTAATTTATGGTCCAGATAAAGATTATCTAGGATGGTATAAAAAATATTTTAATGATTTTTATATCTGTGAAACGGTTCTTTGGGATCGATTTGATGCCTATAAGACCGTGGAACACAACTAGTATTATACACTTTTGATGTGCATGTTTGCACTGTACGTTCATTTTAAGTACTTTTACTACATACCAACATCGATAATATTTATTTACAGTCTTCAAAATAAAATTTCAATTGTAGGATACTACTCGTTCGCCCCGGCTTCGGCAATGAATATTTTACTCTTTTTAATTACTCTAACAAATTACCTTTACATAAAAACTCTCTGGGGAATTGCTCTGTCCATTATCATAAGTAAAAGCCGCATGAAACCCTTTCAGTAGTTTTTGAGAAAACCGATCTCATACAGACAAACAGCTTTTGGGGAATTTGTTTTATAATATGTATAGATATATGAATGAAAGAACTTTCACGTGGCCATTTTTATTCTGCTCATCTTCTTTTCCCTTCTATATATCGTAAGAATATTTATATATTTATGAGGTTATAACGTTCGAATATACAATAATAGATGATATAATTTCATTTCGTAAATACTAATTCGACCATAAATTTACAAGCCGATAATCCGAAATCCCATTTTCAGATTATTTTACAGACGAACAACTGGTACTAACATAGTAATTATCTTTTGGATAGGATTTCATTTTGGGAAAACAAAAACATAACGTTGAACGCACTTTACTATCGAATTGTGAGGTTATTATATTCCGACCAGAGAAAAAAATATTTATTATTGACAAATTATGTAACAGCTTGTAATCAAGAATTCGGCAACAGCTATAGTGTTAAGTGAGTTTTCAGGTGTTCTAAGACTCATTCTGTAGCAATGCCACTATGTCACTATAACTTTTTTCTCATAAGTATATCTTTCTAGATTCTTTTTGTCCTATCTAAAAATATCGTGTCCATTTTTGATCGTCGTTCTTGATTCTTACGGTCCCATCGAAATTAACTGAGCTATCGAGTCTTATTTAAACTCACACTGAATACCGAATTTTACGAGATAAAAATATTTCTGAGATATACGAATACAAGAAAAAATACTTGCGAGAACTTGAAAAGCTTGTGGATGCCTTTCTGTAATTTCTTCTCTATCGATAAGACTTCGGCAATCTAATCGTCTAAGTTATAATATCTCGTCTTTTGTTTATTAACGTATAATAATATTATAAACATGAAGTTTGTTTGTTGGGTTGAACATATATCCTGCGGAACTGTTCCGGTTTGGAAATAAATATGAGTGAGATTTAGACCACACCACCGAAGTGAAATTGCTTTAGATAATGTGCTCGTAAAAATATGTGCGCGCACTCCTCTCTCTTGCCGATACACTAATATACAAAACGTGACTTTCGCTTGTTCTATGCTCACTAACTAATCTATTTCTCCCTCTCAACTTCAGTTCGCCTCGCCTGATCACAATTTTCGTAACGAATTTACGAGCTTACGCCCCAATTCAAATATAAATATACAGTTTTACCTTATAAAAATTTTCACTGTTAGCTCATTTATAAAGTAAGATACATATTACCATTTCATTACGACTAGAAGCGCAGCGGCTGGAACCACGCAGTGCTCCTATTGAAAGAATAAAATATTTGTTGCGTATCTACCAGTATGGCCCTTTGAGAAATCAGAAACCAGTTTGTGGAAGTAGGCTCTCGTCAATATTTTATCGCGTGTGATACAGTAGAAGGCGTACGGATGAACAAAAAAATTAGAATTCGTTCGAAGTTGGAATGAAATCAGCCAATGAGAAAACGCAAAGATTCTAACTTTTCTAATACTTATATTATACTTTTTATTTTTTTCTGTAATGTTTAAGTACAACTCTTTCAAGGTTCATTATGAAGATCAAACTTCTAAATAACTCAAGTAGATCGTCTAAAAAAATAAAATGTATTTCTGATATTAAATATAGGTAATCTGTCTCTTTTATTTAGTCTGAGATATGAGAAAATATTAAAACCAAATTTGGGACTCCAAAAGTGTTGTACACTGTGGCTGATAGTTCCGGGGCTCTCGGTGTACACAGACGATCCATGGCACTCATGGATTTGAAATTGTACTTCTTACATTACATGTTGCTTTAGCAAATAACATTAATACTTATGTTTCATTTCATTAATTTCTAATTCCACACCTGTTTTACAATTAGAAAAGTAATATGGTAACATGCAGAAACAAATTAAAAAAAAGTAAGTCATAAATTAAGAAGTGATAAAGTGATCCTTTTTACTTGAGTACGTAAGAAAGAGGGTAATATTTTTCGAGAGTATGTTTGTATGTATGTATGTAGATTTCTATGTTCCCTTCTACAGCCTGAACGGCTTGACGAATTATCTCGTATTAGTTACATATAAGAAACTAAAAATATAAAAGAAATATTTATGGAACGAAATATGCGACTGCTAACCGAAAAGAAAAAGAACCGCATCTTTGCAGATAGCTGTAGAAGCCTTGTTTCTTTTCTTTTTAGTTCTTTGAAATGTATAAAAAAATTTAATCTATAATAATGTAATAACCTTTTTATACTTACGAACATTGTATGCAGGTGTAACGCTGTTTTAACGTGCAAGTTCTCGCTTTAGTTGAATAAAAAACTACACAACACACCGTAAATCCCACAACAAATACAAATGTTTATTCTGATTCCGTTCTCAGAAACTACACTGAAATATCTAAGATACCCTTAGATATTTCAGTGTAAATCCTTTTGTAAACACACGGGATTTTACACAACGTTGACTTATACTTTTTCATCCCTCATTGTGATTTTTTCAAATGTGTTCCATTCTATTTAACCATGATTTATTGCTTGTGATCAACTGACTTGAAATATTCGTATAGACAATAGCCACCAAAATAAAGATAGGGCAGAATATTTCTAATGCGCTTAAATGAGTGTTATTGGCTACTATGCTCATACAGTTTTTCTTTTCTTATCTTAACTCATGCAGTGCAAGTGAAGACATGCCAAAAACAGCTTCTTATGAATATCCTGTGAAACCGAAATTATTTATAGTAAGTAGTAACTTACTATAAATAATTTCGGTTGCACAGGTCCGGCTTTACCATTAGAAGTATGTGCGTGATAGATAAGGGTTGGCAATGGCGGATCTCCCCTTGGGCTTGTGAAGCCCAGGCCACGGGCGGAATGATTTTCGAGGCAGAAAATTGTGAAAATGATATAGTTTAAATGGCAGAAAATATTTTAAAATAGTAGTCCAAAAAAGGGTACCATATCGGACAGGGGGCGGCATCGAAACTAAATCTGTCACTGAGAGTTGAGTACCAAATGGCATACTTGACATTTATAGCAAACTGTGAAACCGGACCTTTTGTCTGCTTGTTTGGATGTATAAGTTGATTACCACATATCGAACGTATTCCCGGCACGTATCGGTTCCCAATGAATTGTACCATGAATTCATAGCACATACATCTGTAAATAATGTTAGACATAACTCGATTACAGTTTCTTTGTTATCAATATGGATTATCAAACAATAGGCTACAATATGTAAATGTAGGAAAATTGTAAATCCTACTAATATTATAGATGTGAAAGATTGTTATGTATGTGATTTTTAAACAAAAACTACTGTTCACTAGTTTGATTGAAGATTTGATTGAAGTTAAGAACACCTTGCTCATACAATACACAATTAATAAATAAATAATAAAAAGGCTACCTTGGTAAGAACTTGAGAACATGACAAAAACATTACAATCTTTCTGGCTCAGTCGGGTATTAAAAAGGTACTGGTAACTTTTTATTAGTACAAAATGTTAAATATTAGAATGCTCATTCCTCGGCAAGTGAAAGCCGCAGAGCGGGAAACTTCGATAACCCGTGCAGGTCCGTATTTACCATCTCATCGACTTCCCTCATAAATATCGATGCTTACAAACTCAGGAATCGATTTTGTTCAACTCGTTTGCGAGTAAACCGAGTCTAATGGCAGTATAAAAGTGTTTGCAAAAACAATTTCCATACAATACAACTTTGTTTGATTCAGGACTAAAGTTTAGTAATTTAATAAAATAAATACAATATGCTCTACATTAGCATTATTTGCACAGTGCAGGCACATGACCAATCAGAGTATTTTGATGAGTTCCGACGCCCAGAGACATCCGCATGATTGTCATGAAGATATGCTACCGTCTTCTCCCTTCCCTCTTATGTGACACCGGCTACTGTATCGTTTGATGAAATGAAATTGATCTCTCTCTTTAATTTTTTCTCTCTAAATCTAAAATGAAATTTTTGTATAGGATATACAGCTTCATCATTTTCGGACTCTTTTCTCTCTAACATACGCCAGACATCCACCAGTACGGAGAGCACCAAAGGTTATCTAGACTTTTTGTCCATCATAACTTCTCGTTGTCCGGACACGTGTCAGTAATAAGTTACCGGCATAAGCAACACAAAGTTTGTACTGCACATGGGTCATGCAGTTTAATTATACCTATAGAAAAGGTACTTTTTCTTCAGGTATACTTAAAGGTACGTCTTACTGCAGTAAATATCACTTTGGCATACAAAAATACCGCCACACATTGAAAATATATAATCCTTGCATGTTACGATTTTCGCAACACACCCATTCCTCACGCCAGTTCTATGAGGAAACTAATCATGTCGCGATCCTTACATCCCCGATATCTTTTTTATTTGTTGACGCGGGGAAAAGCATTTACGCGCCTTCACTGGCCCTTGGTGGGGTAAAGTGATGTGTTGGGCTCGCGGCACATCATAGTGCCGAATACCCGCAAAAACCACCGCGTATGCCATCAGTGCCGCCTTGGTGAGGTGCCCCAGAACAACAAATCATCGGGCCACCTCGATGGCTAGTCAGCCCCCTACGGGACCGACGCCACCTCCACTGATGAGGATGGAGACCTTTGGGACAGTGCAACGGGGTAAGGTTCCCATCCTCGCCCTTTGCCCCGCGCGCAAAAGCGCCGGCTCCATTTACTCTAATTTAGTTAATGACTAGTGTAATACCAATATTTTTACTATACAAAAGATGCCTTTTTGATTTTGTAGTTTATTTACATAATAAATGTTTCACAAAGTGATTGTACTTAGGTAAGTTGATTAATTATTGTAAAATAAAAGAAAGTAATAACGTTGTATAGTATTCTCCACGAATAAAACCTTTATACACCTATTATTTTCTTATTACAAATGTTCTTTAGTAATATATATATAAAACGTTCGACCAATTACTAAATACAATCGTTTTAAATTCCACTATCGGATCGTAGCTCGCTCAAAATCTGACGAGGAGAGTTTCGCCACAGTTGGTGTATGCAATTGCCCAATACGGCGGGACGAACACCACATGCCGTCGACTACTCTATTTAGGGCTAACATGAATCCTCTCAGCATTTTCCTTAACCGCAGGACCAAGAGACTTTTACCAGGTGAAAGGAACATTGAACAGGCGCTTAGGCTCTGCGTTTGTAGCAGTCTGTTCCCTGTCAGATTCAAACCAAAGATAATCCACAATTCCTGACAAGCTCGTTGCTACGGTACAGGGGTAGCCAATCGGCTACGGCAAGCCAGAAGCATATATGGTATCTACAAGAAAAAAAATATTGCGTCATATGAAATATCATGAAGCATTCCATTGCTGGATCCCTTAGGGTTCCCTCGCTAAAAGCTCGATCTCAGCTCTCATAAAGTTGGCCATCTCTGAAATGGAATAATCATAATCAACATACTCCTTTCTATTAACTAAATAACATTCTTCTAACCACACTAATAATTATCAATCTTGAATCTACTTTACCTAGTATTCATTCCGTTAATAGCTGCAAGTGGAGAATAGTTTCCACTTGTATAAATTCTACTACCGCTGAGGCTTATAACGATGTTGTGCTTATGTGTATGGCTTAATTACTTTTGCGCGAAGTTATCATTATTATATATATTCTCAATATTACCTATGATTTCATATAATTTAAATTTATTCATAGTCTAGTTCTATTTTCGCTATCTATATTCGACACAGTGGATCAGCGTCTTTGTGCGTAAACATGTACAAATAGTATTTGTATTAAACTTCAAGTACTTTAAGAGTAAACGGCACAGAATCAATCTACTTCGACGTGGATGTGTGATACTGTCACACACACACACACACACAACTATCGAGCGTAGCTTGTTAAAACAAAATGTGTGAAGCCAGGATCACACACATTTTCTTTCAAAAAGCTGCTCACGTTTTTTTTTCCAAGTGCTTGATACTTTTAATTGTCCATCTAACGTTTAATTTAATTCCGCCTTTTGCCTCAGCCACAGTTTTATATCTATATAAGAATAAACTCGTATCGCACCACGTTAGCCTAGCTCTGTGCGGAAATATTTAATATATAACATGTCTTTATATATTTAAGATTTTTATTGTTACACATCCATAACCTGGGCGGGATTCAAACCAGCGACCCCTGGTGCAACCTTCTCGGCTTACCTAAGCTATGTTACCATTGGGCCAGTCGGTGGTCACGATTTACTATACAACTGGATAGTAAGTTATCATTGGCTTGTTTAATTTTGCTTCTTGAGAGAATTTAAACCAAGATTTACTACAAATACCTACAGCAATGTTTGTAGGTGGAAATGCCATTTCAGTGTAGCATTGGCATATCTAGGAGTTGCCCCTCGCATGACACCACCAGCGACGCCCTCGCGTTACAAGCGATTTGTGAGTAACCGGTGTCCCATTGGCGGGATTGCGTGAAGAAGTCTGTTAGGAGGGTATGAGCGTTGGTACTAAATGGACCCTAGCTGTGCTTCCTAGTACACCCGAGTAATGTTTATCCATCCCAAAGGAGCCATTTATTGTTTTTGGCATTTATGTCAATCCTGATTTAAACCTGAACATGTCATTTATTGCGTGAATCATTAATAAACATTGACACAAACTTTCCCGTTTATAATTTATTCATATTATAAAATGAAGTCCCCAAAAGCTGTCTGAATGTGATCAAAGTTCCTAAAATCTACCGAACGGATGTTCATACGGTTCTCACCAATGGATAGAGCAATAAGAAGGAACGATTTGCTATAGCCCAAGTGTTAAGCTCGTAACCCAGCCGGTGTTATTAACTAGCGAAGACGGGGCGGATCGCTATTATGAGTATACCGCACAAGCCCAGAGCTACGAAAGCGAAGATTCAAACATATTAATACCCCAGAATACTAAGTTGAAAAAATAATTAGGCGTGATCAATGCGACCCAGCTAAACATTTTCTACATCTCCGTGGTGCATCGCAGCTGGGCTTCACCTGGCTGCCCTCTCCTTTTCTTGGCTTTTACAAGTCATTGCAATCTTGTACTCTCTCCCGCTTCGACTGAGGAGAGAAACTGGAATTACTTCCCACTCTTCTGATTTCATTCGTCAACAAGACAGTTTTTCAGCTTTTCCCTCGTGCTCCCTGCGATAATATCAAAGGTTCAGTAGTGGTTGCCGCTGTCGACCGTGGCTGACAGGAGTAGCAGCGATGGGAACGTGTAGGGTGGGCCAAGCCCTTTAAAAAAAGCCCGGACAGAGCACATGACTGATTTGTGGCTTCCCGCTATAAAATATATAACAAGCTTTCGCTCCCTAAGGCGCTTCTTAACGACTTCTTTATTTATTTTGAATATTTATTGTGATTTTTATGAGAAATAATATTATTGAGAGTCTTTTTGTAAGTACTGTTTTTACCGTTGATACGATTGGTAAAAGATCAGATGGCTTTTATTCAGCAGTAACGATGCGCTCCAGCTTTATCCGTAAATAAATTATTCACTAAAAATTTTCTCGGCAATTGTTATTTTTGTGGGTGAAACCGCAGGAAAGTTGATTGAATAGATTTTAATAAAATCAATCATGTACAAACCGGCAGCCTTTGGAACTTTATTTTGTAATAAGTGTAGATACGGTGGCAAATGGGCCTTCCATTTTTCTCCTTTTCCACTTATACAATAAAAGCAACGTTTAAAGCCAAATCTCAAGAACATAGATAGGTTCTATAAAAATCCAGTTTATAGATTTTCTTTCACCCCTTACACCTGAACTAGTCCGATTCGCTTGCAATGCAGCACTGGTACTAAACATAGTCCTAGATACAGTAACGGAGATACTTGAGTTATCCCTCTATGGGGGACGCCTATGCCAGCAGTGGACGTCGTCCGGCTGATGATGATGACGATGAAGCTATCCCGAGTTACGTGAACCTAGAGTTACGCGATTTTTCTCTTAGATTAGAGATCTCACTGTTTAAGTCGTCGAGTTCGTCGAATAAATGAGCGCGATCACGTGAGATGCACGTGACCACACGATGCCGTACGACATCTGAAACGGCTTCATAAATAGCTAAACAACAACAACACACCATTACGCAAGTTCCCTACTAGTTTAGGCAGGAAGGACGGAGCACTAAACGTCATGACTTTTACATATCTGCCTTAGATGGTAAGGCCAACTAATTAAACCGCGATAAAACATGTAAGAGTAGTTTTATTGTAAATATTCACTTTAATTGCACTACAATTCTATGGGCCGTCGGTGAACTTGTGTTAAAAATCATTTGGGATCGATACAATCCATTTGTGCAAGCGTGAGCCTGAACTGGGTCATGTCGATCATTGCGACGGCTGACGATAGCAGAATTACATTATCTATGCGACCAGGACGCGTTTTAATGAGTCCAATTATGTGCTGCGCCGTGCCCGACAGCGAAGAGTGTTAACAACATTAGAGTCCTTCCGATATTTAAACATTTAAGTATTGTATCTGCAAGAAAAGGCGTAAAGAGCAGTTCTATTAGGGAAATTTTTCCAATGGGTTCTAACACGATAAATAAATATAATTGCTTAATAAAATGTATTAAAGGTATATTACTTATATAAGGTGTATGTTAAGTAGCAGGAGATCGGCCGTCTTGGCGATAATTGAAAGAGCCCTATGTCCAGCAGTGGACCGATAAGTGCCGATAATGATGCTGATGATGAAAAGGAACACGTACACGAAAACGTGATCACGGCTGGTGTGACCCGGCCGAAATACCGAGCAAAGATATTTAGTCGTTTATAAAACCTTTAAAGTAGTCTCAAACTTTTAAATATAAATTTTAATGAGCATATTTTTTGTTTCAGATTTATTCTTCATCGATCGACATGGTAAGTGCTCCTTTTGTCATGGGATCGGTAATAAATATTCGTATTTGAAAACATTTTCATTATTTTGGTTTACTCTTTTATCTTTAGCACCATCGTTTCTTGAGACATCGTTCTAGATCTCAGTCTAGACTTTAAGTTGAGGTAAAGACTACGGCTCGTGGACAACTTCGGTCTTATATACAGCATTTCAGTCAAAACCTTTTGTGTCCATCTAACGGCGTTAACCGCTGGAACGAGACATTCCAAATTAGGGACCAAAATTATCTTAGTAAATTATTGTGGCTGGTCCGGGAACAATATTGAATGTAAACCTCGAAGTCAAATTCAATGAGGGTAAAGCGGATTATGTATCCACTTCCATCCAGACAGATGCCGATGGCACTTTCATCCGCGGAAAAGGACAGCTACATTAAGAAAATATTTATTATAAATCTCACAGGAGAGGAATTTATCTAAAAATATTTATCGAATTATAATAAATTATTTTAAAAAAGTAATGGTAAGGCTTTATCAGTTGCTCAGTAGCGGAACACGCCAGGCTATTAATAATAATTATTATTATTCCTAATAATAATGCTATGACTTTATTAAACCACGAGAGAAATTAAACTTTTCTATTATTCAAATAGAAAAAATTCTTTCGTGTCGCACTTGACAATTAATGTACACTTAAAGGCCAACTGAGATGAGAGATATTAAGTGCTACGCATACCATCCGCTACGTGATTGTGGCATTGCTACGTCAGATAGACTAAATAATGTAAGACCTCGCATCCGACATCGGTAAAAAAGTTTCACTTTAAAAATTGAGTGTATACCCAAAGACTAATGTTACCTTAGAAATAGGCAGCGCCATGCCGCGTTGGAACCGAATTGGGCTGTAACTAGCGAGGAGGAACTTCTTGCTCGCATGTGACGAACGCATAGTGATGCGGGAGAGTCATGCGTTTTACGAATTTATTTTGGCCCATTGGTAGGGATGCATAAAAGAGGGCAACATGTATGTACAGCAACTATACATATGCCTATGAAAATCGGTAGTCACCAAAAGGCTCCGACTACTTGTCTTCCTCCTTATACTACAAAAGAATATACCTAAGTATGTCAAATACCATTCACAAAAACAATAGCTCTTGTGTGAGATCTTGTTTAAATAATTGATAACATTTAATCAACTTGTTTAGACATTCATTTTTTAAACCAAGAACACCGATAATGTTAGATAGAACGTGCGAGGAATACTTAAGCACTAGCGGAAGTGCCGGGTGACTGACTTCCGGTCGGAAAGCGAAGTCAATATTTGCCTCGTCCAATACTCGGCTTCAAAGTTGAGTCTGGTACTTGTTGCTCGCGTTTATTTGTGATGTCTTATAATTCTCTGTTTTCCTGGTATCCGGAACATTTTTGCGAGAATGTTTTGAACTACACAAAGTGTTTGGAAACTTTATATAATTAGATGTTAATTTTTTTTTTTATATAATTAGATAGAAATATTAAAGTAAATTTATTATATTATTATATACTTAATTACTTTAATATTTCTATCATAAATAAATTCCCTTCAATTTCTGAGGCTATAAAATGAGTTATGGTTTTAAAACACAAATAATACAGTCTAATGAATTAAATAATTTATATACTCCTTTGTCTTTCGAAAACTTTATAGAAAAGCCTGAAATCCTTAAGAAATAGCACCGCTCCTATTTATTACGGCAAAGAACAGAAAGCATTTGGCAAATCGGACCTGATCTGACACTGATTAGACCCCAGAGATTCTCTCATTTCAACAAACGAACTCTTCAGCTGTTATTATCATAGATAAGCCAAATGCGATTGGAGACGAAGGCGAAAATCCTAAATCTTAATCAATATTATGTAATATAACAAACAATAAATTTTACATAGATTACATTACGGCTTCATAGAATGAATAATTTAAATACATCGACAAACTACCAAACACTAATGTACCATACACAAAGCGTTACGTAACTTACAGTTTGTGAATCTCAATTTGATATACGTTTTAAGTTTTCTATGTAACTTAATAAGCTCGTGATTGCCGTGTCAACCTTCGAAGTAGGTCAGCTTGCACATGTTTTATACTTGATAAACCCCACTTTGTTTCAGTTCTGCACGTCGAAAAATGTACTGCTATTTAAGATGTTTGCTTTGAACGACACTACGCTGTGGCTGGCACAGCGTACTAAATTTCACACAACAGTATCTGCACAGTATACAGACACTGGAATGTGAGTTCGGCTGTATATCATAGTGATAGATACTGGTATGCGAAATTTAGTGGTTAGGTTAACAATATATTCCAAAATATTTGGTAATTTAGTGGTTAGGTTAACAATATATTCCAAAATATTTGGTAATTTAGTGGTTAGGTTAACAATATATTTCAAAATACTTGGTAATTTAGTGGTTAGGTTAACAATATATTCCAAAATATTTGGTAATTTGGTGGTTAGGTTAACAATATATTCCAAAATATTTGTTGTGTGTTTAATATAATTCTATTGTAATACCCAACGATTTAGAGCTTGCAGGAAATGTTGCACAGCCTAAATGAATCCTCCCGACGTATTGGCCTTAGGATGACCTTGGACAAGACAAAGGTCGTGTTCGACGAACACGTTCCCCCTAGGCCGGTCAACGTCGATGGTGCTATTCTCGAAGTCGTACTCGGGCAACTATTGCAATTAGGTGGACATAACTTCCAGAGGGAAGCCGATAGAAGGATTCAGTTGTGTTGGGCAGCATTCCGGAAGCTTCGTAACTTTCTCACGTCGCCTATACCGCAGAGCTTGAAGACAAAAGTATTCAACCAATGCGTTCTCCCCGTGATGATCTACGGGACCGAAACATGGCCTCTTAACTTAGGACTGGTCCGCAAGTTTGCGGTAGCTCAACGGGTTAATGAACGTGCTATGTTGGGTGTTTCTCTGTCCGACAGAATTCGTAACGAAGTCATAAGGCTAGAGAACTAAAGTTCCGCGTCTAGGAAAACGAAGTGTTGGTCGACCCTTCACCAAGTGGGGAGACGATCTCCGTGTAGTAGCTTGTCCGGGATGGATGCGTGTAGCAGGAGATCGGTCGTCTTGGCGTTCATTGAGAGAGGCCTACGTCCAGCTGTGGACCGATAAGGGCTGATGATGGTGATAATGAACACCCATCGACGTGGGTTATGACGTAGATGGTAATACCACTAAGAGATACTACTGTTCTTTTAGAAACTAATACAATGTGGTAATATATGTAAATGATATGTAGTGTAATTTTTTGTATGTTGTATGTTTTGTAACATTCCCAATGATACTGGACATCAATCAGCGGTTACCTTGTTTGCATTCGAAGCAAGAAAGTGGAAAATGTGTGTAAACCCCGGAACACGATGGACTTTACTGTTCTTTTATTTTTTTCTTTATGTAGCTAAAGTGGGCTGGGTTCTGACGTGAATGAGTGGCTCATGGAGAGGATCATGACCGGGGTACTGAAGAACGAACTTGATTATGAAGTTGAAGCCGCAAAAGAAACGCGGTAAAACTTTGCGCTGGTGTTACGTTCGATTGCTCGATCGCTGTTTCACACGACTTTACACTTCATATTCTTTTCATCCCGCGCGCCTTGATTCCACCGAAGCTGTATTGGGTTTATTTCGGTTAGGTCCGAAGAAAAGAGAGACTTAAATAGTCATATATGTCTCATTCAAATTTAAGTTTCAAAGTACAAATATAGAATAAACTTTTCGAACAATAAATCTTCTTCACAGTGAGATTCACTGACGAGTTATATACGAAGCTTAGCGACTGCTCCAACTATTTGAGCACTTTATAAAACTTGGACGATTTATGCCAAGCTCTCGGCATATATCAAGTGAACGGCTCTCGGTCTGACTGTTTAGCGAACTATTTGTATATCGGTTGGGTGTATGACACAATTCTATTGCTATTAGAAATAATTGCATTCATTAACATTGTATGCAGTGAGTTAGTTGTGGGTTTCGTTCAAAGAATATAACAATTTCTATGTTAATGCTCTACACTGTATGTAAAATATAGTAATAAGAGTATATTTCCTTTTACCTACGCCGTACCACTATTGTTTCTATGCAGTGGAAGAAAGATCAGGGATAGAATTTCCACCTTTTGCCGTAGGTGGAAAACGATACTCTTCCGGGGCCTTTGTCACCCGAGATAACATATGTAGTAATTTCCTCCCTTATAGCAAAATTAACTCTTTTAAAATACAGAGAAAAAGTTGAAACTTTCCGCATTGGCAGGATATGCTTCTGTACAGTTAGGAACAAACTACAAATTCTTGCAAACATGGTGGGCGGTCTCGCGTCAATATAATGATACGAAAGTTGTCAATGATCAACAAGAAATAACTTTAATTTTGCTTAAAATTAGGTAAAATATAGCTGACAGAGCAAAATAGCGCCTTATCTCAAGATGAAGTATTAAATTGTGCAGCAAGAATATAGCAGGCGCTACGTGTTCTGCGCGCCACGCGGCGGTCTGTAGCAAAAACAAAAATAACCCTTTTTGATACATTCAATGAACTAACACAATAAGCTGCACACAACATGCTGCTTCTGCTATATCGTTAGCTTATGAAAAGTAATACTTCATTTTAAACTTTCATAATTAAATATTATGAAATTAAAATTAAAAAGTGTTATGAATGTACCATTTAGAAATACCAGTCTAGGATAGACAATAATCCCTAAATTACTATGTACTGAGGTAAACAATTTATCTAACCTAATATTATGGGGAGAAAATATTCGATTGTTTGTTTGTTTTTTGTTTGCATTATAGGTTTATAGATTAATAGAATAGGTTATTTACTTATTACATTATGGGCTAATAGAATTGATTCTGAAACTATTGGACTGATTTGAATAAAAATCTTTTTCTATTAGAATCGTATTATTATTTGCAGTAGCCGGTCCGGGATGGATGCGGGTAGCAGGATATCGGTCGTCCTGGCGTTCATTGCAAGAGTCCTATGTCCAGCAGTTAGACCGATAAGGGCTGATAATGATGTGATGATGATGACTAGAATCACAGATGAATATAGGATATAATACATTTGCTAATACATTTTGGTCATTACGAAACTTCAATAATGTATCCAAAGGCGTGAAAAAAATATCAAAGTAAATCCTTATAAACAATAGCTGCAGAAGTTATTCCTCTCCCGACAGACGTTGTTCTATCATTAAATGAATTTGTTGTCATGGAATAAACGCGTAATGTCTACGAGGAGAAAATTAAGTCTTTAATTTTTTTGTATTTTTGCCATATTTTGCGAAATATACGAGTGAAGCCGGGACGGACTGCTAGTAACTAATATTCTTGATAATATACTGCTACATATACATGCTATACAATTGATTTTTATACAAGAAAAAATATTTTCACAACAAAGAAGCATTGTAAGCGTCTGATAGATAACAAAAGCATGAGGCATATACCTGTGTATGGTAAAATTTTATAATCATGTGATAATAGAAGCAATATTACAAGGGTACAATACATGGCAGTAACAATAGGTACGCGATTAATCAATCAAACCTCTAAATAGCCTCCCTTATCGGATACACGGTCGTGATTGATTTGATATTTGCATTATATTTGTAATTAGAATAAATATCTTTTTAAATAATATATTTTTCTGGAAATACTAAACGGCCAGTAACATCCTTAGCGGTATTTCTTTTTCAAACAGTACACATTTCGACTTCGAGATATGTATTGTAAAAAGTTGACTTCATTAGCTCTCACTCTGATAGTAGTTTGAGGAGTAGCGCCGTACAAAAACAACACATCTTCACACTATTCTCCTGAATGGGGTTAGGCTAAATAAATGGAGTGCCACATAGCACGGTCCTTACCTTGCTGGCCTTCTTCATATTCATTGCTCTCTGTCTATATTACATATTCCTTTACAAATTAATTTTTATTCATTTTAAGTGGCAACTGCGATACATTAATTGGAATTTATTTGTTTACAATGAGAAATGATCGCTTGTACGTTTGTTCGGCTACGACGAAGTGACAGTACCTATGCCACGATCAAACTTAAAACTCGTCCAAGTAGCGTCAGGAACTAGAACGAATTACGCAATCATAGAGGTTGACGGAGGGAATGTTTAGTTCCGTTTACTTCATGGACTTTCCCACAACTTCATTTTTTAAACCAATGGTATTATAATTAAATGTCCCTATTTTCACAAAGTACTTAACGTGTTGGTGTAAGAAAAAACAAGAACACCAGTCGCCTAATAGGCAATCCTATTATAGGGAAAACTGAGGCCCATATTATTAATATATACAGGGGATCTTCTGATGACAACCCATAAACATTCGCGCAATTGCTGTACAGGTGGGCTGGCCTTTCCTCGTCAACTGAGTCCCATGCGCCCCATCGGTCCCACCCAGGACCGATGGCAGAGCGTTAATGCATTTCCCCGCGTAAACAAAAAAGAAAGGTAACCCGCAACATGATACCGTGACTGACAACACCACTCGTCTAGTTCTACTTGAATGTGGCGTCTTCCCGAGATTGAAGTACAAGTTGAGCTACACGTGCTCCAGAAGTGTGAAGCGAAACCAACAGAACGGTATTTTTTTCCGATTGTAAGATCGATTGACCGTTAGTATAGGACGGAATATGGAAACAGGTCAGAATATTTCTTCCAAATTGTTCGATCCGTAATAACTAATAATCTAACAAAACGGAATAGTCGGCTTAAGTTTAAGTATGGTGACTTAAGCTGACTTTTAAGTTCTCAACTAATCGAAATCCATTTCATTTATTTCTTAGAGGGTGCTTTACACGATAGAAGACTCTAGACTCTAGATCGTGTCGGCGACTTCTCTTTCGACATCGCGTCTTGGCGCACCAGATAATCCTCTGTGACAGATAGACAGTTATCCGCACCCACGCGTTTTATTCCATGTAATGTTTTATCTTTAAACTTAATGCTTTAAAGTATCTGATTTTTCGTCACCATCATCATCAACTGCCCGTTAAATTCAAACAAATTTCAAAAATGCAGTCAGCCTATAATAAGCGGTAATGTCATTGATGCATTGCTGCCGAATTGGGTTCCACACGACAGGTAAAGCACATCTAGCGCACATGATACCATATACTACGGTGCTCTAGTCTCCGGTAGCCTATTGTGGGAATATGGCTCCTTCGTCACACAACGCACTCTACCGTGCGGGTGTTAATAGTCACCATCATCACATCACAGTAGTGAAAAAAATCCGAGGGTTTTATGTTTTTATGGTTATCTCTTTACTACAAAACGACTGAACTGAGCGGTGTATGCCATAGGCATAAAATAGCTTTTATGTCAGAAAGCTGAAAGCTTTTAACGGAAACATTATATTTAAACGGTGGAAATAAAACATTACACAATTTGCATGATAATTTTATTTTCACCTGTTAATTTCTTGTCAATTTTTTTTTGGAGGGACCTACTACTGCAGGCGACGCTACTGCGTTCGCCTATTTGTTCATCGGCCTAGGGTTGTCTACATCTATACTAATTTTGTAAAGCAGAAACATTTGATTGTTAGTATGTTTGGAAAAAATAGGCTCCGAAACTACTAGACCGAATTGAAAAATTCTTTTACCATTGGTATTCTACATTATCCGTGACGAACATAGGCATATAATATTTTCTAAAACGATATAGATATGTATATGTAATGATTGTGAAAATTTCCATTATGTTATAACATTACAGGTGTGAAAAGTATCAAAGTAAATTCTTATCTAGCTGTAGAAATTATTGACTGTCGCCGCCGTACGTCGTTCTGTCATAAATTGTATTTATTGTCGTGGTAAGTGAATGTAACAAAAAGTGAAAGGTAGGAATATCAATGAATTTATGCCATATTTTGTGTAGCATCTGTGCAAAGCCACAAAGGACTGCCAGTAAATAATATGGATAAAAAGTTAAAACGTTTAACGTACGTATTTCATAGTTTTAATAAGAAAACAATTAAAACAATAGAACGGAAAAATATAACATTGCACATTCAATAAAATAAGTTTATGCTACAGAGCGCAATTGTTTTTGGAAGTATGCCTCGGAAAATATGAAGTAAAATATGTGTACACCTGCGTCCTGTAACGTATTACTTTTAAATATTTTTTATAGTATAGGGGTCAGGCGAGCAATCGGATTCTGTTTATGACTACCCCCAGATCCGCAGAATTACTATGCCGATGCGTTGCTCTCCTTTCCTTATTCCCTCCAATGGACCACCGGCTACTCACAAACCGCACGGAACGCCACACCGGTGATGTCTCGATACGGCGGTGTCATGTGAGCGAGAGGGACCTCGACCTCGCTCGTGCCGGCCCATTTCCACTGCAATGCAACTTAGCTCTACCTTTTACTACGCTTATTGTAAGTTGAAATTTTATTTTAATATATCTATACATGCTGTGTGGGGGCGGCCAAGTATACCCTCACCCTCAATCCAGGCCCAGCAACTGGGAGGCCTCAGCGAGCTGGTCGTTTGGTGTCCCGGCTGTTTCGTAGTGACAGTGAAGTAGACGGGAGCACCGGAAAGTGCTCGCGCCGAGTGGTGGCGGTACCATCAATCGGATCCGCGACAGGCAGCAGTGGCGCCGGTCCGAAACCTAATATGCGATTTCAAGCCGCCAGATCAGCGTGGCAATTATGAGGATTTACCTCTAATGGACGGCCGCAGCAGAATTCGGCCCCTAGTTCTCGGCACTTCCACTAGTCCGGGCCACGGGAGCGGCCACGGTAACGGTGGAACAAGGGGTGCTAAGAATCTTCGGGCTCGCTACCACCGGTTTGACCTGGCTACGTACAACGGACGAACGCTCAGACTAGATAAACACTTGGAGGTGGAACTGCGAAAAATCCGATGGCACTTTCTGACGCTATGTGAAGTCCAAAGACAAAGTGAAGACACCATAACTCTGCCACCGGGTCACCTATTCCACTTTAGGAAAGGCGACACTTCATCACAAGGCGGCGTGGGATTCCTCGTGGATAAGTCCCTCGTAGGCAACATCGTCGAAATCTCTAGTGTGTCGGGTAGGGTGGCGTATCTCATACTTAAACTCACTAAGAAGTACAGCCTCAGTGATACAAGTGTACGCACCAACCTCGACACTTTCCGATGATGACGTCGATGCAACTTATGAGGATATCCCAAAGGTCTTACAAAACACCTGTAAGGCCCACTTTGAAGGTACGAAATGGTATTGAATCGAGTCTTTAACCACAAGGAGTCGGAAGTCGAAATCGCTAGGGGCAAATGCTGCTAAAATTCCTCGAGTAAGAGGGGCTCTTTTTAATGAACTCTTCCTTTAAGAGGAGGCTCCATAGAGGTAGTGGACATGACAGAGCCCCGATACTGTGACAAGGAACGAGATTGACTTTATTATGACGGACCGAAAGCATATACTAAGCGATGTCTCCGTGATCGACAGGTTTAAAACCGGAAGTGATCACCGATTGGTTAGAGGCTCTCTGAATTTAGGCCTTCGACACCGCGATTTTTTACCAAAAATTTCGGAGATGAGCCTGCAAACCGAGTGTCGTGACACGAGTGTTTTAACATATTAAAATTTTATCATACTAACATTATAAATGTGGAAGTTTGTCTGGATGTATGGATGTTTGTTACTCAATCATGCCAAAACTACTCAACGGATTTTGATGAAACTTGGCAATGTTATACCAGAATAGCACATAAGAAATATAAAACTAACTTTCCGCGTCGTTTTACCTGACAATTTACGTGGACAAAGTCAAGGTAATACTGATATAAAGACAAATCCCTGGCAGACTATAGTCACTTGGTATCGATAACATCACCAACAACTATCCACTCGTTCTACTGTCCCCATGTCTGCTAAAGTTCATACCTACAGAGTCATAATAATGTCATCTATTCTCTAATGTAATGTGATTTTTAAATTTAATCTCTATAATACACACTTTTCCGCTCTCGCTTGAGTTTACGGCATTTGGCTACTTGTGTTAAAATACGCATACACTCCATTAAAGTTTATAATGTAACAAAACTTGAGTGTTATTGTGTTAAGACACATAGCGCCCAGGTGCCAAAAAGAGCCCGTGAAACAACTGACCACTGCGTTTATTACTGTAGTTCTTCTATACGTCGGTTTTGCCCACCCATTGCTTTATTCAGGTACACTATTGGTAGTACATACATTGTTATTTTCATCATCATCACCAGCCCGACGACGTCCACTGCTGGACCTGAGGCCTAGGTCCCCATATAGCGCCGCAGGTTAGGAGCCGCTTGTTTCAGTTAAGTTTAGATTCGTTCGTGATCCAACGCGACCGGGTGTTAAGTTTAGATTCGCTGGTGATCCGACACGACCGGGTGTTAAATTTAGATTTGCTGGTGATCCGACACGACCGGGTGTTAAATTTAGATTCACTGGTGATCCGACACGACCGGGTATTAAATTTAGATTCGATGGTGATCCGACACGACCGGGTGTTAAATTTAGATTCGCTGGTGATCCGACACGACCGGGTGTTAAATTTAGATTCGATGGTGATCCGACACGACCGGGTGTTAAATTTAGATTCACTGGTGATCCGACACGACCGGGTGTTAAATTTAGATGCGATGGTGATCCGACACGACCGGGTGTTAAATTTAGATTCGCTGGTGATCCGACACGACCGGGTGTTAAATTTAGATTTGCTCGTGATCCAACACGACCGGGTGTTTAATTTAGGTTCGCTGGTGATCCGACACAACCGGGTGTTAAACTTAGATACGCTCGTGATCCAACACGACCGGGTGTTACATTTAGATTCGCTGGTGATCCAACACAACCTGGTGTTAAATTTAGATTCGCTCGTGATCCAACACGACCGGGTATTACATTTAGATTCACTGGTGATCCGACACGACCGGGTGTTAAACTTATATTCTCTCGTGATCCAACACGACCGGGTGTAATAATTATTTTTAAACTAGCATTCCGTTCCGGCTTCGCACGGATATTTCACGAAGTATGGCAGAAATTCATTGATGTACAAAAATACAAAAAATTGCAAATTCATGGTTTTGTATCATCATATTCAAAATTTAATTTGTTATCATTACCATGAATGACAACAAATTAAATTTATGACAGGACACCGTCCCACGGAACAGCTAGTTGTCAATAATTTCTGCAGAGGAATAAGGATTTACTTTCATATTTTTTGCACAACTTTCGTTACATTATTGAAGGTTCATAATGATCAATATATATAAGTTATTGTAAGATTCTAATGTTAAAAGAGTTTTTGAAATCGGTCTAAACTTTCGGAGCTCATTGAATGGAAACAAACAAACAAATAATCAAATGGTTCCTCTTTATCATATTAGTGTAGATTATATCATTGAAAATGTTATTATGTATGTTATAGCTAATAGGTACAAAAGGACTGATGATTACGTTCTGAATGAAACCAAAGGGGGTAGGTGGTATTACAACTAAAGACTTTATACAGTGAAAGCCTCATTAGTGCTGCCAGATGGTTTTTATATCATATTCGATTAATTTATAAAACCTAGTTTGAAGATAAATTAAGTGAGACTGTTCCCCCGCGGGTACAGGAACCGTACTGGAGCCGTGGAGCTGATTGCACAATAGTTCATCTGCAATTAAGTGAATCGCTTTTTACGACTCTCATGTTAAGTCTACATCCATGTTCCTTTTGCCTGTGCTCAATCCAACGGCTCTGAAAGGTCTAAGAGAAATCATACGAATGCCTTTTGATACGATTATGTTATCCTATTGATTGTGACTATTCAAGGCGAAAACCAACGATTAAGGGCCTTTCACTATAGAACGCAATATATCTACGAACTAACATTGTCTAGAATCCAATATTTATTGCTCCACCAAGGACGTTTAACATCATAAACCGTTGGCAGGCGCTTGGTAATTATTTGCCTTCAATTTTTTTTCTTTTATTAGAAAATCTTCCTGAAGAGAAATTAGGGTGATAATTGTTAGTTGACGAATGTGTTCTTTTATTATGTACAATAGTTACAGGTATTTCACTCTCAGTAAAGCTGAATAGCAAATATGCAATTTTCACTACACGACGGTAATTGTCAAAAGGCTCAAAACGCTTGTTTGCCAATATTATATCATAAAACAATGGATAAATCTGGTAAAATATACAACATATGCTTATATATCTTAAGAGTGTAGCTATCATCCATAAAACAATGAACTAAAACAATAAAATTTAAGATAAAATAAATACTTTATTGTGGCCCATCCTCGTCATCATCGGCTAGAGGACGTCGACAGCGAGACCCACGCTCACCCATGGAGCTCCGCTCACACCATAGGACAAGTCCGTCGCCTCTATGGTGTAACGGTGCGGATGTCGCCCGTTAAGACCGTTAGCCGCGTGGGTCCTGACTGCGATCCCCAGGTCGGACAACTGTTATTAATATTTCTCAGACTATTCTGAGCACGCATTACATTGTCCGGGATTGGAATGTGCCCGAAGTGCCCATAGGCTTGACACCTATGATATCACGGGCCTCAGTACCATGACTAATCGTGGGTGTTCTATTATAACTACTCGACCTACGAGTTGCGGATGTACTAGCACACCTCTGCCTACCTCTTCGGGGATAACAGGCGTGGAGGTGCACTATGATAAAGTATAAAAACCGAAGGCAGCCCCTAAACAATTGACTCATACCGGCTATCATCATTATCAGCCAGGAGAAGTGCTCTGCTGGCCTCCATAGAGCTAAGTTACATACCGGCTAAGTTGAGCTCAGTTACAAAGCGCACATGAACAATACCTTACTCCCGTATTCTGGTCGTAGCAGTTTGTAGGAGGAACTAACTAACTTAACGTTTACGTCTTGAGGGATGTGTCGTAATACCCAAGTCCTTGGTATGGAGTCAGCAAATTCTTCTTGCTAATATATTTTACGTAGTTGAATACTGAAATTGAACATTCTTGTTCCATATTGATGGCGTAAGATTACGCGAATGTTACTAATTACAATAACACTACTCTTACGGATTCTATCGCGGTTTATTTAATTATCTAACTAGGCCGACGTTTCAGAAGCTGTACAGCAACCAGTTAAAGAACATATAGCTGATATGAAACACCGACGTGTTACAAAATCTGCGGTCTGTGAGCATGCTGAAGTTGGCCCCTGCCATTAAATTAGATTTGACAAAGCGCAAATCCTTACTAGGGAACACCGATTCCTTCCAAGGATGATCCGTGAGGCTATTGAAATTAAAAAACATCTAAATTTCAATAGAGAAGATGGCTGGGTTTTTCCCCATGGAAATGGCATGGTGGTGAACATAATCAAATCAAAAAATAAACATAACACCTCAAGACAGCAAGATATAATAAATACTGTTTGCGTTAATCGGAACAACTAAAATTATAATTCTTCGGGTACTTTTAAAAACTTGGTATATCAGGACATCTGTCATCTCGTTCCACCCGTGACCATGGTTGCTGTAAAGCTTCTGATACGTCGGGCTAGTAAAGTAACTAAATAAACCACGATAAAATTCGTAAAAGTAGTTTTATTTTAATTATTATTCCATTTAATTAATGAATATAACAATTGAGCGAACAGAAAAAGAGAAAAGTACCTGATGAAATAGCTAGCTGGTTTCAGGGAAAAATCATTTCTAATGGATCTAGCGATCCACCTCTGTTACGCCCGTGAATTTCGGGAACCAACAAACTATATACTAACCTTCATCGGAAATCATTGTCTGTTGGAGAAAACTACATGAAATTCGTTCAGTAAGGCTTCAGAAAATTGATCACATACAGACATACTTTATGTTATAATAACACAGATATATATTTGTTGGGATTTCTATACATAAATCACGAACAAGAAAACCCCTATATGTATGTCGTAGTTATATTGTATTTTGAAAAACAAGGCCGTTTTGTTTTGGCTAATCGTTAGCCCGCTACGAAACAGCCCTGTATTTGAAAACGGCTAGCTGTAATGAAATACGGCAATTTAGACTATCCGACCGCGACATCTACATTACGAAAAATTTAAGATATCACCAAATATAAAAGACTTTTTTTTTCAGTTTAAATATAAAAAAATATATTTAGACGGAATAACATAACGATAATAAACGAGAAATCGGAGCACATAATTCATCCACATAATTACTACGCCGATGTGATGCCCTCCTTTAC
>JAFELO010000128.1:148804-180280 GCA_017140195.1 Eumaeus atala
CCAATGTGCCACCGGCTACTCACAAACCGTAATGGTGAAGATGAAATAAACTCGGACAAAACACAACTACTCGAACTCATCGCAATTGTCCGTATAAAATAAAAGATTAATCAAACAAAATATTTACAGCATTGAAGGTAACACAACAGCGGTAATATTATTTATTTTACCGTTTCACCGCAAACACAAGCAGTTTAATATTATTGTCGCTTAGACTGTAGTGAAATTAACATACAAATGCAGTGTTCAGCCAGGGCCCGTACAAGCTCGAGGGTGTAGTGAAACAGCAGTATGCAGTTATATTTGCCGTCGTAAAAAGACACGTAACGTCGCTTTCTCATTACCGTCTCCACCGTAAGAGTGTGCTCGAACATTTACCGCGACATGGCATTAGCATTTTTGTAAGACGTCCTACAATTACTGCATATTACTGCTTATTACCAGTGTAAAGTGACAGCTATCTGGCATGTATTATATAACCAAAAGTAAAGCCAATCCCATTCTCATTTTTCGACAATCGGCTGGCACAGTCGGTACTGTGGTGTCACGACAGAGTTTTGTTTAGCTTTACGCCAGAGGTCGCGTGTTCGAATCGCGCCTAGGTCATGGATGTTTATATGTGTATTATATATATTTCTATAATAAAAATCTTAAATATATTTCCTTTGTAACACAAGTCCCTACAGTACTTACCACGGTTTTTTTTTTTTGGAGGGACCTAATACTGGTTGGCGGCGCTAGTCCTGCCTCAACAGTTCGACTGACTACACTTACCACGGTGCTAGGCTAACGTTATCTGATAAGTTCACAGACATTATTACATTAATATTATTGTTTTTATTGAGAAGTGAGTACAACGTAAGCATATTCTATGTATTGATTGTTATTTCTACTAACATATTCCATAGTTCTTTGTTCTGATATAAAATCATAATAATAATCTTTTCGTCGGGTCAACATCTTTATGTGTTGCCTATAGATGTTACTGCTGCTTAACACATACATCTTTTACAGGGGGACAAATGAGCAGTCGCAGCCTTTTAATGACTACTTTCTAAATCCGCATAATAACTATGCCGATGCGATGTTCCTCCCCCCCCCCCCTTCTCTCAAACCGCACTAAACGCGATTTGGAAGCTGTCACTTTACGGCGGTATTATGTGAGTGGAGTTACTTCGCCAGTCGTGCCGGCCCAATTACACTACAATACAGCATGGCACGATATTTTACAAAAATCTACCGTATATATACCCCTACTCAAATGTTTTTTGATAAAAGTAGTTTAGTGAAGAAACCTACTCATATATCAAATGCGAAAAATTTTGTGCATGTTATATTCTGCAAAATCTATTATAATCAATGAAATTTGGCACCATTATAGATGACAATTTGGTATAACAAGACAACTTTACTTCCAGAAAAAGTGGAAAGAACATTAATATAAACTTAACTTTGCAGTTAGAATATTACTCAAACAACCTTACAAATATAAATATGTTCGACGTGGGCCTCGGTAAATAAGATCGTATTTTTGAAAGTATTTTGGTAGTAATTCTGCGTGAGAAACTAAAGCTATCGCTTTCTCATTGTTGAGTATTTTCTTTAAGGTTTTTCTCGAGTGTACTCCAACTTAAGTAATAGTTAAGTAACAGGAGACTTGAATATACCGTAATTTACCATAAATGTTAGAAGTGAAAAACATATTTATTTTAGTAAAAATATGCAGTCCCGGCCTAAGTGCGCTCATAAACATACAGGTTATGTCGACGTGCTATCTACCTTCCGATTTCCCCTCTAATAGGCTACCGGAAAATCACACCGCATGATACGCGACAGCGTAGCTGATATTTTGTAGCGATATCTTGTGAGCGAGGGGTCCCGGTCCTGGTCGTGCTAAAATGCGTGCAAATACTTAAAATTAATTTTGCCTTCAATTTCGTTATAAAACCGTGACAAAAAAGTGGCGGGTCTACCTCTGTATCCAGGTGATCGGTTAAGATCATGTGACAAAAACGCGTTAAATTGTATTCAGTATTTCTTTGGGAATTGAGATTTTCCTATGTTGAGGTCGGTTCACATAATTTCTATTTAACAAGTTCCAAACGTTACGCATTTCATATACCTTTTATTGGCGAGCAGATCTTCATTTAAAACTTTCATAGTATCATTTCGCGTTCGGAAGTAATGATGAGAGTACTTTTTTACGATGCGCGCACACACCGTCACGAGAAACCAACGCCGTGAAGTTAGCTATAGTCAGCATTTTAATTTTTCAAAAAATTACCAATTAATTAAAGTTACATTATAACAAAACTTTCTAAAGGCAAAAGATAAGGTTTTAAAAGCATTCATAAGTACGCAAACACTTTTTATATAACATAGGGGACAAACTAACAGACCTTCTGATGAATACCGGCACTCATAAACATTCTTATAATTACTATTTCGACGAGTAAACCTCCTTGGCTCCTTCCTTCCAACAGATCATCGGTTGCTCACAACCTGCACGAAACGTGACACAATGCAGCTATGTTAATACTTAACTAGCAAATTCTTCATCTTCATATTACATTGAACATATTTAGTAGCATTTTGAACCGTATTGACTGGCTTAAATATCTATCTATCTGTGGCACTACCTCATATTTAAAAGTGTTCTGTGACAGAATTATTTTGTACATGTACTGAAGTACCTCCCAATGTCCACAGACACCCGCTCATATAACAACAACCGTAGACTCTCAGGAAACGCCTTATAGGCGACCGTATAGCGACCGCATAACACATGATGTTCGAGAAATAACTCCCCGGTCATGCAGGCCCGACTGAGCTGCAATGCAGCACAGGTATCGCTCACTATGTAAGTGAAACATTTCCTGACCGCCATGAACTTCCAGATGTGGTGGTCGGTATGGTGCTTCGCTCTGGTGGCGTGCGGCGTCTGCGCGGAGGCTGCGCCCGCCTCCAGTGGCATGTCGCCCGTCGACTGGCGAGAAGTGGATGAGGTTCGTAATATCACTTCTACCTATATTCTTCTCATCTATACTGTATTTACGTCTAAAATCTATTCTATAAGCCGATACCGAGGAAGGTTTTAGTATATTATGTGGTAAAGTAGGAATCCGGTGCTGTTCACGGGCAAAACCGGAACGGTCTACTAGTCAATAAACAACGTAAATTGTAAGAGATTATTTATCTTTAGAATACGGTAGGCAACCAATTAAACAAATACAGAACGTAAATATTTTGTAACTACATAGCAAACTTCAACCTATCTTGTGTTATTTTTTTTATCGCATCAGGGGGCAAACGAACAATCGGAGCCTTTTGATGACTACCAACGCCCATGGACATTTGTATGTTTGTACGCGGATGCGTTGATTTCCTATCACCCCCCCCCCCAATGGGCCACCGGCTCCAGCACGAAACGCGACAGCGGCGCTTTCACTTTACGCCAGTATCAAGTGAGCGCGAGGTCCTTACCCGGTCGTGCCGGCCCAATACAGTTGTATCGGAGGATGTAGTGTCATGCATGGTGCATACAGCATGGCAATACCACTTCCTCAAAAAAAAATAGTGTTATTTAGTCATCTGTACTAATAATAAGAATATCAAAGACAATATATGTGAAATTTTAGGTACACATTTTTCTACGTACTTATTCGGAATCAGAACCGAGTACTCAATACGCTCTGTTATGTTGTAGTGTCTTACACAACACCCTGTATAAATACTAATCTATACTGAGTATTTACACAAATTATAAACACGCGTACACACTTTTACGTGTTTGTTTTGGTTTTAGTATAGAATCAATGAGGTTCTTGTAAAAGAATGTGCCAGACTCCGGCTGTTAATTATATGTTAAACAACTTGGCCAAATTGAACTACATACTAGGGGTGTAATATATAAAATATAATATATAATTTGTAAATAATAGATACCAGTTGCGAGATTCTTGGAACTTTTAAATATGTAAATACATGCACCGATTCTATATGCACGCGCCTCCAGGCGATAGACTGGAAATTCCCCATTGGATTGGATTTAGAGTAAATGCAATTTATCCTGGAGTCCAATTCAAATACTGAATCCTGATTATTCCATCCTGCTCGTTCCCTGGACCACAACGATATCGTCCCAAAAATAGGTTTGAAAGCTCGCAGACGTCTTATATCCAATTTTGTAATCAAATTATAAAAATAAATGCTCCATAACATCCAAATTGGGGTTGACTTTTTGTGGGGTCTTTCTTAGACGATGTTTGTGCAATTTCATATTTTCGTCACTTATCTTGGTTGAAGTGTACTAACTAGGAATAAATAAGTAATAACTTCCCTGCGATAAAAAAAAAGAAGAAAAAAAACTAGTACACTCATGTTTTTTTCTGGAATCCATTATATTGTATTTTGCGATGCTCACGCTTGTATCTTTCGTCGTCGTTAGTCGCTATTCTATTTTATAGTGAATTATAGTGCTGCAATGCTATATGGAATAAATGAACGACTAGATATGCACTTTTTTATAGGGATGACAATTTCATTAACTATATGTTATAACTGCATGTTATATATACTAACTGCATGTTAAATACAGTTGGTATGTCATTAACTATACCAACTGTATATAACATGCAGTTAGTATACATGTGACATCACTACAAATACCAAGCAAGTGTATATAGCGGTGAAACATTTTGGAGGTGAAACTTCTTTAGTGACGTAGGAAAAAAATATTATGACTTCGCGTCAGCAAACATGCTGCCACATCTATAGCACATGAGGCTTTACACTTATGATAGTTTAAGGTTTCACTTCTTCTGTTGTATTTTTATTACTATATGTTTTGCCCTCCTACCCCCTCCAATGGATCACCGAAAATTCGTTAGCCACATGAAACACGATAGCTCTCATTGTGCACGGTGTCATATAAGAGTTATCTCTTCGATGGTGAGTGTCCAATTAGGCTGCAATAGGTAAGGCATAGCACTATATAACTAAAATGTACACTCATAAATTGTACTCGTAACTTATTACGTAGTGATAATTATTGGAATAATAACCGATTGGCGCAGTGGGTACTTAAGCGAGTATGCCGCGCATATTACAATTGAGATCGCGGGTTTGAGTCAAAAAAATAAAAATCATAAATATATGAAATTTCTTAAATTTATAAAAAAATATATTGAATGAAAGACATTTCGGTTGTCCACAACGGAAATACATATATTTAATTTTTTTTCCTTCTCCTTGCTAGTCTTGCGAGTTCCCGCCGGACCATCGGATGCATGGATGTCCAACACATCTACATAACAATTGTGCGGTCATCTTTAGACTGTAGTAACACGCGAATGTACCCGTTCGAAAAATCTGACGGCCTTAAAATCACGCCACACCATGTGCATTGTAGATCTAAGAGGACACCAGTCACTGGTGTAAATCTATCTGTTCATTTACCCTTTATGCTTAAAATAAATATTGCCATGCTGCAGCTAGCTACTGCCATGCTCATGCTAACACTGACAATCTGTTGTAGGATGTGTATGCGGTGCCGATGAGCGGACGTATCGGCGCGGCTCCCTGGATGTATTACGCCGCCGAAGAACCTCACGACTCACAGGTAAGCAACGGTACTTATTATAAAAACAAGGATATGGTACACAAGGCTAAAAATCACAAAGCGGTTTTCACCCGTGCCCACTGCAGTTGGCGCGTCTTTAGTTTCTGTGAAAAAAATTTAAACACACTTCACGACACGTCTTTCTACCGCGGTGTGCGCGGTTGTTTGTGGCGGTTAGCCGCAGCTGCGGCGGTTTCTGCCCACGCGCTCTCTATCGTTTGGCAGTACTTCAACAGATCCTTAAGCGTCTCCTGTTTATTGAAATAGAACCTCAAACCACAACCACAGCGGGCGCGGAAAACATGGTAAAAGGCTTATCTTTAAAATATCCAATAGCATAAAAAGTTCATAATTTTGATATTTCCGTCTGTCACTATCGTTCCCAAGTAGATAGTTTTCTTAGAGGTTGTGCTGCGCTGCATTAGACCCGAATTTGACGGGCACGACCTGGGAGGTACCTCTCACTTAGATGAATAAGATAAAAAATTCATAGTGCGTTTTGCGGTTCCTACCGCACTGTATAGGAGAATACACTCACATCTGTATCATGCGCATGTCTATAAGTGTCGGTACCGGTAGTCATCAAAAAGCTCAACTAAAAAAATGTCTCAAGCCATCTAAGTTACAGATCGTGTATAAATACATCCAAAACAAACATTATGTTCTCAAAAAGTATAACAGTTTCGGCGCAGTCGTGTTATAGGAATAAACTTAGAGCATTTCATACTTTCTTTTGGAACTCTTAAAGCCAACGTTTAACAGTAACGTCTCCCCTAAAATTATGCTATTTGTAATCCAAGAGTTGTATAATTACGTGTACAAGTCACAATGCTATCGAGTTGTACCTTAGAACGGAAAATCATTTGGAGAAAATTGCGAGAAAGATATCGAAGCTAGTTGGAACATGTCGTCTTACATAAAGTCTGTAAAGACTTTCAAATTACGCTACTATCGATATGAGTCGTTATATATAAGTCTTTATGACTAAATGTCTCGGAATATTTGAATTATTTGATCAATTCGATAAGAAGATAAGTTTATATCAATGTGCGAATATAATACGTACTTGTAATACTAGAATTATTACAGGTGCGTAACTAATGCTGTTAATATTGTAAATGCTACAGTTTGTATGTATGTCTGTTATTCGTGCACACAAAAACACACGGTCACGGGTATAGACAATACTCTGAAGTGATATAAAAATATAGTTTATAAAAAAACAAAGTGATCTTATATGGGTTCCGTTTTTTCTAAGTTACGGAAACCTAAAAGTGAATAGTTTGGATTGGCTTTACGTGCGTAAACCGCTGTCACATCACTATTATTTTTTTTATAATTATTGAAAGTACTTTAATTGTATAGAAGAATGTCTAAGTAATGTAAGCATAATATATGTAAATACTTTGTAGAAGTGGCTTTGGTATATTCAAAAAAAAGATAAAAACAATGTCGAAGGCTAAAAATGTTAAAAGAATTCGAATATAAAATGGTGACACCGGTGAAAATGCAGCTTGATTAATAAAAGAACATAACCATAAAGGGATTCGTCGCACAAATGAATTTCACAAAGTGTGATTTGAGCACGAACGTTCGTTTAACGAATAGACGAAAGTTTTACTTTTCAATTTCTGTAAAGGTTGGAAAAAATTACCGAATTGAACGCTCACGACGGTCTATCTATCTATCTGTGAATCCAGCCATGGATCAGTTGCACCGAGACGCATACAATAATTACTTGGAAAATCAAGCGAGGGAGAATCGAGTGTACCTTAATCGAGTCGGCAAACGAGGTTAGCTTCCAAATATTTTAACACCTACACTTAGAAAGGTCTTTATATTTGACATATTCAAATATTATTAATATCATACTTCTATTGAAATTGTTTTGCTTATGACGCTAAGTTTCACAGATTTACAACTGTATGCCTTTAATTGCTATTGAGTAATCCCTCCCCAAAATTTTTGCTAATTCGTTATTTCTGTTTCACAGGATACCGACGCAATCCAAGTCTCCTGAATTGAGAGCCATAAGTGAAAAAATGTTCAAATTAGTATTATTTTTTCCATAATTGTTGTTATACCAATTATACGTACCCTGTGATATTCAAAATAAAAATCTTAAAGATTTATCGTGTATTATTAAGCCAATATCTCATATACGCTAAGAAATATAAAAAAACTAAATACTAAATGCAAATATATACAATGAAGGGTGAAAGGCTGAAACGACGCATGCCTACATTGTCCATTGACCTGCCGATGGCGGTGATTCGCCAGAAACTGAACTTAGAAAAGGAGAGGAAGGAACACGCTCTCCTCGCAGCCGCCAACAGGAACTTCCTTAATGACATCGGCAAAAGAGGTATGTCTTGTCGCCATTTTGAAATATTTACCACAAACATTTTATACCGTAGCTATATTTACTGTAAGGCTGTACTTGATTTTTTAACAAATTTATTTCTTCGGGAGCGCGACGCGCATCACAAATTAGTAAAATTAAGCTCATTTAGTATATTTTCTCGCAACACTGTCATAAATCTTATCAACATGTTTTTAATTGAAATTCTTTGCAGTGCTTTTTCCAATTAACATTAAAATTTAGGATATCAAATAAAACATTAACATATGGAAAAAATGTAGAAAGTTATCCTTAATTTTCCATTTATACAAAAAAAAAATCATTAGAAAAATAGAAGATGCTATTAAATATTTGTTTTTCATACTATAAACCAGATTAAATTTGGATGTATGAAAAAGTAGATAAACCTATAGAATCATTGGTATATATATAATGCCAACCTTTGTGAATTATCTATAGAGGTTAGCATTAATATCTAACCATCCAACGGAGAAGGTACAAAGGCTTGTTGGTTTACCAAAGTAGTGTTTTAAATATTTTTGTAATTGACATGAGATAAATGTGTTTTTTTACAGGTATGTGGACACCATCTCTCGAGGAAGGCTACATAAACTGAATCTTATAGATGAACTCTACTAGTATAATATTCACTTAGAAATTCTCGTCGTTAAATAATAGGCGTACGATTGTTAATTATGATGTAATAAATAAATTTTATAAACATTATTTTAATTAATAGAATATGGTTAGCTAAGCTTTAATTGTTATCTAGAATCATTTTTTATTTGTGATTGTTAATGATAAAATATATTGTAATGAATTTTAATTCGATGATATTAAACCTATATTCGAGTTTTAAATAAAAGTAATCAGAATAACTTAGTTTTATTTATTCTTATAACATACTAAAATTAGTGATATAACAGATTAGTGATATAAAGCAGACTTGATTATATTTGCAGTTACAAGTGGTAGGTAAATTGATAAATTTGGAGCAGAAGTATCTATAAGTACGTCATAAATTCAGTTTGTCAAACACACTTGATTAAAAAAAAATGGTATAACATATTTACTAACTTAGAATTTAAGCGAATTTAATTTTATTAAAATAAAACGAATTTTACGGATTTTAATGCGGTTTATTTAATTATTTAACTTTAAAATGCGTATAACTAGCTTTATTATAATGCATAATATTCGCGTGAACTTATGACATCAATAAATTTAATTCTGATACAAAATTAACGTCCACCGGATGCGATACATAGGAGTTTGAACAAAACTATTCTATCCTTGAAGAATCAAGTGCAATAGTTAGTTATAAATGCGAAGCTAATGTTAAGAAAAACATTCGGCACGAGTATCTAAGAAGAAAAGAGAGTACAAGTGCTTGATGAATCAAACCTGATAATGATAATGATTCATCATTATGGCCGATTTCAAATACCTTAACAAATTTACTTCAGTGATAAAGAAATATAAACTTCCAATCTAATGTTATGTAAAAATGTTAAACCTCGTAATAAGTTCTACAAAACAAGTGTTTGTGCGAATATTAAAAATCGGTAATCAAACGAAAGTAAAGTAGAGGTTGCTATATGTAGATAATATTAAAAAAAAAAGAAACGTAAAGTTACATCCGTAAAACGACTTACAGACAATTATAATTTAAAAAATATTTTCATTAACAAGCTTCCATCTTGAATTTGGTCTAATTTCATGGTAAATTGTTTAACTTGATACTGGCCGTCATTGTGTAAGTTTTCCAAAAACATTAATTCCGCCATTTCATGATGCGAACTTTTTCGACCGATAATAATTTCGATTTCTGAGAATATCTCCGGAGACTTTGATATAATTCAACAATAACTTTTGTGGTCATTTCGCAATTCACTTTTAATTAGCCATATACGTTACAAAAATTAATTAATATTCAATCAATAGGATTTTCGTATTACTCATACATAGTTAATCCCTAGCCTTTTAAATCTTTCTAGATTGGCTAAAGAATAAAGGGAAGTAACGGATCTTTTTTTATTCGAAAGTAAAGTTGCGAAATTTACAATTATTTTAATAAATTCCCAAATGGGATTACAATCCCAGACGTAGTTTGAAAGTGAGAAATCGCTTTTCAATAAGTAACATTGCTGTGTTCAAAAAACTGATTGCAAGTTATTAAAGGTGAACAATACTTATGTCCTGTTCTCGATCAATTTTAAAAGCCACAACTAAAATGTAAACATAGTGAAACATACAGAGCGAGTTTCCGAGCTCTTTACTAATCGAATATAATTTCGTAAATTACCCAATTAAAATATGGAGCACACTCTATCGCGGCTCATTCTCAAAGTAAGATGGCGTAATGTATTTTAGAAAATGTGTACGTAGGTACTTGATATACGTGTGACTAAGTACGTACATTAACGTAAGCGATGTGGTTGTTCGCTGCTTTTACATTTCTCACCTACGATATTGTGCTTGTAAAATATCGTAAGTTAGCCAAGACAAAGTATCAAAGGTTGTGTCCCTTATATTCATAAATAATCATTAACAATCGATTAAAGTACATTGTAAATTATATGACTATAAAATAACACAAGACTCATGACAGATTAAACTTGACAAAACTCGATCAAAGATATGTTATTATTTATTATGACTTCCACAGTTCTTCATCATACGTTCTAAATGTTTGTAAGGACAATATTGACATGCATCTGTTGTATTTCCGATAGTCTATGTTTCGTATTCGATAAAAATATCTGATACGAATATAGATTTAGTCCTTGTTTTTATAAGAGCGCAATGCTACGTACTATGTATACTACGAAATAAACCCTGAGTACTCTCATCAGATGCCGATGGAGCAACGAGGGGGTCGGGCTCGTCCCAAGCGCAAGATGCCGTCACTGTCCATCAGCAACCCCATGGAGGTGCTGCGTCAGCGGCTGCTACTGGAGGTGGCACGCAAGCAGATGCGCGAGGCGAGCCAGCGCCAGGCAGTCGCGAACAGAGTCTTCCTGCAAAACGTTGGCAAACGAGGTTTGTGATGATCTTTAGTAGCACACACTTCATCCCGGTTAGGAAAGGTGAAATTAGAAATTAGTAGTTATGCCCTAGGGGCAAACAAACAATAAGCTAAAGGATTTACTGGTGGTAGATACCGAAGGGGAGGCCCCCTTCAATATCTACCACCAATAGATAGAAAGATGACGTCAAGACGTCCACGTATCATTATGACTAAAGGCTGGTTAATCATTTATTGGACATGCCTATGGGAACTATCCGAACCAGAACCAGAGCAGCCTAGCGGTAGGTATATTTAAAGCATCACAGGCTTATGTCTATCGTCGGATCAATAAAATGATAACAAGTCATAGTACCCACCTGTTGTCTTATGCTCAGAAAATTTTCGGAAGTTTTGGAATCCTGATAACATTCTGAACATTATTAGAATGGGTTTAAAATAGACTGACAATATTTCGTTATATACATAGATAAAGTTGAAGCGATAGATGATATTCTTTACATAGTATAAAACAATGTTCCAAAAAGTCTGTCTGTATGTCATCGATTTTCCCAAAATCTACAGAATGGATTTTCATGCAGCTCTCACACATGGGTAGAACAATTGAGCAAGGCTTTAATGTATAATTTATACACGTGCAAAGCCGGGACACATCGCTAGTAGTATGAAAAATATAATTTATTTGCTATAATAAATGCTTTTTTTCTTCTATAGAACAGGCAGGGGGCAGACGAGCAATCGGTGCCTTTTTACGACTACCGACGCCCATGAACAACCACATAATTACAATGCCGATGCGTTGCCCTCCTCACAATGGGCCACCGGCTACTCAGAAACCGCACGAAACGCGACAATGAATATGACTCTCTACAACGGCTTTATGTTAGCGAGAGGTCGTGCCGGCCCAATTCCGTTGCATAGAAGAATGTAGTGTCATGCATCATGCATGGCACTAGCTCCTCCTACGCATCATGGCACTACCTTTACCTAAATTTATTACTACTACCCACCTATTCCTAATGCTATAGACCATAACTTGAACAAATATATAAGTGGGACGCTTTTATGACTGCTGTGTTAGGTTTATGTTAAATGAGACGTAATTATTCCAAAAAATTACACCCAAGCTGAATTTTAGCTGACATTTACGTATTTAAATCGTAACGAATACGAAAACGAAGCATCGCGAATACACGAGAAGACAATATATTTTATACCGCAATAATTCTTTCGTTACATAAAATACAAAGATTTTAGCCAGCTGAAATACACAAGCAAGAAACTTCATATACAAAGGAAACTCTGTGTTCTCGCTTACCTTTAAGCTCAGTATTATACGCGTTCCCTAATACCGAAATAAGACTCATAACATTGGCGATGCTCTTGACACGTTGATGTGTTTCACATTTGCTATACGACATTCATTCGTCTTGAAAACTCAACTTTGACAGTTACCAATTAATTATAGTCATCGTTCCCTAAACTCGCATATAATAACAACAAAGCTTCACGCTAGCTCCCTGTAACTAACGCTAATCGCTGGAGCAATGTAACTAGAAATTAATCTATTAGTTACATTGCTCTAGCGAAACGGCTTTACCGATTTTTACCAAATTTTATATGCATATGCAGTAGGTCGGTCAATGGGCTACTATCTATTTTTCATACCCCGAAGTGATAAAGTTTTATACACAATAGCGGTTGATTACTAGAAATTGCCTAGAAATGATTTATATTGCAGAACAACGTTTCCTAGTAACATATAATGCTCGTATATGAAAATTGAAAACCTATTTTCAGAGGTGCTCCAAGTTCGAACCCGACCCTAACCACCCGTCAGGTATTTCATGTAACAGGTCAACTGGGATCTCGCTGTTATTTTTATCCGAGTTTAAAAAAAAGGGGAGATAATTTGGATTGTATGTTTTTGCAATTTTATTTCGTTAATAACCGCAAAATCTCATTTGATTAATAATTTTTGTTCTGTTTAGTAGGTTATAAATTGTATGCTATATGAGCCTTAAAGTCACATAATTTTTGATAAAAATTACTTAGTAAAAATTATAAATTCAGCATATTATTTAGATGGTGTTTCGATTTTTGGGAAAAGTACATGAATAAATAGATTTCCTTTCAACCTACTAAAACAAGTTTTTTTTAGAGTTATCGTTTAAATTTTAATTATATTTGTTTCAACCCTAGCTTGAGAAAAACAATAAATCAAAACCAGCGGGTCTTATTAATCAAAACAATGTCAATAATTATACAATTTCTTGACTTATTTTGATTGCTGAAAATACTGTATTTTTGTGACACGGAAATAACCTGGTAGGAGTATATTATTCCCAACATATCTATCATAAACTAGGTAAGTACCTGTAGCTATATGTACTACACAAAAACTGTGTGAGATACCAAATATGCAAATTAAAATGTTCTGGCATCGTCGAAAAAGCGGACCAAGATACACGTCCCGTAAAGGCCGTAACACCCAACTTTATCTACAAAATTTGTTTAACAATCCATTTTCAGTTACGATCGGTACGACTTGTCACGTAGTTAGTCAACTGTAGCGACACCTGCTAATACAATTTTTCCTTTTCAGGTTTCTGGGCTGACACCGTACCATCGCACTACGACGGCTAAATTTACGTATTTTCATTTACTTTCGCGCTGTTCCTCCGGCTGGGTTAGACAATGCGAATTTAACAAATATTTCAGGATCTGAATTTGTATTTAACTTTTCAATTTTCGTTCGTTTTTTTATTTATAACTCACATTCATTACAGAGCACTGGCATTTGTTAACAAAGTGTTTCTTTGATATTTCATCTTGTCAAAGTAGGTAGCTGTTAATGTTGACAAAATAAAGTATTACATGAACTGCCATTTTAATCCTTGAAAAATAATGCAATGTGCTTATGCATTTTTACTTTTATAAAAATTGCATTTTGCTTTTTTTGAAAATATTTGTGTATTCATGACATTCAACAAGCGCCGTCCGCTGTTATTGGCAACTGTCACTTCATCTTAAAATTTTATCGGTCTTCGAATTCTTCGAACTTCTAGCACGGAATTCCACTTTTAAATAAGTACACTATTGGGCTAGTAGTATTTGTGCCAAATGTTATAAATTTATCCCAGTCGCGAATACATAGGAGTTAAATTTCGAATGTAATTATATAAATGAATCCTGTCTAGTCTTTATCTATAGATTTGTATGTACAGAGTAGCGTATTATTTTAACATATAGTCAAAAAGAAACTCTATTAGCTTATAAATGTAGAAAATGTAATACGAAATACAAAATATTAATTATGTTCAATAAAAATGTTAAACAACCGATTGTTTTGTTTCTGCTAAAAGTACCTCACACAAACTCTATTTGTCTATTCATTTATGATATGAATATTTGAAGTATGCAAACGTTTGACGTGAAAGTACGAGCTTACCCAAAGTATGCGACGTCTATGCCTTTGAGGTCCCCGCTACTCTGTAGGATGCTTAAGTTGGCTACGTAATCTATATCCACATGTATGCAATTTTTACATTTAAATTTTATATAGTTGTTAACTGGGAGCTACGATTTGGAGTTCATGTAGCTTCCAGAGGCGTATCAATGTGGTGATAAGACAGTAAAATATCACATACTCCGTTCCTTAGGGCGGCCCTCGGTTAGAGGAGGCAGTGAGCACAGGAGAATGCTAACAAGCATTGAGTGTTCTTCTATATTCTTAAGAGAAAATAGGGGTATGAGTGTAGCCGATGGCCTATATGGGGATTGGGTGATAGAGGACAACGCATCTGAGCGCACGTATTAATGTGTGTCGGTAGGCACCAGATAGCTTAGATTGCTCGTTTGTTGTGCATAACATAAAAATAGTGGGTTTCATCCGATGAAATTATCTCTAACGGTATAGCCATAGAAGAGATGATTTGCTATTACCGGAACCCTTCAAGAGACGAATTAATAATTGACATTGAATCAACCAATAAACCATGATGAACTTATGACGTCATGAGTGACACATGTGAATGTATTTAATTACAAATCAGGCAGTTTCACTTACTGTCGTAATAAGGCCTTGGATACGACTACATAACTACCGAAGTATTTGACTTTTGTACGTAACCACAAAATAATTATTACTTAATGTTATAATATTGCGACTATGTCAAGCGACTCAAAGTTGTTTTTGACCTCCACATAAGAAAAACTTCTCTCTATTCTGAGCTTTAAATTAATTATTGTTTTAAATATTAAATAGTTGTGGCTATTCCAAATGTCAGTATACAAGTAAAGTTGAACAATGCATCTTCAAGTGGCTTTACTAGTGTCTTTGAAGCAATAAAAAGAACCCACGCTAATGACAAGCTTAACTCGAGTGTGTTTATCAAATCAGGTCGATCATAATTTATAACTTTTACAATAGTTTTGGGTACGGTAACAACACTTGCTCAATTTTCCGGTACAGATTATATTTGTCTCGAACTGCTAACTTTTATATCTTTCTTCCTTCATTTGTCAATTCGTGCGCAAAATTCGTTCATAAGACAACACTTCACGTATGAATGATGTATATTTTTCACACTCCAGGTTTAGCTATTTTATTAATATGTTTATATCGAGCAACAAAAAAAATATCGAAAAATAGATAATTAAATCGTTACAAAAACAATTAAAAATATATTAAATGTATTGCTGTTAAATGGGGAATAAAACGTGCTGTTTTATTTGTAGTATGTATCATGAAAGGTCTTTAAAGTAATTTTTCCGTGGCATACATTTTTTTTTTTCAATAGTATAAGGGAGGGCAAACGAGTGATCTGAGCCTTTTTTACAACTACCGCCATCGATGAACTTCCAAATAATGACTATGCCGATGCGTCTCCTCGCCCAATGGACCACCGTCTACTCACAAAACGTACGAAATGCGACGCGTAGATGTTACTTAAGGCCGGTATCATGTGAGCGAGAAGTACCACACTGGTGGTGCCGACCCAACTCCGCTGCTATGCAGCATGGCTCTACGTGTAATATAATATAATTATATATATATATTCCAATTGTCGTGGAATCCTATAGGCTACATAACATGACACTACGACTCATAGGACGCGGTGGGTTAACCCCGGGACGTTAATATCTGATATAATACAATTACATAATGCATCTACGCGTGAATTCTAAAACTAGTATTTGGGGAATGTATCATAACGTGAAATAAATGGGAGTCCAAAGATGTGTGTCCATCTTATATCATCTGTTGATGGTGCTTTTAAAGTATAAAGAATATTTTATATAAAGCCCACGAGCGGAAATTTAGTACAAATTAAACTATTAATATCTATTACGATTATTTTTGTACATTAAGCAAGAATAGTAAATTAGCCCACTTTTAATTCGATTTTTACGTAAAACTATCATTTACCTACATATACACGTAAACGAAATGTAGACTCTTCCTTTAAATTTATGTTTGTATTTAATAATTTATATGTAAACTTGTTTAAATCTAGGGAGCCGTTATTCAATATGGTAATATTGAGTAAATGACATAGAATGCAAAATGTGGATGTTATGTTGATCAAATAAGAAATGAATTGTAATATGAATATTAAATAAAAAGGGACTGGTAAATAAACAACTTTAAATGTTGCTTCATATTAAGTTTATAATTACTCTGTTATATGAGGAATGGTAAAACTACAATCAAAATTGCGTTGCTCTGAAAAGACAATTTTATTTATATAATACATCTTACATTCTTTAAACAATAATTATATTCACTAAGAACTCACCTGAAAAGAGAAACAACATTTAAAACTATTGCTTTACCAGTCCCTTTTTATTTAATGTTCAAATTACAATTCATTTCTTATTTGATCAACATAACATCCACATTTTGTATTCTATGTCATTTATTCAATATGGCATATGGCTCCCTAGATTTAAATAAGTTTACATATAAATTAATAAAAACAAACAAGAACTAAAGGAAGTATCTACACTTCGTTTAGATACAAAATATTTTATATCTTCATGCTGACTCCGTTCACGCCGTAGTCAAAACTACAGTAGTTTATCTGTAAAACATAATTTAAGAATAAGTATCTAACTCCGAGATATCAGATTCATTCATTAGGCCCGTGGTTTTCCCGCGCCAATACTGATCCCGTAGGAAAAGGAAAATTGATCTTTGTCTGTCTAAGACTGTTTTTAATAAAATTTATTTAAAGACCTCTTTTAGTATATTCTTGTATGTGTTACAGTGTAATTCAAGAGAGTTCATTTATGTCGGCATTTAATAGATTCATAGAAACCATTTAGAGAACTATAAAGTTAATAATTACCTAAATAAGTATATAATTAAACATTAACCGCGTTTTGTAACGCGTACTAGCGCTTGCTCGGGGACTAATAAGTGGTATAACGTGCGTTGTGCTGCGAAAATGTGCTCTGGAGTGGGCTTCGGTGTTGACGCGCCTTTTCCGGTTTATCTACTCTGTTGGCGTAGTCCCCAGCTCTTCGAAGTAAGCTTTAGTGCACCTGATCCCTAAAAAAATTGACCACTCCGGCCTATCCAAACTGACCTACTGCGATAAACCATTTTTTTCCAAAATTATGGAATCATTATCAACTCCCACCTGTGGGCAGGGGCCCCGCGATATCAGCAAGTTGCATTTGACCGTAAACAACGTAGAGCGACTCGAATCGTTGACGAGCAAGTTATTTCCGAACAGCTCGATTCTTTGGTCCTACAAAGACATGTCGGTTCACAGTGCGTCTTTTAGCGTATTTTCTATGGAGAAGAGGAGTCTTCAGTGGCATTGGTCGACGTTACACCTGCAGAGACTTCCATCTTCGGACATTGCGACAGAACCACTATCACCTTGATGTTTCACTATCACCTTGATGTCCGTAAATCCACAACAGTGCGGTTTAAACGCCACTTACCGCGTAAAACTGTACTGTGGAACCAGTTGCCTCCCTCGGTACTTCCGGTCCGATACGACTTAGAGGTCTTCAAGAAAAGAGCATACCTATTCCTTAAAGACTGGCAACAGGTCTGCAAATGTCTACCTAATCTTTCAAATGTCTATAGGCGGAGGTAGTCACTCCCCACCTGCACGTTGGCCCCAATCCCATTTTAAAAAACACGATTTCTTAACACAAATGATGGTTTGAGCTTAGCTGTGGTTCTAAATTTAAACTAGCTCGGACCTTAAAATTTTAGACTGCGATTCAAATCTCAAGGCCAAGTATTAATGTTGCTTCATCTCAAGTATAATTTATGACCCCTGGTATGATTATATTAATTTAATAAAGAATACGCAATGAAAATGGACAAAATTTGATAGGTTCTATGGATTTTGAAGATATCGAGGGCCTAAATACATGTAAAAAATGCCTATAGTAAAATAGATATGGCATCCACATGCACTCTATTAAAGAAATGACAACGATCTAGAGTTGGCTGTTGGCTAACCAGCTCTCGATCGAAGCAGGACTTAACGAACCTTTTGTAATTAGGCCGTAACTATCTACATCTCCGATATTATTTTTATGTGTTTATTTTTATTTAAGTTCCTTGACGTAAAAATATAACCCGAGGTATTTATCGCCATATGAATATGACGCTCACCTCTCGCTCACATGAAACCGCCGCAAAGTGACTATGCTGTCGCATTTCATGCATGAATGTGTGAATCATCATGTGTGAATGGCCAGTGGCTCATGGGAGCAATAGTCGCAGAGCCAGATTCTGCTAATAAATGGATGTCTATGAGCGTAGGTAATCGTCGTAGAAAACGGTTGCTCGTTTGCGTTGTTTTAATTGAAAAATAAAACGATTTTTTAAATGATGAAACTATTTCATTTTAATGTAATTTAATGACATTATTTTTTTCATGTCCATTATGTATAAATATACACCAGTTAAGGTAAGTCTTTATAGATAAACATTTAATTTCTAATCCGATTTTGTATTAAATCTTAAATAATAAATGTCGACACATTGATATACCTACTAAAGTGTAACATGTAATATACCGTATTAAAATGTATAAAATCCATCGTTTCATACATTACCTGAAAGGTAGAACGAAAGCGACTCGCTGCAAGCTCGCTCGTAACATCATTACAGGCCGCCAACATTTCACTCGCCAGAACATCAACAACATGCCAGTACGTAATAAACAAAGCCAAAACGAAATTAAAAAAGTTACCTAGCAAATTGTTGATAAACTTCATCAATTTTAACACACGCAGGGTACGCCAACGAAAGGTTGGCTGAACGTGGATATTAATGTTAATTTAGTTGTACATAGAAACAAAAACTCTGAGTCAGCATTGGTTAGCCCACTGCTAGACAAAACCTCTTTCAAATCACTCCACGGCCACGAATTCCCTACTACTAGTAATAATTGCGCCGCCAAATAAAAATGCAGCAACAGCGACAGAAACACAAATACTTGCATAAAATTTAGTTACACTAATGTGTGTTGCGACTGAGAATTCGTTGAGGTATTTTCACACTATATGGCCTTAGTATGAGAGAATGATTGCACAGACATCTTCATATGTGCCGAGTACTTCTAAATATTTAGTATCACGTCGGCAAAAGAGCGGTCATAAATTATTTATTACGACACCAGCTAAAAAGATTTACGTCTGATCTGGCCGGAATTTATAGGAAATGTCATACTTTATAAAACTATGGGACTGGAGAAATCACAGGGGGGAAGGTTTGATATTACTGCCCAATATAAGCTAGACTTAACCGTTATAATGTTCAATGTCATAAAATTGATTTATATACATTATAAATCCAATATGGCATTCATATCATCATATATAAAAATTTCAGGTTTGTCCGCGATGGGCACGGGCCGATTTCGATAGAAAGTAAATGTGTAATTTTGCCCAACATAAATATAATTTTTTTTTCTTGAATATTATAGAACTAAATGAAACCGTTTTCTTTATCACAGTCAAACCATGTAAATGGTTTCGTGAAAACTCAAAAATTCCAGAGACTAGCGTATCCAACCAAACAAACAAAATCTTAAGTTTTATAATATGTATTAACTATAGCTTTTTAATTATGCTAAGCTATATAAATAGGAGTCCATAATGAGTAATCCAAACGTAGAGACCGCGTTTTGTTGATTTATTTTATGGAAAATAATTTTGTGATTAAATTAGTTATTTCTTGTCATGGTAACAAGAATTCGATCTGTGTTGTTCACAGTGAGACACAACTCAAACCGTCGGTACAAAAGGTGTGAAAGTCTGTCACATTTGAACTTCTTTCAACTTACTCTCTTTTACTTGACGTAAAAGTACACACGCGAAAAGTGCCGAAATGCTCTATGCCAGGTTGCCAAAATGTTGTGTTTAAAAAAAAAACACTATTTCGGTATAGGAAAGTTTAAATGTTTATATATTTTATTATTGTAGTCTGTGTAACTAAATATGGGAAGTAATATTCAATTTTGTTTCAATTTTTTTTTTAAATCATAACTCGACGGACCTAATAAGATGCAGCATGCAAATTTTAGAGGCAAGATCCATACAGAAGCAACGCATTAGATGTTGCTTCTATGGCCTTATGTTCTTATTAAGTGGAGACGATTATTTGTTACTGTATTATTACTTTCTGAATTGGTAATTCCATTCATTTCGGTGCTTTTTATATTTACTTTTAAAGTATTATTCATTTAATATATACATACATAGTATAGTATAGGATGTCAAAGAGCTATGCGAGCTTTTTTTTACGTCTGTCGACGCCGGTATACGGACAGCCGGTTAATACGGTATATTAATGCCGGTGCGTTGCCCTCCTTGGGGTCCAGTGGTGTGTGGGAGTCACGGCACATTATATTGCCGAATACCCACAAAAACCACCGCGAGGGCCATCAGTGCCGCCCCTGGTGAGGTGCCCCAGAAGAACAATCATCAGGGCACCGCGGTGGCAAGTCGGCCCCCTAAGGGACCAACGCCACATGATGGGGTTGCCCAGCACTACAGGACAACACGGGGGTGTTCCCATCCTCGCCCCTTGCCCCGTGCGCAAAAGTGCCACCTCCTGTTGCTCTTAGGTCCCCTCTTCTTATAAGAGGGGTACCGAGAGCGATTCCTCCTCCTGATCTTTAAGCCCCCTCTTCTTATAAGAGGGGTGCGAAGATGCAATTGGCTTGGCCTGGGTTCACCCCAGGCTACTAAGCCCCACCGCCACGACAAGGCTTGAACCATGGTGGGGATAACCTAACTAACCTTCTTTTTGTTTGGTGACGAAGGAGAATGCATTTACGCATGATACGTGGGACCCGGGTAGACCCGCAGACCTATGTTGGACTCGGCCATTGGGTAGCAATACCAACTAAACCCCTACGGGAGCCTTCAGCCGCTATTAGTGGAGGGTCCCGGATCTGCAGGCAACAGGACTCAACCTAACTAACCTAACCTAAACTAAAGTAGCATTTTAAACGACTAAACATAAAGAACTTAGCTTTTTGGAAGGTCTGCATGCATGGCTTACTGTTTGCGTGTTGCGTTTCATGTGGTTTGTGAATAGCCAATGGCCTATTGGACGGGAGGAGGAAAGTATGGCAGCGCACCTTGACTTTGCATTACAATAATGGAGATGCGTATGGACGTCGTCAGAAGGCTCCTTCTGCTCATTTGCCCTTCTTTTCTGGGAAAGAGTAACTTTCACTTAAGCGTCCCTCAACACCCTACATCGAAGAGTGAAATATGATATTTATATTTTTTTTTCTAATTCGGGCCTACCAGTTCCATAAATTATCGCGTTCAAACAAACAAACTCTCCGACTTTATATTATTAGTGTAGATAAAAACCATCACATCTAGAAAAGAAAATCACAAAAATACTTATATTTTTTTCTTACATGTTAAAAGATGTATACGAACTCTAACTCCTTTATGAAGTACGAATTCGCGAAATATAATCAAACATAGCATTGAATGAGCTCATTGTGCTGTACTAATCAAAAGTATGATACGGACCCAACAATGAGGACTTGTGGCTATTCGGAGATGTCTGGCCTCGTCATAAAATGGTGCATTTCGATAAAGGGCCCAATCACGACGGCAAATAGTCCTCCATCTTGGAGTACATTAATTAGGTTTTTCAGCGCTCCCTCTGTTTTAATCGTCTTGTCTTACTAAATGTTTTGTACAAAGGGCTATTACGTCGAGGCGTGTTTGCTTTTTTTGGAAAAAGACCAACTCATTCCGATTTTGAAGAATTATCGACAAGTACAATTGAATACTTTTACCATTATATTCGATTTCTACGCCTCGCCGTCTTTACGCATTGTCGCATATAGGTGCTTACGCTCTTTCGCTTCTACTCATGGACGCCTCTACGCATTTACGCGTTCGTTCATAGAAGTGAATACGTAGATGTAGTAAAAGAATAGGTAAATACGTAGATGCGTCTCTTCTCTACGCTTTACGTATCTATTCTCCTTCGTTTCTATGCCTCTACGCATGTACGTGTCTAGATTCGAGATGTCTACGATACCTCACCTCTACGCGTCTATGGGTCTACGCTTATTACTTTATTAGATATGTAGTATTTACGAATCTACATGTTATGTATGTTATCGAAGCGTCATGGTATACGTTTTAGTCTATATTTTATACATATTTGTATATGTTACGCATATTTTATACATCTACGAAATTACGCATCTAAATATTAATGCACTTTCGAATAGTTTAATCATCGCAGCCACGCATTTGCATATTTACGCAATTTCGTGGCAACGAATCTGTTTTTCTTTCTAGTATAGGGGGACAAACAAGAAACCGTAGTCATATGGTGACTGCCGCCCATTTTAACATCCGTTTATGCGAATGCATTGCTCGTCTTTATCACGTAATTGGCTGCACATACAGCGCATGAAACACAACAAAATTTGCATCACTTTGAAGGCGGTAAGTTTTGCGGCTGTAATACGGAAAGGCTTTTGATATCGTGGCATCGGGAACCTTTCTCTTGGTGTGGTCGAGTAAATTTATATAAAAACGGGGTTTCTTCACGACTATGTAATGTAGTTTAAAATTAAAAAAAGAGTTACGTTTTCTAATACTTGTTTGTCTGTTATAAAGTTTGCAACGATCGAGGTAAAGAAGCTCAATAGTTCTGCAGAGTTTAGTTTACTTTTGTTTTTAAGCTACAAGCTTATATAATAATCTACGAATACCAAAGTGATATTTGAACAACTCTTAAAAGACTAATTTTATTTTAAATTATGCTTTTGAAGAAGTTCGTGTACAAAGGAATTGCTTCCTAGAAAATTAGAGATATGCAAACAATTTAATTTTGTCCAAAATATTTTAGCTAAGTTTGATCGAATTGTATAAAAGGCTATATTTGACTTTTTGAAGTTGTGATTAAGAAAGAATTTGTATAAATATTAAAATATCTTATTTAATTTAAATGGGTACGCTCATAACATTTATTTCTTTCTGCTCTGTGTCTTTCAATCAATCCTACTTTAATCATACTGATTCAGTAATTTCCAACGTGGAAGGCATTGACCTCTAGCAGACCCCAGAATTTGCTTCTGCTGATTACAGTGTAACAGATGCACACTTGCTGGGGGCACGACCGTGTGTATGCCCATCATTCAGGCCTTGTCGTGGCCGTGAGTTTCAGTAGCCTGTAGTGACCATCCATACCTTGTGTAAAGGTAATTGAACCGATGGGCTTGCTTTGTACTCCTCTTATAAGAAGAGGGGACTAAAGAGCAGGACGAGGAGATGTCACTTTTGCGTACGGAGCAAGGGGCGAGGATTACCTTACCATTACAATGTCCCGAAATTGGTGGGGTTGTCCTCTGGTACGGGGCAATCCCTCTTAGGAGGTAGGACTGCCTAGCCGTCGAGGTACCCTGATAGCTTATAGTTACGGAGCACCTCGCATATGGCGGCACTAAAGGCGCTCATCATCTTTCCCCTAACCGACTGAACTGTAAAAAATAATCTTTGGACAATAGAAACATTAATTTATTTAATCCCGAGAAGTTTATTTTACTACATTTAATTACCAAATGTTTCTGTATGCTTCGTGTGTCTGACTTTACATGTAGGATTACATCGCGCGACTCGTGTGCGAAGCTCAATAGCTTCAAACTCACCACTTTCAAATACGCATGTACTTAGCGTAAAGTGCTAACACGTTACATTAGTTCCATTATAGAGATTATGATCAGAGTGACGGATAAGATTTTACACTTCATGATTCCGATCCAGTTAGATTAAATGACGTAGTAACTACGGCGGAGTGTGGACGATACTTTATAAGGGGTAGGTTTCATGCTCTCGTGTACCGCTGAAAAGTGAAAGCTATAAGCCACCGTAGCTTTCACTTTTCGTAAGTTTCCGGTGGACCTTTGGACGAAAGAAAAGTAGAAGAGTAACAAGTCATATAATATAGGCGTTGGTAGTCATCAGAAAGCTCCGATTTGTTGGTCCTCATCCTACAAAAAGCTTGTTTGGTCCTCATACTACAGAAAAGTAGGTTTATACATAATTGAAGTCAGAAAATGAAAAAATGTTCGAACAATTTCAAGCGTAGAAACGTACAATGTATTGTATATTGTTATTTATATTTCTGTGCTAGGTATGTGTGTGTGTGTTTGTCAAGGTGGGTCAGTTTCACAATTGCAAGGTGACAAAGCTGGTAGGGTTGTCCTGTGGCGCGGGACAACCCTGCTGTGGAGGAGGCGTCGGTCTCTTAGAGGACTGACAAGCCGTCAAGGTGCCCTGATGATTTGTTGTTTAGGGACACCTCACCAAAAGCGGCACTGACGGCACTCGCGTTGGCTTCTGTGAATATTTAGGACTATGATGTACCGCGAGCTCCACACACCACTGGACGCCACCCAGGGCCGGCCAAGTCGCGTAAATGCGTTTCCGTAAACAAAAGGAAAGGCATGTCAGTACACGTATAGTTCAGGTCATTGTCATGGGTACACAACACAACACGCGCGCCCTCACACCACGCCCCAAGGCGGTACTGGATTAATAAATACTATGTCAGGCACCGGGGCGACAGGTGACACTCTAACGTAACAGTAGCTGATGATGATGCCGTCGCTAAAGACTATTTTCTGATAAATACCATAAGTGCGCATGCGACGTAAGCGCGATGCATATAACTACATAAACGTTCGTCCACTACTGAGAAAAGTGCGAGAATCTCCCCACCATGGTTCAAGCCTTGTCGTGGCGGTGGGGCTCAGTAGCCAGTGAACCCAGACACATTGGGCGGAGCCAATTTAACCGAGGAAGCGGGTGCTCCTTGTACACCTCTCATAAGAAGAGGGGACTAAAGAGTTGGAGAAGGAGCCGCACTTTGGACCCCTGAAGAGGCGACAAAAGAGCAAATGAAGGCGACGTTGAGCGAGGATGAAAACCTCACCATATTACATTGTCCCAATTGTTGGCGGGGACGTCGTGTAGCGCGGAACAAACCCTGTGGGGGTAGCGTCGGTCCCTTAGGGGGCTGGCTAACCGTCGAGGTACCCTGATGATTTGTTGTTCCGGGACACCTCACCAAAGGCGGCACTGATGGTACTCGCGATGGTTGTTGTGGCTCTCGCGGCACTATCATATGCCGCCAGCCCCACACACCACCGGACCCCACCCAGGGCCAGTGAAGGCGCGTAAAAGCGTCCCGCGTCAACAAGAAAAAAAGTGCGAGAATCTCAGCTCAGCGTCGTTAAAATGGGCCGTGATCTAATCGAAAGCGGAAAGCATCGAGCACGTGATCCCATTACTCGATGGGTGACTTAACGTAGCACCGATTTCTTACGGACTCAATGACGACGTTATCTCAGTATTATTCTTAAATTTAGCACCCTATAACAAATCGTTGTGGCGTAAAACTTGTGAGATAATTTATGAAGTCTAAATTCTAAATGCATGAAGGTAGACTCTGTGTACGGTTAAATTGTCAGTGCCCCATACGACAATTTACGGACAGGAATGAAGTTAAAATGAAAAGTTAGTTGATTTCCCTGATTTTCAAGTTACTATAAAAATATCAAATTGTTATATTAATATGAGTGTACATAAGTATAAGTGGACAAATGAATTATTACTAACCGCCATTAGACATTCGCATAATCGTCACGTAAGTGCGCTGCCCCTTTTGGGGCCTTTCCCTCCTCCCCACTAGTAGGACACCTGCAATTCAAAAACCGTACGAAACGCAACAAAATTGCTGTAACTCTACGTAAGCGAGACGTATCCACGTCGTGTCCACCCTTGTCGGGGTTCCGGTGCAATGCAGCATGACACGTCTCTTGTGAAAAAGTTCTTTCAAAATGTCCTTGATGATTAAAAATAACTAAAAACATTGAAAAAATAATATGTCAGAAGAGAGAACGTCCTTCCAAAGTTACTTAAATCACGGACAGACAACTAACACGTAACAAATACAACTAATTAAATTTAAATTTGCGCTGCGAACTATAAGTAATGTGTATGAAAAAGTTTCACCAGGTATTTAGAGTTAAATTATAAAAGTTTTGAAATGCGCAAACAAAAACCTGATACCCCATTTTCCTTGTTTATTTTCATTTGGGATTTCAACTCGCAAGATAAAGTTCGTTTCAATTTCTTTGCTCAGCGTAGGTGGAGTAATACCGCCTTAAAGACTAAACTCACACTTGATGAATAAAAAATATTTTCATAAAATGTGTACTTACTGTTTTATTCAATGTAATTTTTACATTTACCCGGTCGTAAATATGAAAATATATTTAATAAATAGAGGAAATTGTATAAAAATATTTTTTATTCATCAAGTTATATATTTAATTTTTTGTTGTTTTCTGCATTTGTGCTGAGTACCGTAGGGCTTATGTTACAGGTACTTGACAACGGAAATATATTATACATTGTTATAGCTTTAAGAAATTTTATATATTTAAGTTTTTTATTGTATAAATATATATAATACATGTATAAACGTCCATGACTTAGGCGGGATTCGAACCCGCGACCTCTGGCGTAGCACACAGACTAACCGCCACGTTAGAGACACAGCCACACAATAGAGACAGCCGGTCGTCAAAGTTACAGCTATTCTGTCGCGATTCGCTGTCGCAATACTGTTAGCCCATTGACAGAGAGGAGATAACAGGGGCAACACATCTGCACGACAATTATGTGGATGTCTGTGAGCGTCTGTAGTCGTTATAAGGCTCTGCTGCTCGTTTCTCCCCTTATACTATAAAAATTTGTAGTTATACTGTCGCGTTTCATACTGTTTACGAATTCCCCTTCCTCTGAACAAATGTTGTCTAATGAATACAAGGCTTAAAATCAGGCGTGTTTGTGACCAGAGAACTGTGAAAGTGGGGGACGCATGACAAGTACGACGAGACTTGTGGCACGCTGATCTCCCTGCCTACACAATAAGCGATCTGGTGTGAACATGTGTTGTAGTACCTACACAGGTTTTTTTATAGTATAGGAGGACAAACGAGCAATCGGAGCCTTTCAACGACTAGCGCCGCCCATGAATATCAGCATAGTTATGCCATTTTCACCTCCCCCCAATGGGTCACCGGATGCTCACAAACTGTACGAAACGCGACACCGTAAGTGTCACTTTACGGCGGTGCCAAGTGAGCGAGAGGTACCACCCCGTGTAGCAATTATATTTTTGCTACTTAAACATTTTATAAAAAAGTATAACTGTCATCCTTGACTGTTAGACTGTGGGTGTGCTGGGTGTCTAAGAAATGACTATATTTTCCTAAGAGGATGCAGGTGTGGTTAAATTGTATTCCTAATTTTTTTAAATAAAAGGGTGAGTTCAATATTTCTTGCCGGCGCCATGTTTCATATCTTATGTTTCGAAAAGTCTGTTATTGTTAAAATGTCTTAATTGCATTTTGATAGTAGTATTTGCATGATCTGTATGGCTATTAATTTGATGGACCGTATGATTATTGTGTTAGCTTGAATAGTATATGCCACGTGTGAAAATTGGTGTTAAATTCTATTTTCTTGTAACAGAGTATATATTGACTGATTTTAGTTAGCTCGTGAAGCCAAGAGAATGGGACAATGTCTTGTTGGTTGTGTGTTCCTTTTCAGAGCTCTGCTCCTGTTCATTCCCAGCTTTGGATTTAATATGCAGATATGATATCACTATAATCTTCAAATATTGAATATAAGGAATCCGCAAATAGTGGATTGATAATTATACATAGAAAGGAGTCTTCCGGGTTGCAGCAGGGAGTCTCGGACATCTACCCAGATAAGACTTCAGTCACTAACTTTTTACTAAACATTATCAAAAACTGGATTGCGTCTATTGTTTGTTCCTTGTAGTATTTTAAGTTTGATTTTGATTGTGAATATGGAGGGGCCATAATTAAATAAATGTATTTAAAAGTCTGACTAATCCTCTAATAGCCCTTTACCCCTATTATTGAATCCCTTTATAGAAACAAATTGTCACACCCGGTCGTGCCGGCCCAATTCGGTTGCATAGGACATTGTAGTGTCATTACACCATGTATGACATTACCTCCTCCTGTGCAGCATGGCACTACCTCTTACAAAAAGATCAACATGTGTTGAAGTCTTTCGAGTCAGCCCTTCAGCTTTGCTGGAGATATTGCACCGCATATAACTCTCCTCACATGTGTGCATTAGAATGAATCTGGAACATGTGAGTTATCAATTGTAGTCCTCGAACACGATGGTGTAAATTCTGGAATTCATAGGCAAGCGTGTTCATGATGGGTATTGCTCAAATTCTAGGACGAGGTTGTTCATCTTGCGCGTATTTTACTGTTAGGCAGTCATATCTTTAAGGTGGAGGGTTATAAAAGGAAGCGTGGCGTAGTGATACGGTAAGTATATCTTTGCTTCTGACTCTTACTGTGGTCTGACTCAACCAATAGAGACCAACCATTAATAAAATATGTCATGTTCTTACCTTTCGCGAGCAATTAGCCAGATGTTCATTAAGCTACTCTGAAACACTTACAAAACATAAGGCGAAGAAAATTTTCTTCGTGAAACATAAAGCCTTACAGAAGTATGACTTTCTTTTCCTTAAAGCAAAACACCTCCAACAGTAAATGAAAAGCTTTTACGACAATAAGCGAAAACCGCACATGAAAAATATTTTGCTCACATTTAATTAATCATCAGCATCATCATGTATTGCAATGTATTATTATTATTAATCAATTTTTCTTACTGATCTATGCTAACGGAAGCGTCCAGTGCAGCTTCATCGGTTACTTTCAAAACATGAAGGCCCCTTTATTTTCCACAGATGGGAAGAATGCATCCCTATAGTTATTTAAGATTAGCTAAAGTAATTAACTAACGCCCCTCTCTCTGACGAGGGGGTAAGCTCACGCTCGGCAGATAAAGTTAGCCTTGCATTGAAAAAAAAAATTACCAAAAAAAATTTATTTTTATATTATGAATTTAAAACTTGCCATCTGATCCAAAGAATAGTTATATAATATGAGATAAAAAAAAATATTACTGCATTATTATATTATGATATTATAATTAGTTATTGCTGCCAAAATGAAAAACAAATGTAGAGTGATCCAGAATATCAGTTTCTGGACAGTAGATCTAACTGAAACTGAGATTCACCTTTTTGTGAGACCACGCCAAAATTATTTTGCTCATCGTTGTTCTTTTAATTTCTAATTAGTTTTTTATTCTTTTATTTTGTACTGTTTCTTCTACTTTCACTCACAGGTCAGCAGCGGTTTCCTGCCAATCAAATATTAATTTGAATTTGTTTGAAAACTAATATTTATTTCGTTCGTGCGGCTGCAGGGAAAGTTGCGGAATGCAGTGCTAAACCGCTCCAAGTTTCAATGTTTCATCACGAGTCAGCCAGATGGTGCGGTTGGGACATTCACGCGACACACAAAATAAAAAAAAATTACACTGGAATTATGGGTGCGCTAATTCGCATGGAAATTCGTGGCGGTGTAGTCTCTATATTTAGAAACTAGCAATCCGCCCCTGCTTCGCACGGTAAATTTATGGCAAAATTTAATTCATTTACAAAAATATAAAAATTATGAATTTTAATTTCGGCGTCATAAATATTACACGTTATATTAAAGGAAATATATGTTGAAACACCATCTATTAGGACAGCTGGATGTCAACAATTGCTACAGGCAAATACGGATTCTGGTTTTTTTTCTCACTTTGGTTACATTGTTTTCATTAGTTTCAGAAGTTTTCATAATTATCAAAATATTTTAGAAAAAATTATATAACCTATGTTCATTACGGATAGGGTGAAAGAGTTGTTCAAATCAGTCCAATCGTTTCGGAGATTCGATTCCATTCACTTGATTCAAACATACAAACAGACAAACAAACAGAGAATCAAATGTTTCCTTTCTAATATTCATTGACCAATCACAAATTTCACCAATCCACCTCATATGTAAATAGGTGTTACATTAGATAATAGTTAGACAATTTGTGACGTAAATACGAGTTAGTATTACCACAGTAGATATAACATCTATCTAGTCTTGCCAGAAATAAAAAAGTGTTTTGTTAATTGTAAATAACATTTATACTTTTACAGTATGTCAATTTAATACACAAATATAAAAAAATAAATAATAAAAGATTACGCGATGTGATCTCCATTAGCTATAACACAGTACTCAATAGAAGCACGCACTCTTTCCATGAGAAAATTCTTCACGGCCAATCGTAAGGATTGTTTTAAAGACTACAATTTTATGGCGTTTAGAGGAAGGTGTACTCTCTAAAACTGATCATAGATCATAATACAGTGAAATAAGGTCGGGACTAGATGAAGGGCAATCTTCAGCTCTTCTTCTCCGCTGCAGGTCCGGAACGTTCGGTAAACCAGATTGGGTGGATCAAGATTTATGATCTGGTCCCCAGCTCTCCTGGGGAGACCATACTTGGTTATAGAAACATGGTGGTTTTAGGTGCTTAGCTACATTCTCAAAAGTGGTGTCGTGATTCACTTGTGCCGTAGAATATTTTGCTTTCGGGCAGAACTTTTTCGAATTATTTCTCATACCGCTTTGAACACTTTTTCCGCATGTACACTTCGTGGACGGCATCTGGCCGTCGCAAACATAGCCGTCTCTGTCACAAATAGAGGAAGTCTCATTGTACCTATTAATAGCCCGGTACACAAGCAGTTGACTAATATCAAGTGTATGGAGAGTTTTAAAAATTGCACTTGGCTCCATACCTACTTTGTGTAATGCTATAACAGCGATTCTGTTCTCTATCATCCCACAGCCCACTTCATTTTGATATCACAAAATGTTGCACAATGTATTGGTGCCAAAATAAGAAAACAACGAGTAATGATATAAAGATAACAGATCTCAAAATCAAATATAATTTAATTTTTATTATATA
>JAFELO010000128.1:183735-233426 GCA_017140195.1 Eumaeus atala
AAATATAGATTCTTATTATATTTACTGATATGTATGAGCCGCACCGGCGCAATCACAGCTTGAGTCAAAGCATTTGCTAGTTCCAGAGTTGTTTGAGCACACTCCCACAGTTTGCACAGCGCATCTAAATAGGATGTTATACAACTTTTCCGATTTTAATTTTAATCATAACGGAGCATGAGGTGCATTCGTGTCGATTTATGTTCTTCCATTTTATGAAGGTGTATTGCAAATGAATGTATTTTTACAGTATAGAAGTGCCCCCCGTATAAAAATAATTAGGTTATAACAAGAAATCCCAAACTTCTGAAGATTACCGACGCCTATGGACATTGTTGTTGTCTCCCCTCCAATCGGCCATTATCGGCCATATATTAGCTATAACTAAATTTAAATAAAATTACATTATATGAGTGTGAAGGAAAGAAGTGTTTTCGTATTATATGTTAAATAGTCGCGTATAGTTTGGCTAGCCTAGCCCACATACAGGTACGTGCGTCAGATATAAAAATTAAATATTTGTAAGGATATACGGCCGCCAAAAAGTTTGAGTTGATACTATCGCAGTCGGGGAATGATTTTCTTCAAGGGCTTCACAAATACGCAGATCGTCTGGTTAATGAATGCGCAAACATGACGCCGCTAAAACACAATACTGACAGAAGTGAAAGGCATCGGGATGACATGGAGCAAGCACGAAGCAAAACACAGATTATGGTGGAAATTAATTGCGGACGATCGTATGGGGGTCATAGGCACTTCTGTAACTAAAGCGAAGATAAAAGTTGCAAACATTTTGGGACAAAAGTCTCTTATGGTCGCGACCATGAGAGACTTTTATCCCAAAATGTTTTACGAACTTCTAAAAAGATCTATATCACTTTTTATTTTATCGCCATTATAGGTAAATGTGGGCTCTTAAACAAGCTCAAAGTTACTCAGCTTGACATGGAAAGAGCTATACTTGCGAGATATGGTTTGAAATTCTGCAATCCGCCGGAATACCCTGGTTCTCGATGCTCGACATAGCTCCGAATTGCTAGCAGAACCCATGACCGTTGGGGAAGAAAGGTTCTCGAGCGACCGCCCCGCACTGGAAGAAGTGTGGAACCTATCCGGAGGAATGACGACTTGGTTTAGGTGGCGGGGGGTCACTGGATGCAAGTGGTTCGTGACCGTGTCCTGTGGCGCTCTATGGGGGCCTATGATTATGTCCAGTGCTGGACGTCTTCCTGCTGTAAATGATGATAATGATGATGATATCTAGGTGCACTGTATTTTATTCCATTATCGGAATGGCACTTCTGCGGGGTGGGTTATCTGTGAGCAGAGGGTGAGAGTGAGCGTCTGGTTTCTCGACGAGATTTGCCCAACAGAGTTTCATATTTTAGGATTTTAGAGCAGTCCTATGGCGGAGAGTCCTAGGGCATAGGCCCTAGAGTGTAGATTCTAGACCATACTATATGTTTTCATGACTGATCCTATTATACTAAGTCTGGCCATAAATAATGTCACAATTAAAAATTAAAAATCTAACGTGTGAATTTGGAATCTGACATTTTTGTACGATTGTACTTTGTGCTTTCTCATTCTCACGCCATTGGATTGTACAACATTTTGCGATGCTAATGGAGTGGGATGATAAAGAGAACAGAATCGCTGTGTTTGCATTATTTTTTATTATTTACACAGACTTTTTATTACTACACACTTTACACATTACACAGAGTAGGTGAGGAGCCAAATGCAATTTTTAAAACTCTCCATTTACTTGGTATTAGTCGGATGTTTGTGTACCGGGCTTTTAATAGGCACAGTGACACTTTTCCTATTTGTGACATAGAAAGATCTGGCCGTTCACGTAGTGTCCGTACGATAAAGGTGGCTAAAGCAGTAAGGGAAAGAATTCGAAGAAATCCTGTTGGAAACCGAAAGATTTTATCTCGAGAAATAAAGGTGGCACCTATAAATATGTCGCAACATTTTAAGAGATGACTTGAGACTTGTAGCCTATAAGAGACGCGCTGATCATTTCTTAACAGATAGATTAAATATAGAATTTAAATTAGAAATCGAAACAAATACTGAAACGGTACGCAGAGGGGACCTCCCTTGGCAAAGGGGACTGAAAATTTTTGTTCAAAACATCGCCTCACGTGAATCAAAATAGCATTATGAAGAAGACAATTAGGCCCCTAAAAGCACAATGTTCATTAACCAAGTATGGTCCTTCCAGCAAGACTGGGGGACCAGATCATAAATCTTGATCCTCCCAATTTTAGTTTAATTAATGTTCCAGACTTGATCGGAGCTGAAGATCACCCTCATCTGATCCCAACCTTAATCCGCTGGAATATGATATATGGTCAGTTTAAAAACTGAGAAAGAGAGCACAATTTTCTCTAAACGCCGTGATAATTTGTAGGCCTTAAGACAATCCATACGATTGGTAGTTAAGAATTTCCCATGGAAAGAGTGCGTGTTCCTATTGATAACTGGAATGAACATTTATGTTACATTGCAGCAAATGGAGACCACTACTAGCAATTTTTTATATTTTTAATTGTCTTATATTTGTGTGTTAAACTAAGACGCTGTAAAATTAATAAATGATATTTGCAATTAAGAAAAAAAAATTTTTTTCTTTCTTACAGTATCATAAATATTGTAACAAGACTATATACAGTATGTGGATATTCTCTGTAGGTATTAGATAACATAAAGTGTACCAATGAGACACACATCATCCTCATGCAGCAGCAACCAAAAGACATGGGACACAGAACTTAATTTGTAGTTTTAAAATTAGTCATATTTATATTTATTTGTCTTCATAGAAAAAATCGTGCTATTATTCCATGAGTATTCTATAAGACGCAAAGTGAAAAAAGAAAACATAAAATTTGTTTTTGTCTTTCTCTCCTCTGGGTACAATTACAGTTTACAGATTTATTCTCTTTCTATACCCAATAGCATTATCATAATGCACATGTGAATTCGTCGAAGGAATTCTGAAAGCGTCAGATAGTCATGTAATACAGTAAATGTTTGGATGTGTATCGACTAAACACAGTCTAGGCGACAACCGTTCGCTTCACAGTATCGGCATTCTACGCAGCACGACGGTAATAATTATGGAAGAAAATTCTAGGTATGTAATCACCAATTTTTTTTCCTATCTTGACTTATCTGTGATTTTGTTATTTTTTTGTGATTTTTATTGTTTTGGCCAAATGAAGTACACATTGATGTAAATTAAATGACACTATAGATATCTGGATCCGATATCTATGAAATAAACCCTTTTTTTTTTTGTTGACGCGGGGAAACGCATTTACGCGCCTTCACTGGCCCTGGGTGGGGTCCAGTGGTGTGTGGGCCTCGCGGCACATTATATAGTGCCGAATACCCACAAAAACCACCGCGAGTGCCACCAGTGCCGCCTTTGATGAGGTGCCCCGGAACAACAAATCATCAAGGCACCTCAACGGCAAGTCAGCCCCCGAAGAGACCGACGCCACCTCCACGGATGGGGTTGTCCCGCACCACAGGACAATCCCACCGACTTTGGGACAGTGCAATGGGGTGAGGTTCTCATCCTCGCCCCTTGCCCCGTGGGCAAACCCGTCGCCACTTTTTGCTCTTTTGTCCCCTCTTCTTATAAGAGGGGTACAAAGAGCGGCACCTCCTCCCGCTCCTCAGTCCCCTCTTCTTATAGGAGGGGTACCGAGAGCCGCCATCTCCTCGGCTCAATTGGCTTCGCCCAAGGTGTCTCGGACAAAAAGAGCAACTGAGCCCCACCGCCACGACAAGGCTTGAACCATGGTGGGGATCTATGAAATCAACCTAGTACAACAATGGTATGCTACTGGATCATCAGTGAATCATCGAGAATAATATGTGGCCAATAGAACAACCTGCAAGTCTGAATAGGTAAATGTTATTAAAGAAACATACACACGGTAGATGTCACAAGTTCTAAGTTGTGCGTAGCAAGGAGTACTTCAATCTAGAATTTACGAGAAAATTATATTAAAAAGATACTAGTAAAAACCTAATTAATCATTAAGTTAATTAGTTTAATACACGTAGGCAGATATATTTCTTTTTGAAGGAAATTAATGAATTGCAACGATAAAAAAAATCTAACCACTGACAAGACACCACGTTTATGAAAACAGGGAGATAATGATAGGAGATGTGTTACAGTCTATACGACAGCTCCCTGATTAGTTCCAGAATTATAAAAGTATAAAGGCGAAATTACAATAAATTTTATACCGTAATTGCGATGTTGGTTTTATTTTGGCGCTATGCACATCTAGAGAAATTTGTATTGCAGAGTTAAATAGTTTTGTAAATGTAACGTTGACTCTAAATTGTACTGTAGTATTTACATGCATTTACACATGGTGTTCCTATTATATACTTTGCTTGGAATGTTAAAGAAAATGATAAAAATTCAAAAGAAACACTGTTGCATTTCCAACCAAAGAAAACCAAAGATAGTCTAAAGGTTTTGTTCAAAATAGGCATAGGCTATTACAAATCTCTTTTTTTAAAACGTCGTTATTTTACTATTACCGGTTCAACACTAACCCTGACCTAAGAAGAACCGAGAAGTCAAGAAAGAGAAAGACATGGAGTAAGACTGGTCTAACGATAAGTTACCTAAAGTAAACAGTGATCGCTACATACGTGTAATCTATATGCTGTCCAATTCCTGTATGACACAGGTGGTACAAAAATACGGGTTGTGTCATCCACAAATTACCTAAAGTAAACAGTGATCGCTACATACGTGTAATCTATATGCTGTCCAATTCCTGTATGACACAGGTGGTACAAAAATACGGGTTGTGTCATCCACAAATTCACAAAATATGTATTACTACTTTATGTTGATATTTATCAAGACCCTGCTTCCTTTCGTCTGTATGTTATGTACAAAAGAGCGACCAACGCGTTTACTATATTGACTATGTAACATTTTGTAACGTGTTTATTGACTGTGTAACATTTTGTAGCCCATTCAAAGCTGATACTTATCGTTCCCCTTTCGCTTTGAATTCTTAGACATTTACCCACTTCCTATTAGAATTCGAATTGAAATTTAAATGGAGTCGTAATTTACTTAATTGATAAATATCCGAGATCTGTTTGTTCTAAATTCAAAGCTAACTCGACGTCTTTGAAAAGATACAATACAGCCAATAAAGATAGAGAGGCATGTGTGTCATCGGCTTGCCGATGCCACTTCTGGGGGATATTGCACTGCGATTGGACGTAAAGGACCCTTTGATTGCCTCTCAATGCGCCCACGGTCACATGCACTATATCGATTTAACACGCTGATTTAGCATCCGAAGCGACTCGGTACATTAAATGAAGTGAATACGGAATGAGTCCAGAATAAATTAATATCATCATCCGTCTTATTCTTCAATTGCGAACTATCAGATTATTATTTGTCCCGAGCGAGCGCTTAAAGCTTGTCTATTGTATATCAATAATAGTTGTACATTTTTTTGTTTGAATCAATAAATATGAGCTCAAATGGAGCAGGACTGTGTCCAGACCTGATGAGTCCTGGGCAAAAATTACCACTTTAAGAGACCCAGACTCCAAGAGGTGACGCGGCAGCCGAAAAAGGAGATGGCGGAATTAACTCGATGGATGCCTGCCTGGTTTGCGCAATAAAACACTGGACAGAGAAAAGTGGAAAAAATGGGGGAGGCCTTTGTCCAACGATGGGACACATATAAGGCTTAATACAATAATTATCAATAAATAGCATAGGCTCATTGGAAAGAGGAGGACAGGAGAACACCGCATGTATGACAATTATGTGGATGTCTATGGGTGTTGGCAGTAGTCGAAACGCACCAATTTCACACCAAGTACTCTCAACATATCACGAGTATTTAGTACCGTTTGACGTTTAGTAGTAGACAATCGATATTTAACTACTTTTCTTAATATAAACGAGCCCGGGTTCGAATCCGTAAGTTGAGAGCTTAGATTGGTAGAAATAAAATAACGCGACTCTAGTTATAATAATAAATAAATTAAGAATAAGGCTGTTTCCGATTTGTAGCGCAAATCGACCCCTTCCGTCAGAGGGGGGGGCCGAGGAGGCCGGCCTCCTCAGATAAGCCAAACATTAAACGAGCTCAATTATACTTATCCACGACATCGCAACTTAAACGGAATCGCGTGCGCGCCGTCCCACTAGAGTGGGGAGGGGGACCGCTTCCCCCTTGTCGGTCCCAATAATAATTACTATAGGATACGGTCACAGTCAACCCGGTACATCTCTTCCCATCTGCGGGAAAAGAGGGAGTCTGTCCCGCTATCGTCTCCCTAAATCTGAAGACAAAAAGTCTTCGTAGTCAATCGAACAGTTGAGGCTGGACAAGCGCCGCCAACCAGTATTAGGTCCTCCGAAAAAAAAAATTAAAAAGTAGACAGGCCTGCCGGTGAAAACATATTCAAACGTAGGACTGTTAATATTGCGGATGTTTATGGCGATGGTAGCACTATAAACTTCATACTTGGATTTTTAATAAAAAAAACTATTTAGTTTCAAACTAGTACCATCACCTCTGCTCGCCGCTAAGAAATATAAACAAAACGCACACCACATAATGGGGGAGTGTCGTCTTTGGCAGAAGAAGCGAAGTGTGATGCTTAATAGTATTCGAAACGGAGTAATTTACTAAAACATATCTCAAAGGAATCGTTCATTTGCTTCGGGATAAACATTGTTTTGTATTATGCTTAATTGCATATGCAATATTTCAACCAAATCTGTTCGGTATTCTTTGCGTGAAAAAGATGTCCATACTCTAGGTGAGTAATTAACTTAACATTATTTTTTAGCTTCTTTTGTCTGTGTTGCAATTGTGTAGGATCACTCAATAAAGATATTTCCATTCTATTCACAACTGTGAAGTGTGTGGAAGTAATGAAATTTATAAGAGTTTGTTTAAATACATAAATCATATAAAATTAATATAAACGAATTATACAAAACAGATATGCTTGATAACTAAACAAATAGATCATCTTAATCTGGAGAAGGGGACTGTGGCATGTTTTTTTTAAAATCTGCCTTCTACTTCAGAGTCGGGAGATGAGCCGCGGTGTCTCTGGCGCCATATTGTATAAACTAGCTATTATAAACATTCTCATATCGGGATGGGAGAGCCCATCTTCGGGAGAGTGAGGGGTCGGACACCTTTTCGACACCAAACCTAGTATCCTAGAGCGCTCATAGCAATAGGCTGAAGGTGTATTGAGCCTCTCTTCGCTTCCACAACATAAGTTCAGGTCCAAAGAAAAAATGTTCTGATATTGTTTGCTTTCAAATTTATCACACATTGTAAAAACTATCCTTTACAGAGTCCCAGCCATGGACGCTTTACTATTCGCAGTGGTGTTAGAAGTATCTTTGTTACAAATGAAAATATTGGGTAAGTTTATTTTATTGGTACCACAAACTGGCAACAGATCGGTGACAACACAAAAAGAGAAGAGAACAATTCGAAAGCGGTGGTCGATTCACAAGTACACCCACATTTTCGTGTTAACATTCGATAGGCTTGCGTTGAGCCTCTATCCCATTTTATAGTAAGAGAATACATGGCCGAGGGTGGGGCAAGTTTGTGTAGAAGGTAAGGAGTAAAATTCACTCTGAATTTGAATAGCTTCAAGTTAACTATGAGTGTGATTTAGATCACACGATCGAAGTAAAACCTCCTTGCCTATGCAGAACGTCACTGCATATGAGAGAAAGAGACAAAGAATATGTTTGCTCGCACCTCCCTTTTAGCCCCATTCTAAATATAATATGAAACGCAACTCCCCTTCTCTTTATTAACTATATTTCCATCAAAATTTCCGTTGATCTCCTTTTCGTAACTAAGTCGACGTTCCGTTGATCTCCTTTTCGTAACGAGAGCGTCACAGGTTCAGGAGCTTACACCAAAAGTCAATTGTGCGTAAAGAGGTTTGAGTTCAAAAATGTGAGTAGTAAAATCGTGTGAAACAATAAGGCTTAATTTTGGGTAGAAAACTAGTAAAACCTAGAGCGCTACTAAAACGATTCCAACGGAAATTGCGACGGAGATACAATTTTGTGAAGATAGTGTACCACTGTAGTGCTGTACTGGTGCAACTGAGCAAGGTGCCAGCATATATTTTCTTCGTCTGATAATCACCGAAACTATGTAAGTTTTGGACCGATTTCAATTAAAATAAGAAAATGATATCCATATCAACTTGTGGCCGTGGTAGGTAGTTGCAGTGCACATGTGATGTATCCACGTATTATAGTTTACCGAAAAGTTTTCTTTTACTAATTTCACTAAACACGTTTGTTGTAGTGTGTAGTTATTTGTAAGTAACGCCATCTAGTTATCATGGTCTCAAACTTTCAGAAACTAGTGCAGCTCGGAAAGTGTCATCGGCCTCGCGCCCTGCTGCAGTTGCCAAACGAGTACGAAGTAAGCTCCATGTTGACCGGTAAGCAGTAAGCTGCGTACATGAGTAAGAAGATAGATGGCGCCACGTATAATATTCCTACATTTAATATAAATATAAATTATACATTTTAGTGATATATAGATACGTTAATTGAGTCAGCACGACCGCTCACGTGATTCATGTGGTCCTTGATCCAGTGGCCCATTGAAAAGGAACGAAGGAGGACTACAAGTTTGCATAACAATAATACGTAGATTGACATCAAATGGTTCGGACTGTTTGCCCCGTCAAACTTTATGAAATATATTTAATTAGACAATTTAATAAATAATTCTATTTCTTAATTGAATCTCATTGAGACTACAAATAATTATATAATAGAGTATAACATACATAATAACTTGACCATATTGTAGCCGTAAAACATTGTATGCTTATCCTTTAAAAGTTTAAATGACCATAACATAATACGCTATGTTGACAAATACTGGCAAGATTGACCACCTATTGAATATTATTTTCTACTAAGTCAGTTTAATCAATGTTTTATTGCAGAAAAATTGTAATAGATTTGTTAAAGAGGACTCTAGTCGAGCTCGCTCAAAATGGTGGATGGCATTCGATAAAACGTGCCGTGGACAGCTTTCAGAATAAGCAAGTATTCCTACAAGTCCTCAAGAGCAAAAATGTTGCGCTAAAATCGTTAGTATTTTAGTTTTAGTAAGCCTGTACCGAAAGCTACTCAGTTAAATGCTCACCACAGTCTTGAAATTCGCACCTATCTTTATGAGTATGTACCTTATTTTCTTTTTTTCTTTTTTTTACGCGGGGAAATGCATTTACATGCCTTCACTGGCCCAGGGTGGGTTCCAGTGGTGTCTGGGGCTCGCGGCACATTATAGTGCCAAATAGCCACGGAAACCACCACGAGTGCCATCAATGCCGCCTTTGGTGAGGTGCCTCGGAACAACAAACCATCAGGACACCTCGACGGCTAGTCAGCCCTCAAAGGGACCGACTCCACATCCACAAATGGGGTTGTCTCGCACTACAGGACAATCCCACCTACTCTGTGACAGTGCTAGGGGGTGATTTTCCCATACTCGCCCCTTGCCCCGTGCGTAATTAGTCTCCTCTTCTTATAAGAGGGGTACCGGGAGCATCCACCTCCTCGGTTCAATTGGCTTCGCTCAAGGTGTCTCGGATCACCTCAGGCTACTGAGACCCACCGCCACGTCGAGGCTTGAACCATGGTAGTGTATAAGTATGTACCTAGATTATTAGTGTTTAGTCTTTGAATGAACAATGGTTAGAACCGAATACACTTTTTTGTTTCTTGATTACGCGCGGAACCTTTTCCATGAGCCTTCACCAGACCTGGGTGCAGCCCGGTGAGGGTGGATTTGGCAGTCCGGAACCACCAGATTCGAGCCCTTAGTCGGGCATATTACTGGTCAAAACCACCACGGCTGCTATCAGCCGGATTTGTTGAGATGTCCCGGATCTATCCGCAACAGTGCACGTCGAGGACATGCCAGTCCCTACATTTGGCAAAACAATGGATCCCAGGCTCCCTTTATCCATATCTTTTTAATCAAAGCCAGGCTCTTTGCGGAGCTTCAAGCTTGATCTGCGAAGCTCTCAGACTATGTACTAGCGAAGGTATGGCGTATGATAGGTAAGCTGCTGTCCTAATCTATATAGAAGAATATGTTTAATTTATTTTTAATCTATGGCTTTAGCTCTCTTCAGAACATTCACGCGGAATGTCAAAGACAATTGCAAAATAATACGATCGAGCTAGACAATAGCAATAAACATATTTCCCTACTCCGAGATCGACTTAAGGTTAGTGTTAAACAACTTAACCTACCGGAAAATGCTAAACAGGGTCCATTGTAAAGCTTTATTTAATCTAAGTCCCGTGTATGAAAATAATATGGGTTCGACATTTTCTTAGACATCTACAAAATTGGAAAGAGGTAATGCTATGCTACATTAATCAGCAGAATTGGACCGGCACGTCCGGTGACGAACCTCTTGCTCACATGACACCGCTGTAAAGTGACAGGTGTGTGTCATAAAGTGACATGGGACAGTGGCTTTCCTGTCACGTTTCGTGGGGTTTGTGAGTAACCGGTGGCCCGTTGGAGGGAAAAAGGAAAGGAGGTCACCTTCATGACAACAATAAGGGGAATATCTGTGGGCGTCGGTAGTAGTCAAAAAGTAGTCGAAACGAGCAATATTTTGCCCTCCAAATTATAAAAAATCTGCGTCTCGCCAGAGGCCAAGGCCTTTGCTTTAGTGGTGGTTTAACGTAGCTCGAAGCAAGAGTTACAATAACTAGGAACTGTGAAAAGAAAGGAATCTGTCTTAAGTCTATTTCTCTCACATTCTCTCTCTTTTTCTCTCAGACTCTCTCTTTCTCTCCCCCTCCCTCTCTCTTTCTTCAGCTGGCGTTAGAGCCACTGTTGGACTAACGTCGGACTCTCACAAGGCGCGCCACCGAGGCTATTTCCATTAAACGTTAATGAAATTAGATACTCATACAGTTTTTACTTCAAAACTAATGTAAAGTTGGGTAGCATTAAATGTGCTGCGTTCTTGGGGCTTGTGGTGCTCTCTGCGAGAGGACTGTGTCCAGTTGACGTCTTCAGGCTATGGATGGTAATGATGATGGCTTGTTAAATCCAAGTGAAAATGTACAATTACAGGATTGTGCCTATAATACGACACTCCAACTCAAATATGCTGATAAATACTTGAACGCCCGTACCGAGTCGCTGAGGATGAAGTTGAACACACCGCCGGCAGTGGTTCCCAGGCCAGACCGAGAACAATGCGTCCACGGCGAGATACTGCGCCTCTACCAACTACAATTTAAGGTAAATATTATTGGTATCACTCCGCGGTTTCAACTACGTCCTATTAGTCGTAGCGTCAAGGGATACAGCCTCACTCACATCATTTCCCGCCTTACGTTATAAAAAAATACATCTTTACATATTATAAAACAAAGTCTCCAAACGTTGTCTGTCTGTATGTGATCGATTTTCTTAAAATCTACTAAACAAATTCTCATAGAGTCTTGACCAACGGATAAGTGACTCACGAGGAAGGTTTTTTAATGTATAATTTTCGGGTGAAGCCGGGGAGGGTCTTTAGTAATGTATCCTATATAGGCTATTAGCATTGTGTTTTAGGAAACAGAAGATTCGCTAGATCACTGGCAAAGAAAGTACATTGAAGATTTAGCTACAATAAGCAAGCGCTTGAAGGAGCAGATTGACAAGTATCATGTTACCGCAGCACGTCGGAAGGAATTGGAGGATTTGGTAAATATTTCTATTAATCTGTACTAATAATGTGACTGCCTCGTGGTCTAGTGCTAGCTAGGACGACATTATTGTTGAGTTTATTTGTTTATTTGGACGCGCTACCCTTAGAAACTACTGGCCCGCATTGAAATATGTTGTTTGCATGTCGCATGTTTTGTGTTGAATAGTCAATTTATGGTGGAAGGCCATTGGCTATATACCATGACGCTACGTCTAACAGAACCGGAGTTACGCGGGTGAAACCGCGGGGAGATGCTAGTTAATTATAATACGAACTACATTGCTGTTTCAACCACATAAAATCTATCCCAAGGACTTCACATCATTTTATTCGGGACAAACAGTTAAATTATGTATTTTATTAATATTTATATCTTTGCCAAATTTTGTCTACAACCGCTTAGTCGTTTTTGCGCGAAATACTTTAAAAATATCCACATTTCCCACTAATAAAACTAGTTGTATCTTGCGATTTTACTTGCGTAATATCTATACTAGGCGAACCATCTTTTTTTTATTTTTTTTTTTTCGGAGGGACCTACTACTGATTGGCGGCACTTGTCCAGCCCTAACAGTTCGATTGATTACGGAAGACTTTTTGTCTTCTGGTTATAGGTAGACGATAGGGGGACAGACCCCCCTCCTTTCCCGCAGATGGGAAGAAGCAAACCGGAATTTTAGTGGACATTACCCTATCGTGGTTATTTTTGGGACCGAAAAGGGGGAGCGGTCCCCCTCCCCACGCTAGTGGGACGGCGCGCGCACGATGCCGTTTAATGTTACGGGACGTGTTTAAGGAAAGTTGAGCTCGTCTTTCGGTTTGGCTTGTCAGAGGAGGCCGGCCTCCTCCCCCACCCTCTGACGGGTGGGGTCGATTTGCGCTTCAAATTGGCTAGAAGCCGAATAATGATCTAATTTTTATTTTTAGAGCTCTCTAAGCTCACGTCTTATGGATTCGAACCCGGGCTCGTTTCCGTAAGCGGTGTGTGAGGTTGTCATATGTAAGGTTTCAACGCTCGACCGGTACGAGTGGTGTATATCGAATTGGGCGAACCATTTAATGTTTTCGGCATTAGTAGGTACGTAATTTTTATGTCATTGTAGATTCTAGGTAATTTATGTATGTGTCAAATTTCATCGAAATTTATTTATGTTGCATGAAAGACATAAATACATAAATACAGACTTCATGTATGTTTGTTATATACATACAGACTTTCGCGTTAATGATAATTCATGATAGTTTCAAATTAGTTCAAGACTGGAGTCATTCGTTGTATTCGAATTGGGCAGGTACACTCTAGGTATCTCGCTCACATAATAGGTATATGTGGATAAGTGAACGAAACATTGACACGTTTCGTGTTTTTTGGAGGTTTCGGTGGCCCATTGGCAGTTAAAAATGGCTACACGCCTTCATGACAATTGTGCGGATGTTAGTGGGCGTCAGTAGATATCAATAGGTAAATTCGAACGCTGATATGCTTCCACAAACTTTTTTTTTGTATCCAATTATTTTACGAGTACATTATTATCATTCTGTAATCCGTTCCAGTACGCACTGCACCAAGGCGAAATGCGTGGTTGGTTGAATTTTAAAAAGGAACGCGCTGCTAGACTGGCCCGGGAAGAGCGTGTAAAGATGGCGGCCACACGAATTCAAGCGTGGTGGCGGGGTCTGATGGTGCGCCATTGCATCGGAGCCTATCGCTGCTTACGAAACTCTAAAAAGGGAGCGCCAAAGCCGAAGAAGAAATAATTAATCAACATTCCCTAAGTAAATAAAAACGAAATATCACTCACTGATTACTCACGAAATTTCAGAATCTGTAATAGCTACAACAGTATGTTAAAATTCGACAAGTAGGTATGTTCCTTTTAGGGCAGACATCCGTTTAGAAAGAATTATACAAAATTCTACCCACTATTTTAAGGGTTCGTCTTTGGGGGGGCGGATCTACAAATCACCAATAAATTTCGAAATTTTGACATAATCTGGGATCGGGCATGGTTTCCCTTCTAGGTTGCCGAGGTCAGATTATAGTCGCTCTGTGTAAAAATTTACGCTCTCGTCAAATCCCCTAGGTCAGGCTGCGGACTCCGATGTCATCTGATATATATACGTGATAAGGCTTGGACGAATAGGAATATTATTACAAATAAATACTAAGGTTATAGTGAAAGTTTTTAGAAAATTAAAAAAAAATGCTAGTTAATAGTTTTGTTACATCTTTTCAAAGTAAACTTCATGGGACATGACACTGAAGTCTAAATTCTATTTTGACAACTACTAACACGTCTATATTTTAAGGCTCAGTTGTTGCGGAATGCTAGTAATAATCATAAATGTTAAAGACTTATATTTTAGTGTTCATTGTTCTTAATTTTATGTTTTTTTTTTTTAATTTCCATACCCCGAGTACACTCCACGCTACATTATTTACTAGCTATTTCATTTTCTAAAAAAAAAATCTAACAATGAGAGATAATTTTTTTAGGTACTTATAAAATATTTATATATATATTTTATCGTGTAATTGATGTGTACAATGATAATTTAATTTCATCGTCGTAGTAAGGTATGAAAACGGTTCTGAAATAAAATAGGTAGGTCACTAATAGATTAACGCAAATAAGTGCGGGTTTAACCCTTACATGCATTGTTACATATTTTTGTTGGTAAATATTGTATCTTTTTGTGAATAGTCCAATGAATCTAAAAAAATGTAGCTAGAATAGATTAAAAAGACTTAGGAAGACATGAAAAAGTCCTTGTTGTCTGGTTTTTCGAGAAAAAATAGTTTTTGTTTTTGTGTACAAGTGTGCACATCCATCCTACGTATTTGTGAGGATAATGTTTAATTAAACTTCTAATTCTTAGGGAATTATTAATAGTTTAATTTATAAATGTTTTTATTAAAAATTACTAATTGTTTTTGTAAATGATATATATTTTATTTATTAAAAATTAACAAAATTTAAGTACAATTCTTACATTTATTCGTAATAAAAGATTTTTCTTTCGGATAGGCAAATAATTAGCACATGGGTAAATCAGTTATTCGCCACATTTTTGCAAGAGGTGGCGCCATGCTGCAATGCTATTCCATTGCGGCGGAATTGGGCCGGCACGACCGGGGAGGTACCTCTCGCTCGCATAACTGGTCCACTGGGGGGAAAGGAGGGAAACGCATCGGCATAATAAATATGTGGATGTTCATAGGCGTCGGTAGTCGTCAAAAGGTCTCCAATTGCTCGTTTGCGAGGGGGGTCACATCATGTGCAGGGAAATGCCCAACACCGTCTCTTACCATATCCGCTACAGGGCGAACCTCTCCTGGTCTTCTTGGAATAATTTGCAGTATTGGGTTACTGCCACTGGGCCGTCCTCATTTACCGATGATAACTTTATTCCCCAACACCAGACTATCAGCCAGCTGACGACGAAAGTGAAGTAACGTGAGTTGTTTTTTTATTCTTCGGTATGTCTAGCAACTCCTTGTCTTTTTAATACTCTCGGTACACCTGCCCTACAGCCAAATCGGAAGCATGAAATATTATGCGTAGATTCCATTTTCTTGATTTTATGAAGGTCCTGTGGTAGCTCATGCGTTGATCTAATAGACCGACTCCCCCATTGCGTGATTGTATTTCCTGGCGTTGGACCCCAACATTTTTTTTGTCTTTCTTACACCACCTGTTGACTAAATCTTATCAGATGTAAATCCAAACATTTCTTCGGAAAGAGTTCCACCAGATAGGGACCTCAAGGTGGCACATGAAAACGTGTAGGTGTTTTTCAAATATAGCTATAATACTTCAGCAATTGTAAAAACATCGTTTATGCCTGATGTGTACATTTGTGTACAAATGATAATTGATAACAGCTGTGATAATTGATACAAAAATAGAATAAAAACTCAAATTGAATGTTACTTATGACCTTAGGAATATAACACATCAATACATATATCTCCATCATCATCGACATCATTATCAGCCCTTATCGGTCCCCTGCTGGACATAGATCTCTTTCAATGAACGCCAAGTCGACCGATCTGCTGCTACTCGCGTCAATCCCGGACCGGCTACTGCACGGAGATTACCTTCACACCTGGTGAACGGTCGACCAACACTTCGTTTTCCTAAACGCGGCTTCCACTCCAGAACCTTACTGGCCCACCTGTCATCTGTTTTTCTGAGTGTGAGACCAGCCCATTGCCACTTTAGCGAGTTTATTCGTCGAGTGATATCGGATACTTTAATTCTCTCTGTAATTCTGTCGGACAGAGTAACACTGATAATGACAATGTTTGTCGATTGATAATAATATTTTCTTTAGATTACTAAACCCATACAAAAAATCTTCTCAGACTAGACCCATTTGTTCATGATGTGCACTTAGTTAATGAGTAAATAAGTGATTTAAATGATTTTGTTATCATTAATTATCATGTTTTTAAATATGTAAAAATTATCGGTTGTATCTGCAGTTATTTAACAAACATTAAGCTAATGATTTAGTGTAAAGTCATTATTTGGTAATTTTATAATGCCCATAAGATTCGAGAGAATAAGCGTCGCGGTCACTGCCATATCTAGCTGGACAAAATATGTCTCGAGTCCGCGCGCGAGAGTCCAGTCTTGAACATTCACAGCAACTTGCTTAGCAAAATGTTAAAATGTGGGGTGAAATTTTGTATGAAAATCGAGTCTAAAGACATAAAAACGAAAAATATTGTATTACATAGGTGTATTGCAACATCAATAGCCCAAAAATATAAAAATGTTGTCCGAAGTGACATTATACGCTGACGTAGCCGCGGGTACATAGCAAAAAGGCTATATTTCATAGGTACTGTAACACGGAGAGAAGTGAGGGCGGGTCGCCAGAAATATACATTATCGAGCCATTACCTCCGACTTAGCATTAGCGACAAAAACCAAATTTTACAGGAGGTTATTTTTATTATTTCTGCTAATAATTTGCAATCGAATTGAAATTTTTATGATTTATATAATTACTAATAAAAAAACATAAAAAGCTACAAGGGTTTTTGGCGATTACATTATTTTTTCTGTCACTAAAGACCGACACGATACTAGATAAGAGCATTTTACATAAATTATGCACAATCATCCTGATTGTAATTCCAAAGCTTCTTTTTTTAATTTTAGATACATAAATTAGGTTAGGTACATAATTTATGTAAACTTAAGATTATTTAAATAAAAAACAAATAAATTCAAAATTATAGTGCCTTTATTATACATTTTGCAGGGAAATTTTGGCCTAATGTTTTACAATTTTTTAAGGACTTTGAATTTCGTTCTTGGTCCGCTGCTGGACATAGGCCTCTCTCAGTGAACGCCAAAACGATCTCCAGCCACTCGCATCCCGGACCTACTACTGGACGGAGATCGCCTTCCCACCAGATGAACGGTCGACTAACACTTCGTTTTCCCAAACGCGGTCTCTACTCCTGAACCTTACTGGCCCCTCTGTCACTTCTTCCGAGTGTGTGACCAGCCCAATGCCGTTCACTTCATTCATTCACACTTTATACTCAAGGGAAACTATTTTGACTACACATCACACAATAATTATTAATTTGAAGAAAGAAACGTTGTTGTTGTGTGATTACTTTCATTGTAATCATATGTTTCGACGTGTCTAGGGTACTTTGTTTATATTAAACGACGTGAGAGTTTTATTTATTCAATACTTTTATTTACTCCAAGTATCCACACACTTTACTGGTCAAGTTTATAAATTAAAACGATATGATCGCATACCTGACCAATAAAAAGGAGAAGGACAAGATCGAGCTGTCAGCCGTCAGTATGTCACAATGTGACAGTTGACATACCTAAAGATCTGAGCAAGCCAATTCCGCCGTCAGCCATAGATTCTATCAGCCGTCCACAAACTACAGAGTAATCTTCATATATTTGACAGTTGCCTTTTCCGTTTTGTGTCGTGCCGTCGTGAAAAATGAAGCTTCCTCTAATCCAACAATAACGTCATTATATATTGGCGTTATTTGTGGATTAGCATGCATTCAAATAAACAATAGTATGCAAATGCCGCCATGTTTTCTGTCTTTACTATTTGTGTGGAGCGGAATAAGGTCCACATATCAGTGAAGTTTTCCACATACCAGTTTATTTATTTAATATGCCTTATCATAAATGCTTGCCAGGTTGCTTAAGTAAGCGAGGAACTACGTTATTACACAAATTCCAGAAATGTGGGACTTTTCCAAAAACAAAAAACTTTAATTATTAATAGCATGCAATGTTTTGTTTCTGTGTTAGACAATATATGGCTTATGATAACATGTTATGCATTGTAAATATGTCATTAAAACGTTTTAATCGTCTTAGAAATTAAAATTTGTTACTTTAGTATTCTAGACATGACTAAAGCTTAGCAAAGTTATTTTTTGTTTTTTTTTACCATATAACAATTTCATGATATTTTTATACGGTCTCGTATCTAATAGCAAAAAACAAAAATTGAGAAAGAACTAGTAAATTAAAGAATAGAACAAATTCTACAGCACCCTCCCTAAACGTTCAGTTAACAATTAATTTATCATGAATAATTATAATTTTTAAAATTTGTTTCGGATTGTTAGCAATCACTAGCAGTTAGATCGGTAACAACCCTAACTGGAAATAGAATAATAGATGACCTACAAAGACTTATACAATATTAAGCAAGCTCACCACACAATATGAAATCAATATGTAACTTGAACAATATAAAACTATTGTAATATTTATATTAGATTGCTTTATACCCTTTATTCATTATATATCATCATATACAGAATCAGAATATACCTTATTTAACATGAAAGGCATCATAGTAATTATTCTTTGGCCTAAAAATGTAGAAAAGAAATAAACGTCAAGTTCAATTGTGACCTGGTTTCGGGAATGAGTTGTCGTTAGTATGGCGGGATGTGTGTCTGAATACGTAGTATTACTTTATAGTATGTGATACTACGTATTCAGCAGTCCAGCAGTGAACAGTGCGCGTATGGCATGCCAGACTTGTTGCGATTTTGTTTTACTTTACGATGTGAAAGTGTTACGATATTTTTGTTATTACCATTGTCTATTTAAATACGATTTCTTCTGTCACACAAATTCTTATTAAAGGACTTTCATTGAAGCAATGAAGACAATTTATTAAATTTGTGTTGTGTTCAAACTGTGAAATACAATAATTTTAGCTCGTTACAATTCGAATTCTGGGAAATTAGGATTTAGTAATCTTAAGTCTTAACATTGGTGAGTACTCCGTATTTTTTTAAACTTTTTATAAATTAATATTACAGTTATTTATGATTATTAAGACGTTCGTTTACCTGGTATTGTACTTTTGTGATTAATCGAATGCCGACTAACACAAATATTTCCTCATATCTATTTTTTCCATGGCCTGTTAGGTGTTTTCTTCTCTTGGTTATTCTGCCATACTGAGTATTAAAGATTGCCGAAATTTATACCATATTACACATAGAACTGCTGCCGTTCAACGTGGTCGTAATAAAGTTCATATATCACATATAAAAAGATACTTTCTGAATAATTTTCTATTGTATATTTTACTCAGAGTAGAAAAGACCCGTCTATAAATATTCGAAGGCCGATGGGATTTAGAAATCTTTTCTTAAGAAAAAGGGGAGGTATTTGTTTGATTATTGTTGGTATTGATGCCTGCTGATTGAAGTACTTTGTCCTTACGTTTCAGGTTTAAATAAAGTTTGGCTCTTTCACGGTGCTTTAATTAACACACTGTAAATAATTAATTTGTGCAACATAGACAGTGATGGTATAATAAGCTTAAATAAATCATATAACCCTGTCCAAAAGTGACTTCTTGCTCGAAAAGGTTTAGGTTCTTTACGTTGGAAGAGAGTTTGCCACATCTGATGAACTTACCAAGAGCCTCCTTAGTGCAATAAAATTAAAAGGATATCAGGTCATGGCTCACCTATTCTCTGGCGGTTTGATATTAACTGAAGGTTTGCAGACATGATGACTTTATTATTTAACTTTCACCACATTGTTTTTATTCCCTTCAGAGTAAGTGACATTGACTATAAAAACAATATTTTTAATGCTGATGACCAATTGGCTCAGTGGGTAATGTGGTTGTACAAAATGTGCGTTATGCCAACAGTTCGAATTGCACCCGGGGCATGGTTTTTTTTAAAATATTTATATGTGTACAACATGGATTTCTATAACATTTCTTAAATTTATAAAAAATATTATAAATATTTCCATTGTCTAGTAAGTAATTAACCTGTAACAGAAGTCCTTACTGTACTTAGTTTAAGAGTAAGTTTCATTTGAGCATAGGTTAGAGATCATTATTTCGATGTCTTGTATATTCCATATGCCATTACGTACAAAAGCAGGAGATATGAATGTAGCTCCGGGATGTACAAGGGGTATTTGAAGCTTCTGTGACAAAATATTGGTATATAAATTATATCTATATTTTATCACATTTCATCATCATTTAGAAGCAAGACCTGTCTGCAGCTCTTTGCAGGCATTAAATTCTCTTTTAAATTATAAGGTAATCTAATAAATCATAGGCCTTATAATTTACTAATAATAAATCATAGGCCTTATATTTATTTTTATAATTTTTTTTCATTGATGACTTAAGTAATTGAAATGCTTGAAACTAGATTTCATATTAGATAATAAATTGATTCAGATATCTATACTGATAATATATAACTGGAGAGTTTGTTAGTTTATTTTAACCTGCTAATCTCAGGAACTTGAATTTTCTATGTATTGCTGAAGCCTCTAGGCTATATACCATGACACTACGACTAATACGACCAAAGTCACACTCGATTAGACAGATTCGACACATACGTGCCAAAATAAAGATATTTCTATTTTATTCTAAAATTGTAGCTGTGTAACGCTGTGAGTGATACGAGGGATTTAGGGGTTTGAGCATCCACCTCTAGCTCTACTTATATGTCGTACGAACTGCGTACGTCGGCTGCGCCAGGTCACCCCATCAGCGTCGCCGACAAGAGCTTTTCCATCCTCCCATGATTTTTTTTTCGGACCTGAAGTTATGCTGTGGAAGCGGAGAGACGCACGATACAGTTTCATCTGATTGCTATGAGTGTTCGTCTGACGACGAGACTAGGTTTGGGGTCGTGAGAGTGACCGACCCCCCTTTCTCCCGAAGTTGGGAGAGATGCATCCCGATATGAAAGTTACAGATAATGTTTGTCACATCTAATTTAACTATTATTATCATGGCCAGAGGGACCGAGAGGTCCCTCGTTCCCCGACTGACATCTGGGGCTGATCGCGCGCGGTAGCTAAAATGGCCTCGGCACTGACGTGAACGTTTGGCTCATGGAGAGGATCATGACTGGAGGTCCCATATCCCCCCCCCCTTCACCCTCAGACGGGTGAAAGAAGTCGCGCGCGATAGTCTCGGAATACCTAACCGGTACGGCTGTATTATTTGCGCTAGGCAAATCGAAGCACATGAAAGCACCCTATTCCAGGTATAAGTTGACCGGAATGCTATTGTTCCAAAAAACAAAAAAAAACAATCGAGCGTTAATTAAAAAATCTGCGATCGGAGAGATAAGATTGCTAATCTCAGACTCGGCACGACTGATCGGGATGGATACTAGAACCAGACATCCTTCCATGAAAGAGACCGTACGTTAGACTCGTATAGCTTTCGCCACTATTGCCCGCGATATGCTGAGCACGCTACGCGCGATACGAGATAGTACACCCAGTTATCTCCGAATTTAAAGTGGGAACACAGTTCCACACTATGTACGTGCAGATGTCCTTATTTGTTCGGTCTACCTCATTAATCAAAATTAACTACTTTGTTATCAATTTATTTGATGCTTATTTACCTAAATACCCTTTGGTATCTACCAATTTGTACTCCTCACCTAACTGCTCGAGATATATCTCGATAGAAGTCGAGAGAAATATTGTTTCATATGATCGGAAAAAACCCCAATAGGTTACATACCTCCCATAAAATTATTTATTGCAATCCATAGATTTCCTGTAATATAATAGGTATATATAGTAAATATGAGTTACTAAATACTTTACAAAAATAACTATTCTGAAATGTTCGTTCAAAAAACAACACAGTTGCTAGGTATTTTGTGTGTATGTCATTCAGCTTAGAACATTTAAATGAGACGGCGCACTGTTGACAGTTGATTACTCAGGTACAACATTACAGAAGTAACAAGTCTCCTGGTATTGCGTACGTAGAGAAACTTAAGTAGCAATATTTTTTGCGCACACGCGGTACAGTACAACGGCAGCTTGCTTAGGGTTGTCATTCGCGACTTTCCGTTTGATACATTTCTGTAGGTTTACCTGCGTAATTCATGTAAAACGTTTCAATTCGAAGCTGTATCTATGTTTCATATAGCATCAGCATTTTCTTTGTTCCGTAATATTATATCGTATTTTATAATATTCTTAAGTCGCTTACATCAAATTGTGTAAGTCTGTTACTTGTATCAAATTAAAACTGCATTACACGTACACTTAATTTATTATTTTTATAATATGATATAATGAATTATAGGCGACACAAAAGGTCTTTTAAGTAGATTTCGTTGGATTGCTCTATCGCTTTCAATTTGTCGTCGTCAACCATGGCTACTGGACGTCCCCGGGGCTCTAACTTATCACGAAATTTAGATTTAAAATATAAAGCTACAATTTGACGAGCTATGTTAGGCCCTACACGTCGTCGTTGATGCATCCTGTGGGTTGCGCAGCAATATTTCCACGTAAGGAAAATTCAAATATTAGTTATATTTGAATATTCAGTTTATGCATGACAACAAAAACTACCATACTAATAAAAAAGCTACCTAAAAATTATGTCTGAATTATTTGAAAAATAAAAATAATACGGTATTCGAATAAGGCTTTATTTGAATTTCTAATTGCGCGCCAGTCTACAAATGATTTACTCTGAAACTGTTGAAGGAATCTGCAATAACAAACATAAAATCCCTGATTCGTAATTTGTATCAAAATTTTAACTCGATCTGTAACTTTTTTTACATATTATATATAGATACCTATTTATAAAACAAACCCCTAAAACCTGTATGTCCACATATGATTTTCTCTACTTTACTGAACGGATATTCTAGCGGTTTCACCAATGGGTGGACCGATTCCCTAGGAAGGTTGTATAATATGATTGTTTTTCACGGTCAAACCTGGGCGGATCGCTAGTATAATATAAAAGGAAGCATCAGACATTCTCAAATATTGTATTATTTATTTTACTTAAATCAAATTAAATAATGACAATTAACTTTTATAATTGAACAAATTACACGTTTTATTCATACCGAGTTCCGCCAACCCTAACGCTGTCCGGTAATTAGTGCGTTAATCGCCCTAGCACAGTTGATGCAACTGCTTTTCCGAGAAGGCGATCACCGGAGCTTGCGGCCGGAGCGGCAAATTGCTGTCAGATATGTGTGCCGCCTGTCGGTAATTGCAAAAATCACTCGCCGGGAACAAGCTTGTACCCACTTGTATTACAACTCGAACAAAGTGGCCGGCTTCATTACGGAAAATACTCCCATATCTGTCGTTTTTACTACAAGGTGAACTTCTAAAACACAAATACCTACAGAAGCTCTCGTGGTGCGCCAAAGTGAGATGATGCGACCCGTGTTCTTATGTGTGGTCTGCAGAATGCCTGTAGTTTCCTTTGTTAGTATGTAATTGTGAATTCTTGATGATTATCATCTCTGCCAATATAATATCTGCCAGCCAAATAGTTCTCTTAACTCATTCCTGGTCCGGCCTCACAGATAGTTCTATGTAAAATGTAAAAAAGCTAAAGCACAGCCGAAACTACTAAACGCAAGAAGCTACAATTTGGCATGTATGTTGCTTGGAGAGTGTAGGGGAGCAATAAGAGAGGATCGTACGAAAATCCACTCTACTTTTTTTTACTGTTTTATACGGACGGATTTGAGAGAAGTGTCCAGTGCGGCTTCGTCGTTACTATAAGGCACGTCGGTCGACGGTCTATCTGAGAATGTGGTCGAACGGACGTTGTAACGTGGATAATACGTTCTGACGTCAACTTGGAAATTCCGATCAGTTGTGTCTAGTGTTTTTTCACCCGTAGTTCTTCTGATCGACTTGCGTGCAATGACGGTGTTGCTAACGTGTTTGTTTAAGTATACATGATTTGATTGTTCAATAAATGTGATGGTTGTTTCTTTGTTTGGATGCTTTTTCTGTTGGCGCGGGGAAATGCATTGGCGCGCCTTTGCCGACCCATGGTGGTGTCAAGTGGTACGTGGGGCTCGCGGCACATTATAGTGCCGAATAACCACAAAAACCACGGCGAGTACCACCAGTGCCGCCTTTGGTGATGTCTTGGAAATACAAATCGGCAGAGCACCACCAACGCTAGTCAGTCCCCCAAGGGACGGATGCCTCCTCCACCGAAGGGTTGCCCCGCACTACAGGACAACTACGCCAACTTTGGGACAGTGCAATGGGGTGAGTTTCCAATCCCGCGCTTAGTTCTATTGGATTCAACCAAGGTGTCAGGGCTCACCCCACGCTGCCCTCTAACCTCCTGGAACCATCTATATTAATTATATAAGGCACAAGAGTTTTTAGTTTGAACGCGCTAATCTCAGGAAATATTCGGCCTGAATTGGAAACTTATTTTTATGTTGAATAGTCCATTTATCGCGGAAGGCTGTAGGAAATTATTTACAACTGTATTAAGTGAATGCTTAACGTCAGCAAATCTGAACCTTACCAAATAACAGTATTTGGTAAGGTTCAGATTTGCTGACAAAACTTAGAAGTTTGCTTAATTTAATGGACATATTAACCAATCTGTTAGTACATTAGTTAACGAGTCATTAGCTAACGATCTTGCCTATTAAACAACACATTATCATACAAGCTGTTCACCCACATTATTTTTCTTTCGAAGTAAAATATTTCTTTTCGAGATAATTATTCCAGAAAACTGCCAAATTTTATCCTCATCCGTCCAGCAGTTTTTGGATTAAATAATTACAAACATTATTTATAACATTAGTACGATAAATCATATAAAATATGTATGGATATTAACTTATCCTACTCTTTTACAGATATTTCTTCAGCACCCTTTACTTAACTTAGTGGTTAAGTCAGAGTTCAAGTTTCAACTGACCGCTTTACAATAATATGTTCATGTGTGTAAAATTGTATTTGATACTGAGTCATTGTGCACGGAAAGTCCCGTTGTTGGAACTATACTGTTTGAGTGCCTTGAAACGTTTCACATGGAACCTACTTACGAATGTTATTTATTTATTATTAAATACCCAATTTAAACGTGTTCTGTTAAATAATAAATTCGTGTTTGAATATAGAATAACTACAATACCACACGTCATCCTCTTGTATGCAACAAACAATATTTTAAGAAATTTCAAAATTATCAGTACTTTAATGGCTGCCCTTAGGACCATTAGGGTTCCATAAGGTTTCTGCTCGCTGCGTCCCGATGTTGCTTTCAGCTGAACAAGAACGAGTTCGATATACAATTTCGCGAGACTGTTTGGAACTTTTTGAGACTGATCCCGAGGACTTTTTGTCTAGATTTGTTACCATGGATGAAAGCTGGGTTTACCACCATACTCCTGAATCGAAGCAACAATCCAAACAGTGGAAAAGATCAGTCTCTCCTACACCGAAAAAGGCTAAGGTCGTTTTGTCGACTAACAAAGTCATGGCTTCTGTTTTTTGGGATGCGAAGGGCATTATTTTTGTAGATTATTTACCAAAAGGTGAAACTATAAATTCCAGTTATTATTGTAACCTCTTACGAAGACTCCGGGAAGAAATAAAAGAAAGAAGGAATGTTGCGTAAGAAAGTTTCGTTTCATCAAGACAATGCACGTGTTCACACTTCGGTTGAAACAATGTCTGTAATCCACGATTGCGGCTACGAATTGCTGCCCCACCCACCTTATTCGCCGGATTTAGCCCCCTAAGATTATCATTTATTTCCAAATTTAAAAAAACATTTGGGTGGCTCGAAATTTTCGACCAAAGATGAGGTGATAGTCGCAGTAAACGATTATTTCGCCGACCTTCCGGAATCTTTGTTTTTCGAGAGGATAAACAAGTTGCAGGTCAGGTGGAAGAAGTGTGTTGAACTAGATGGAGACTGCGACGAAAAATAAAAATAAATTTAGATCCACGTTTCTTTCATTTCCTTGGTCGGGCTTAGAACTTTTAAATCCACCCTCGTAAGTTGCAAGCTCATATCGATACGGCTATGGAATTTTATCTATATAATATATTATACTGATGTTACACTCGATTTTACTGTTTTTTAGTATTCTTATTTCTTTCGTATCGCATAAAATTGAGCAAGAAATCAAGCCAAGTGGTCAGGAATTAACACCGACAACATTTATAATTTCGCCCTCTACAGACGATTCCCGCACCTCATAGCTCCCAAAAACAAATTTAATAAGAACGTAAATGGTATGGTATTGCACCTACATTTGTTTGTCCGTCTGCGAGTTGCGCGCATTACGAGGAAATTACTGAATCAACTCTCATGCGGTTCTCTTGACAAAGACTAAACAGGCCTATTTCTTGAGTCTAATACCCCAGGTATTAGATCGTCGTTTAAAACTAGAGAGAACATATGAAATTATACATTAACACAAGCCGATCAATAAAAGTAGCTGGTCAATCCTAGTACTCGTCATAGCATTTTGCTATGACATATCTACGTGTGATAAACTCTACGTTATTAAATTGAAATTCGAATCCTATTATCTAGAAAGCATTATGCCGGACAGTGCTGAGCTGATGAGTCGATTAATTCCAGCTGGCGTGTGTTTTGCAGTGTTGTAAGTTGTTGCCAATTTCTTAAGCGATAATACGAATGCCCTTTCAATATAGGACCGAGTAATAAATTATCATTTTCGTAGAATCGCAAGCCTATAACGTACTCCTACTTGTTCAACGCCGTTGCCGGATTGCAACGTGTCTGGCATGTACAACTGGGATGCCTCTTGCGCACAAACGTGAAATGATGACTTTGATGGCGTGTATCGTGTTATTTTGATCACGTTTTTTTTGTACAGGTAGTTTACGTTTACGGGCGTCGGTAGGCGCCAAAAGCTCCCAGACTATTTGTTGGGAATCTATGCAGAAAAGATAAGTGACTAGTGTTAAGCGTGTTCAAACAGATGGTGAGGTACTTTATACCCTTGGTTCAAAAATTATTATGATGATTTTTTAAATTGTGAGTTACTATTGACGTCCAGAAAAATTGATTACGGAGTGCGGAGGCTTTTTCGAAGTCACGTAATGTTCATCCGGCGCATGATTACTCTTAGGTGGAGAGTGAGGAAATAGGAAGTCTACTAGTATTTACGCACACACTTTACATATAATATAACTATCTAGTATATGCACAATTACACAAACGTATACAGTTAAATTAGAAAATATACTTCTATTCACAAAGTCTTCTTAAATTACGTAATGCATTAAGATAAGTGTATAGTTAATCAAGCTATGTAACCCTTACGAATAATATAAAAGTTTATTTTTGGTAATATTAAGTGACCTATTATTACCAATAGGTAAGACTTAATACGTAACACTGTACCAAATACATTGAACAATAATATTGAAACAACATGTATTCGTTGCAATTCTAACTCAAAACATTTGCCAAATTGTCGTCAACTATAAAAGCGATAGTTTACATCCAGCTGGTACTTTATAATTTACTAACAGCGCTACGCTCCTTCACCCGCGTAACAAAGTAAAATCCTATTTTATAAATGTAACACCCTCCTCCCGCTGTCTCGCCCCCTTTAGGGGCAGAAAAAATCATATAAGGAACCTCTGTACCTGATTTCCAGTTTCTTGGTGCAGTAGTTTCAGCTGTCAGTCAGGCAGAGATCGATTATCTCTCAGTAATGGAAGACTTTTAGATTAGCGATGCACCTCGGCTACGCTCGTGAATTAATTTCCTTGGGAAATTATACACTAAACCCGTTCTCAAGAATTATCTTCCAGAAAATGAGACAAAAATATTCTTGAAGTTTATACCATGACTTGTGGCTTCTTTGGGGGAGGCTAATGTCCAGCAGTGGACGTCCTCTGCCTGATGATGACGATGACAAGGTAGCTGAATAGAAAAATGATTTTTCAAGCTTTTATACGTATTTCATGCGTACCCAAGTCATAAACCCACCTGCCTTTTTAAGTATATAAAATGGATTACCTATAAAAAATTGTTGTATTAATTTCTTTAATGTTTCATTACAAACTATTGAGGGTAAATGTACGTCTATATTTTATTTTAGTACATAGATCGCTGTAGAAGAAAATTGTTAGGCTTGGTGTTCAATCTGTGTTCAGTCCTGATATCGTGTAAAAAATATAAATATTCTTTAAAGTATACTTATATTGCCGCTAAAACGAAATAAGAACATAGAAATGAAATAAAATTGAAGTGCTGCGATATCAAATGAAATAGAGTTGGGTTGAATGGCTGTCATTGAGCGAGTAAGGCAGGGCTATGCTTGCCTCATCACAATGCTAATAGCCATAATTCCTAGATTACTGTTTCTTATAACAGTGTATAGTGCGATGAACCTACATTTGCAATTTTATTATACGAAAAGCAGAGTTCGCGCCTTTGGCGAGTCTTTCATTGAAATCTGTATGTAATATTGAAAACACTTTATTTATAACATTCTGTGGACACGTGTGCCGGCTCAGGGGCTAACAAGCAGTATTACTAAAGTATCCGATATCGCGCGACGGAAAAGCTCACTGAAGTGGCACTGGGCTGGTCACACCTCAGTAAGGTTTCTGGAATAGGCCTTTAAGAAAACGAAGTGTTGGTCGACCGTTCACCGGGTGGGAAGACGATCTCCGTGCAGTAGCCGGTCCGGGATGGATGCGAGTAGCAGGAGATCGGCCGTCTTGGCGTTCACTGAGAGAGACCTGTGTCCACATAGGTCTCTGTCAGTGAAGATATGGTCTGATAATGATGATGATGATTACTCTGTGCTATAACTGCGCGTTTGTTTTGCAGAATGAATCGGTAACGATGTGGGTATTATTGGCGCTAGGAGTGCTGGCGAGCGCCTCTCGCGCTCTGTCATCGGGATACTGTTCGCAAAATACGTTCCCAACTAACACCTCGTGGATGCACTTCACAAAGGAGCCGGTGCCCGTCGAGTATGGCTTCCAAGACAAATTCAAGAGCATCCACTGCTGCGTCAAGGGATACAGGAGTATTGAGTGGTGAGTCGCATTTAGTATTATTTCCATTGCATCGTCTCGTCTTTCTCAGAGATCACTTTCGTTCAAGTAATATCGTGAGACGCGATATTCCTCAATTTATATAGCCTGAAAGTTATTCAGAGTATAATTATTTAATACAGGTCACAAACACGATGTACTATAAAGTTTGCGACTTCGTGCACTTGTGTATAAAGCCCTATTCATCAGTATCGAAAGCAAAGTACACACAGAAGAGCACTTTGAGCACATTATGATCCAAGACCATTTATCAGGCCTCATATAACCTGTCAAATATACATGACATATAAAAAAGGTATGTATTACCTTCGAAACGCGACTAGTGTTTACTCGAACGAACATGATTCTGAAGCGAGAGATGCACAAGAGACGTAAGCGATGTAAACACGGTAAAGCGTTCGCGGCGTTACGCTTGGTTGATCGTTTCGCTAGAAATAAACTCAAAGTAATGTTAAACTGTATTTGACACTTCCTTTAAATACCGAAATATGTTGGGCCAAATAATGCCAATGACATATTTGGGCCAAATATTGCACATTTCCTTTAAATACGCATGCCTTGTTCGTTTGTTTGGGAAAAGGTTGATCATATTGATATATACACTTTTTAATTGCCTATCGATTCTACTGACCTAAAATGCTCACAGTAACAAAAAATATCACTTATGGTTTTTTCGTTTACAGTTTTTTCGTCATGCACTATATCGGGTACGTGTGTTCTAGGAAATTGTTATTACGATTCATAGAATTTTAATGCTCTACGTCCATTATCATTTGTGAGTTCGATAATGGAATTGCAAGATTAAAATTTCTACCCCGCTTCATTAGCATTATTGCGATTTTCTTTCAAGTACTCTCGTCAATACATTTTAACAATAATACATGTGAAAAAGAAACCGAAACCACTCTTAACCGCATGCGCCAGAAGGCGAAACATGCTCACCACTATACTACGGAACGGAATTTGTTATTTATTTCCTTACAGAACAAAGTTCGTAAAAACTGTCTGTCTGTATGTGACCAAAATCTACCGAACAAATTTTCAGGCTGTTTTCACACACGAGTAGAGCGATACCCGAGGAAGGTAATACACGCGCGATGCCGGGACGGATCTCTAGTATCAGATGTACAAACGATGATGGATCTAAACGAGGACGTGGGTAACAGTTACATGAGCTAGTTTTTATCACATCAATTCCGTGAAATTCCATATAAATTACCTCGGTACACGCGTATATGCGTCTGTATGTAAGCTGTCGATTCACGTTGCCAATAAATTGATCATTCTATTGCCAGAGCTGATTATCAATATATACATAAGTGTCGTATTATGTAAACTGTGCCTCGATGCAGATGAAATTTAAATGAACCTGCCAGTCACATACAAAAGAACAGATGCGAGTGTATGAAAATATATTCTCCTGCTTAGGCTGAGATTAGAGATAAAGCTGAGTTTAGAGAGGGAGTGAAAGAGAGAGAGAGAAAATAAAAACAAAAGTTACAAATCCAAGATAATTATTCAAATCTTATCAAAATATATTAACAAATATTCACGAATTTTGCCAAATTCTTTTCTCAAAGTCGAAATATTGGATTGTGTACAATCCAATTACTGGATTGTGTACAATGTAGAATTGTATGTATTCATTTAATCAAAAATCTTGTTTAGAAATCCCCGTACCGTTTAGAAATATCTATTCAATGACAACCCCACACGGCTGTGTTCTCTCGTAAAATATAATTTGACTGCTCTATGCTGACGGAAGTGCGGCTTCATCGTTCACCAAACGACACATCGGGCGACGGCCTTGGTGAGGTTGTGACGGATTGGGGGACAGGGGAGGAGGCTCCCTTCACGCACATGGGAAGGTTGCATCGAAGAATTTCAATAATTTTGTAGCGGTTCATAAAAAACGTTCTCTCTGTCGCAAACAGGGAGCTGCCGTCAAAATGTGTTGCTGTAACAAAAAGCCTTCGAAATATGAAATATACAGTAACCACAATTACCGCGTGGAAAATGTGTGACATACGGACGTGACGAAACTATAATGGTTACATTTGCCATTTCGCTACTGAACCCTAACAAAATCAAATGGAATGGATCGACGTTGTATTTGTATCTTGGGTCTTAATCGTTGAATCGGTTCTTATCTGTATGGATATAGCATACATTACAGGCAGCAATTATTGCATGCGACAAATATGGTAACAACTATTCATGACATATCTTAGGCGAGTGGTACACTATTTAATATGGAGTAATAAGTTAATTTGTGTGTCAATTTTATAAATAAAGAGAAACATTTTTTGACCACACGAATAAAGTAATGCTTTTATAAAGGCTATAAGAGATAAATATCTCAATCTTGTCCATAACGCTCTTTCTAGCTCTCTCTCTCTCTCTCTCTTTCTCTCGCTCTCTCTCTCTTTCTCTCTCTCTCTCTCTCTCTCTCTCTCTCTCTATATATATATATATATATATATATATATATATATATATATATCTAACTCTCTATCTTATTATGATCCTCCGCCTCCCATATAATGGACCAATTGGACTCTCCTTTAAATACTTTCATATAACCTCAGGTACCACCAATCCAGGCTACTTTCTGAAGTCACCATTGCCGTGAAGTTAGTACAACCAAGCGGCAATTGCCACCCGGTGTAGGCACCGCCATCTGCTTCACGGCGGCCACGCAAGCCAGCGCGGTCGCTGAGTGGTCACGTGGAGGTTGCCCACCCCCAGTTTTGTGTTACATGTGATTCATCGTGTCGTCCTACGAAGCAGAGCACGCAGCTCGCGCTAAGGACGTCCAGATCTTCCGAGCTAACCGAGAAGAGATGAAGGCCAACCTACCCCGCGAGAGATACAGATGCCTATAATTCATTCGACAGGGGGGGTTTCCTCTGTTCTCGTTCGAGGGCACCTCAACCTCGTCGTCCATGCACGGCGACACTCCGGAGAGCAGCAGGGACCCCAGTCCGGTCCCCCCAGGGAAGAGCAGCGATCCGCGTGTGCCGTGCAGTGACGCCACGCTATTACAAGCGCAGCCACCGCAGCCGCAACGCAGCGCACCGAAGAACCCGAGGCTCAAGGCAGCGTCCAAGCGGGCGCGCCCCGCCTCCGAACCGACACTATCATCGACGTCTACACCGAGCAAGCGGTACGTCGACGTAGCAGCCGCCGATGCGTCCCAACATGCGACCGCGGCACGATCATTCGCCGCCGCCACAGCACATAAGCCTATGGATATAGACTCGACATCTGTCTCGTCCCGTCTCACTTCAGCGAACGAGAGCGAGACAGAGGGTATTGCCGTCGCAGCTCCGCAACCGCCTTCTTCGGAACGGATCGTGAGGACACCGTGTTACCTGCCGAACTGGGTGAAGCATTTCGCGGAACTGCGGCGGCTCATCGGAAAACGCCCAATGCACGTCCTGTGGGGCGTCAGATTTCTGCCACGTGACGAAGACTAGTACCGCACGATCCAGAGGTACCTGTGCGACCTCGAGCGTACCGAGGGAGTCGCGTGGCATTCATGTTCACTGCCCAGCGAGAAATTGGTGAAGGTGGCCATACGGGGCCTCCTCGAAAACACGAATCCGGAGGAGACCATAGCGGAGCTGGAAAGGCTGTGGTTCGAGTCGGAGTACGCCCGCCAGATTCGCGCCAGACAGGGACGGCCGGGGTGTATATTCATGGCCTCCCTGAGGCGCAACAGAGACACTATCCCGAGGATATATGAGATCTCCGAGTTCCTGAATATCCCCATTGTCGCCTGGCGTGGCCACAAGGGGCCCGCCCAATGCCACCGGTGCCAGTTATTCCAGCACTCAAACGCCCACTGCCACCGTCCGCTGGTATGCCTACGGTGCGGAGAAGGACACGCCGCCAGGGGCTGTCCAAGACTAGGGAGCGAGCCGGCTACCTACGCTTTTTGCTTCGGGGACCACCCGGCAAACAGCCGCTCGTGTCCGGTGTACGCACGCGAGGCGAAGAACTGCCGACCCCACACGTCGAACTCCCGCCCCCAACAACGCAAATGCTGACGGCGCCCGCCAATAATGCCATTCCACGTGGCCCGCAACCCACGAAGAAAGAGGAGGAGGAAGCCGAAGGCAGCACCCCCGACAAGTACACCACTCGACTCAGACGACGAGACCGGAACGGATGCCCCTATTGCCGCTCCGGCCGCGCCCGCTGTGCAAGTAGCCCAGCCCGCAGCCGAGCCATCACGCCGCACGAGCCGCCAACCACCACAGCCAGCAGCGCCGACCGCAGCTGACGATGCCTGCCTGCCGCTCGAGGTGAATGTATCGCCTGCGCGCCCTCGACGCCGCGCCCCTCGCTCATCTCATTACAGCCCCGGCCTGTGGACTCAAGCCGGAAGACTTCTGGCCGATTTCTTCGCCGACCTGAGCAACGGGGTCCCAGTGCTGACCGGCATGAAGAACGCGCTACCGAGCTTTCTCCTGCTAATACAGGAAATCCTGATATCCCCGTAATATTGTGCCCCCAGCGGGACTCCCTATCAGCCCCATTTCGAAGGGATATCGCCAGTATCACCTCACTACTGTAATAGTAGTCTGCGTGAATACCGGCGATCCCGACGTTCATCCACTCCCCTGACAGGCGTGTTCTCTCTCTCTCTCCTATGTAATCACATCACTCTTCTCCCTCACTCCTTCTATCCACCACTCAGCCGTGAAGCCACCTAACCCGTGCGTGAGGAGATATTGACCTAGGTCGCAGGTCGCCATCTGCTGGGCCTTCACCGGGCAACCGGTGATCTCACCCGGTAGGAGCAGACCGCCCAGGTTAGACCACAGCAAGGCAGCGGATACCGACTGGAGTGGGTTGGTTCACCGGCATAGTCCAAACCCAAGGCCCGTTCCGTATTAACGGAACGCGGATGAACCCGCTAGTAGGGAGCCAAAAGCGTTGACCTAGCTTACCAGGACCCCTTTATAGCCCGGCTCGATAAATGGACTAATCTACACAAAAAGACTTTTTAATTCGGTCCAGTAGTTCGTGATATTAGCGCGTTCAAACAAACAAACTCTTCAGCTTTGTATTATTAATATAGATAGAATTATAAATTTAACTTTTCCAGCAAATAAATCTAATCTAACACCAGTTCCTAAACTTCCTACCAATTTTTATTACCTTAATTTTATGTTTCACTTTCCTAATTTTATCCATGCTTCACAGTGCTTTTGTACATTTCTGTTGTTCTACGTCTCTCAAAATAGATTCACATTCGGTGTATGAAATGTGCGAATGTGTCGTCTGAGTCAAGCCTTGCTTCTCGGAAGACTGCACTGCTCGGTACATGTACGTCGTGTAACCTCCTACGCTTTCCATATAATTGTGTCACGTGGGCGAGATGTCATGGAGTAGCGTCTTGTGAGATGTCATAGAGTAGCGTCTTTTGAAGTGCCGACAGAGGTGGTCCGGCAAATGAACACACTACCCTAACTGACCCAGCGTCGCTTGGTGTACATATAAGCGATTTTTTGGCGTAATCGATTACTCATTCATTAGTCCCGACTATTTCTAAACCAGCTGTGCCCCGCGGCTTCGTCTGCGTTAAAATCTATTTCAGAGGAACTAATTTTTCTCGAGGTATTAGTTTTTATATTGATCTTATGCTGTGGAAACGAAGAGATGCCCAACGCAGCTTCATGGGATAGTAATTTTTATATCATTTAAGATTAAAATGTGTGCCATGACTTGTGTGTTACATTAATTGGATCCAAAATCGTTTAGCAGTTATATATTAGCGAAAGGCTATCAAACGTTCGCATTCATTATATTAGTAGGATTATTCTTACACATAAGTATTTTATTTTAAATAACTAAATACATAGACTTATAATTTACACACAACAAAAAGGAAGACTAATTTAACAGTCATTAATTATTTCGCTGCCTCGGCATATGATACATGAAACAGGGAACCCGTTAATACGAGGAAAGAACATGCATGCAAAAAAAAGTGAAAAGGAAGGAAAATATATTTAAAGAGAGGCTCTCTTAATAATAAAACTATAGCTTATTTATATTATAGTGTAATATCACTGCAGTAAAAGCGAGTAAGGTATAATACGTACAAGTAGGTCAAAGCAAATCAAGGTACAGATGTAAGGCGCAATTCCACCGTAAGATGCAATAGCTGGAAACGATCCTTTGTGAGCGCAGCCGAGTCGCAGGGAATTAATCACGTGCGAGTAGGTAATGTTGTCTTTGTTCATGGAAATGCAGGTACAAGGTCACCGGGCGCGCCTGAATATCGCAAGCGGATTACTTCGTTGGACGTGCAACATTGCCTACTGTCTAAAAGTTTGATATTCATCAAAATCAGATGTGAATTTTATTAAGAGAACCTTCTACTAGCGGAATTTTGGCTACGGCGCCTCTCTGCAGTGACTCGACATTATAGTATACAAGTGCACTCTCTATATTCAAATTGTCGTATTCCGATATGTACGGTAGCCCGACGCGACCGGAGAGAAATCAGGCGCAGTTCTGACGGCCTTAAGTACTCTACTGGGCACGAGGGAACACCGCCTATAGTGTGTGGTTGAAGGAGCATACTCAGTGCTTAACACTAGACCACGAGACAATGCCAAAAATGTATACATTTAGAAGGGTAAACATAGGGACGCGTGTTACAATTAACAAATCTGTCAAAGGAATTCAAATGGGGGTTAAAGTATTATCAAGGTTTAGTGGGTTTTTAAAGTACATTTATATCAAATGGTCCTTCCACATTCACAATCCAGGACAGACTTAAAATAGTACTAGAGCAACATTGGGATTAATACACTTTTTGATATTGGTTAATAATAGTGAGGGTATGAAGTCTTTCATATCTGGCAGTTGTTCGAGACTCCCGGCTGCAACCTATATATTTTGGATTGTCCAAGTGGAGTAGTGCTCTGAAAAGGAACACACAATCAATATGACGCCGTCCCATTCTCTTAGCTTCCAACCATAATCAGGTGTTACAATTAAGTAGAATGTAATATCAAACTTTACACGTGGCATATACTATTCAAACCAAAACATTATTGATACGGTCTATCAAATTAACAGTCATACAGAGGCAGATAGCGGCAGCGTTAAATCAATCCGTCGTCCAAGCCACGCCGAAGAAAAAAAAATGACATTTCTTCAACACAAAGAACATTAAAGCCTTACAGTCAAAAATGACAGATATACTTTTTTATAAAATATTTAAGTTTCTAAACATAATTGCTACACGTGGTCCCCTCGGCCAAGGCAATAGTAGTTACTTTAGCTAATCTTAAATAACTATCGGTATGCATCCTTCCCATTTGCGGGAAATGGGGGGGTCTGCTCCCTAAAAAATCTCACCTAGACCGTCGCCCGATGTATCTTATAGTAACCGACGAAGCAACATAAACATGATGAATGACATTTAAATCAATATGCGTCAAAATGATTTTTTAAGAGTTTTCACTGTATATAACTCTATCTGTTTGTCTCTTATTGTACGAGCATCACACGAAAACAGTATTTTGTTTGTGTGGTGCTTACACCAGAGCGAATGAAATAAGTGGTTTTATAGCTATTTCACGTGGGCTACACCAGTGAAGTCATATATCTACAGTTAGAAATTCCCTATGATGGCGCCACAGAAGATTATGTAGACACTATGAGGATAACATGGATACTATTACGACAAATTTGCTATACTCAGATATCTTCAATGTCTATTGTTTTGCTGTAAATCGTCAACTGAAACAATTCGATGACGCCGCTTATTCGTGGAAAGTCGAAGCAATTAAAAACAACAATGGACATTGAACTCTGAGCTCTGAGCTCTAATGCCATTTTTTGTTGACGCGTGGAAGCGTATATACGCGCAACCACCCTCGGTGGGGTCCAGTGGTGTGTGGGATTCGCGGCATATGATAGTGCCGAGTACCCACTAAAATCTCTGACCTGAACCTGAAATTGGTGAGGTTGCATGTTCTCACATGGTGCAATGTTCTTCGAAATTGCTTAAATGACATTAAAATGTATTTTCAGTTCCTTACGTCACATTTTGCGAGATAACGCGTGGAGATGTGATGCATATACAACATAATAACATCAAGTAAAGATCACTTTCAGGTAGTACCGATTTACATTGACAGGATAACCGTTGCTACGACATCCTAGTTTCCTATGAATTGTTGTGGCCAATGCACTAGCATATTGACAACAGTAGTAGGTCCTTAGGAAACAAGAAGAATAGTAATCGACGTCCTAAAATCAATCAACAAAGAAAAAAAGATATTTTCCCAAACAATATTAGTCCTCCTACCAGGACGACTTGGTATAGCTGGCGGCGAGCCGCTGGATGCAAGTGCCTCGTGACTGATCTATGGAGCGGTATGGGGGAGGCCTACGCCCAGCTGTGGTCGTCGCCCGGCTGATGATGATGATTAGATATTCACTTAGCTACTTCTAAAATGATACTTTATATTTACATTAATATCTTTATATATTTATTTCTCATACACAATCCCCCATCGGCACGCCGTAGATGGTAGCCCTTTGGGGGCGCGGGTAAACGCGAAAATATCAATTTTTATAAACTCTGCATGCCCAATTCGCCTGCAATACAGCGTGGAAGTACATATAGCCGATAATGACTTGAATTAAATAGCTCAATTAAGGGGTACCCCTGTTGCGTTGAAGCCTGGTCGTTTCGGCGTTTTTTTACTTCAATTTATATTTCTGTAGTTTTTTTTGTTTAGAGAACTTAGCTATTATTGTTTCATTATCATTTTTTTATATGCTAACATTATTATTGACAATTTCGTCATTTCGTGACAATTCGGTACGATATTTGTTTTCAATTCAATCATATTGTACTCTTTCGTATCCAATAATTTTAAATAGGAGATACTATTTTTCATAGTCATTAGCATCAAATTACAATACGTACCAATAATATGGCATGCTAACATAACTTCTAAGAAGTAAATAAAAAAGGCTTTATTTTGTACCAAAAAAGAAAAATAAAATACAATTAAATTAAACCGTAATACTAGACTTACCGCTAGTAGCGGTCTCTTCTAGACAACAAGGAAAGGATTGTCACGCAATATCTGGTATCATAAATCTATAAAAAAAAAACAAAAAAAAACACTATATATCCTTAAAAAAGATGTCGCTTTGGGATATAGTTTAAACGGGCGAGACTGCAGGCCGAGCTAGTATATAATAAAAATAATTTTAACGAATATGAATTACATACATATATTCTTACTAAAAAGACCCGTCACGCCTGTTATCCCCGAAGGGGTGGGCAGAGGTGTGCTAGTACATCCATAACTCGTAAGTCCAGTAGAGATACTAGCACACCCACGATTAGCCAAGCTACAGAGACCCATGATGTAATAAGTTGGAAGCATTATTAATAGGTATAAGTAAATCGCATTTTCCTCTACGTACCGCCGCAGCCAGGTGATACTCAAATGTATTGCTTCCTTAATTATTTTCGTATCTATTTAATTGCAAAATTATACAACAAATAGTTTATTATTTTAGTACATAGCTATTATGGCTGTGAAATTACAAGAAATTAAGAAATACGAATACTTAAAAAAAACTGACTTTGGACTGTTATTAGAAATTTGAAAAGGTAACCTTTTCTTGTCCAACCAAGGACCTGACTGTATGTGATTAAACATGATTAACAGTAGACCAGGAGGAAACCACATAAACATTACTCGTAGGTCCATGTATTGTACATACACACACGCATTAAACACCATAGGCTGACGCCAGTAAGAGCTGAGCTATTCTATGCTATTTGCTATGATATTCCGACCATTCATCTTATACTAATCGCATTTTCTGATCAAATTTCGTTGTGCGAGTGCAATAACTTTTTAAATTTTACTAGCTTCACCTACGTTTTCACACTCATAACTCTACTACTACTATTAGTCGTAGTGTTATAGTATATAGCCTATTATAGCCTTCTTCGACAAATGAACAATTAGACACAAAAATAATTTTCCAATTACGTTGGTAGTTTTTGATATTATCGCGTTTAAACAAACAAACTCTTCACCTTTATATTACTACTATAGATTATAACATTAGTATCGATTGAAAAATGTTATCACTTTCTGTTCCAACATGATCTGTGGTGTAACAAGCCTAACACTAGACCACGATGCAGTCATACAAACATTAAACATACATAAGCTGACCCCAGAATAAATGGGTAGACAGATAAAAAATTTCCAACTCACTGCTATCCTGACCTCATTGTCATTTTCTGTTCCAACTCCGTTGTATGAGTGCGTTACATTTTTATGTATTATATCGGTCAGACGCTAGCACCAGCAGGCAGATAAACAAGAGAATGCCGAGCAAGTGAGTCATTGTATACGTGTCTCGCGGATTTGTGTCATTGTACAATTATTTTATTGATTGCATATCAAAATTATAACACATGGCGCAATAGCTGATACTCCACATTCGAAATCCTGTTCGAACTTGTCGAGACATGAATATGCCGCCGGAAGGTTTCTGTTGCAAGGAGTTCAAAACTCCAGTAGCCTCGGAAGTCAATTGAAATCCACAAATAAGGAATTAGCATCTCTTTGGAAATTACTACTAATTTGTAGAACCAGATTTTTTATGTGCGAGCCCAATTCGTCTGCGAAACATCTGGTCGGTGGTAGACACTTACCATCAAACACCTGTTCATTTCTTTACATAAGATGAATACTGACATCCCTAGATATGGTTTTATTATTGGCACGTTCAGGGCATTAAATGTAAGTACATTAATAGTAATTATTTAACAGTGTTTGTCGAATCTAAAAAAATGGCAAGTAACTGTAGTAAACCATGAAGTTTTTTAAAATTTATTTATTTATGGTCGCTGAAACAGCTAGGAGGTTCATTAGCGACCACTTCACATAATTCTTATATGAAGTTATATAAATTAATTAGTTTTAAGAATTTCACAATTTCAAAACGCAAAATTTAAAAGTGTATATTATTGTGTAAATAACGTCGCATTCACGTGAAACTAACATGTGTCCCCGAAGTAACTGGGCGAATACTTCGTGGGAGATAAGCGATTCCTCGAGTGTGGATTTATTCAATACTCAATGTGTTACTTGGAAGCACTGCCTACGTCGTGTTATTTATGAAAACTCATCATTATCGGCACATGGTGTTCTGAAGAGTCAGATTACGATTCATAATGACATTTTGCAGTAGATTTATACCGTTTTGAATGTTTTGAGCGAGCTAAATTTGCGCTGAATTTCGTACGCGAAGTTCAGCTTGAGTAGTACCAGCAGAGACGGCGACGCTGTCCTATGTCTTACTGATTGTTAATTTCGTGTAGTCCAATAGGAGGAACAATAATCTACGCCCACCCATCTGCACATCCCCTGGGTCCAGTTGTTTATAGGCGTAAAAAATGTAACTGGTTTTCCTCCAGTGACTTCTATATCTGTCCTTTTCATTGATTGTATCCTTCAGAATATCTTTTCTATTTTTGTTGCTGTTACAATAGTGCGAATCTTTGCGTGTGGTTTCGTCTCGAAGAGCGTGTCCAATGAACACAATTTTGTATTGCTTACGCACATGTTAGTTTATTTACCGGTGCCGTTTCGCAGAAGCGAGCGCCTTGTTACCGATAGATAGTACTTATTTAGCCGAGCCGAACCGCCGCTTGTCTAATACGTCAACATCATTGATTTTTTGTAGGTAATGTCGCTTGCCAGGAAACTGGTAGGTAATCCATAATTTAATTACTGGACTGACTGCATATAGTGACAACGGGGGTAAACTTTTATGTGCTTATTTACATGTAATCGCATGTATGTTGTACATCGTTTACCGTCTAAAGGCTTCACATATTATTAAAGTTTAATCACCATTTCTTCATCAGATCCGAAAAATCAGCAGCATTTCTCGGATCGGGTGAGGAAATCATCTCTACCTATATCGGTCTGTCGGGGTCCATTTCTAAGGTCTCTTGATTAATAATCATTAGCCAATAAGGCGTTACTACTCAAAGTCAAGCAAACCTAGAACGGCAACTACATGGGAATTATCTTTAGTACCCGGTCGATGATAGAAAGACACTTCATCTTCCTGAAAGAATAAAGGCCCTATTCTTCAAAATATTTGTTACGTAAGAAATATTGCTAAAATCTGTAATAACGACAGAATAGGTAAATAAAACAAACATTCGAGTCCGCAGAAGTAAAGTTGTCAACAAAACTTGAATGACAGTGTCGGCGCCGAGGCAAGTTTTAACTTGTTTTTATTCAGTTTTATTACTTTGTTCTTAAATTCGTGTCGTATATCTCACTCTTATCTTACTTTGCATCGGTCACATCTTTTAAATCTTTTAAAATTTAACGATTGCTAACTTATCACGCTTTGAGCTCATTATGAAATTTGCTAAATGAATAAGACGGCAAAAGTATTCTTATATTTTGTTAACACGATCGCTTATTTTGTTTTTCTTTCAATGGTGTGTTACCAACGAAGCAATATAGGAGATCCTTAAAGGAGTGACAGTCAACATATTATTTAGTCTCTCTTTCGCCCAGGTTTGGATCCAGCCCGGATCTTTGTCCTGTTTATCATTGGTACCATATTCAGGGCATCTATTTTGGCACTGATGTTCGTAATCCTACTCCAGGGCTGACTGCTATCAATAATTTCCCAGATTTGAATTCGCTCCTTTTGTTCACTTTTCCTTTTAGGCAAAAAAACTACAGCTGCCAATTAATAGATCCAACGTAGACATACAGGTATAACTACAAAGAAAACTGTATAAATAGTTTTCAAAGGAAACCGAAACGTAATAAGAGTTACAGGAATAATCCTGTTACACATTTAGTGCATAACACTTAAAAGTGTTATAATTATCAAGACCTTTTTGAGTCCTTGGCTATGACAATATCTATGAAATCATAATTATTATTATCATAATTAATTCTCGTAACTGACGACTACAGATTAAGTGAGATTATTTGGTGAAGGAATGGGGCTGATTGTGATAATGATTGCTCAGCTGTAAAAAAAACTATGCTTATGCAATTCAGGCTGACGAGAACTTTTTGAAATTGCGACCGGCACCAGGTTGACAAATTGTTCATTTAATTACATCTGCACTTTTATAGTGTTAACAGTTAACATGAGTAAGTTGTGTTAACTATCCTATAAAAGTAACTTACCCTGGTTTCGCTCTCATCAATCAGGTATATGATATTGGTGGTGATTTGAGTAAAATTGTGAAGTAAAGAGAATATGGAATTGACAAATACCCTAAAAATTATTGCTCGTGGACCAAATGTAAGTGAAACAACATTTCTGGGGAATAGTTAAGAGTACTTGTCACTACAAAATTTCATCACGTTTTCACAACGGAATTAATAATGTTAAATATACCATTGGCAAACATCCATGAATAATACTCGTAAATTAATTTTTAAAATATTTTATTAGAGACTTGGTCCATTGTGGAATTCTAAAATGGGGTGCACGTATTTCGAAATCATTGGAGGTCGAGCGACAATACTCAGAGATACTTTACTTGTTATGTGTCTTATCCGCTAACGATCTCTTAACCCTTCCAGCGTTTACCGCTCACCCTTACATAAGCGTCGCATCCCTCGTCTCTGACAACGGGATACTTCTAAATTCTTTTTTTATATCTCAAATAGCCAAGCTTTATATGTAACATGTCAAAAGGGAAAACGTTTCAAGTTACAACATTCAAATTAAATTCATATTTGCAAATACACAATACGATGTGTCTTATTCAAGTTATGCCAAATTTAACGCCTGTTTAAGGCTATTATGTTCAAATCAACTGATACATAATTAGTACGTACTAACGATCCACCCTGGCTTCGCCCGTGAAAAACAGGGGCCAAATTATACACTCCAAACCTTTCCCGGAAATCACTCTATACGTGGGCGAAAACCAAATGAAAATCCGTTTAATAAATTTTGAGAAAGATGATTACATACAGACGAACATCTTATGGGAGCTTTGTTTTATATAAAAAGGAGATGTGATATGTAGTATAAAAGATAGGTAAATCCTAAGTATTAAATAGCACCAAGTATGCAACAAAATCAGAAAATATGCTAACTGGAGAGTCCGAAATCTATTCTGAATAAAAAACTGCCAAATAATTTGGCCACCACTTTGTTTTGTGATATGATTGATATGTTAATTTATTAACTTATAACATGTATGAATATTGTGTCATACATAAATTTTAAATGGAGCTTAATGTATTATTTGTTAACCTTATATACTTGGAAATTACTAATGCCCGGATATCTTGGCATTTATTGCTGTGTAAATGTAGGTTTATGGTCTTTTTGCGATTTTTTGGGTTGTTTGATACACGTGCGCTTGCGACTTCGTGTTTTATTTTACAAATGAAGATATGCTAAAATCTACAAAGAATTTAACTTATCTTGTCTTTGTCCATAATCAGAATACCAGCGTGCAGTACAGGCTTCTTACGCTTCTTCGTTTATACACGGTATTCTCATTCAAGATTGTTGGATTTCAGATTGACAGTATACTCGTTATATCTGGTAATCGTTGGATTTCGGTAAAAAATGTTTATCACTTATAAATGTTTTCGTATGTTTACGCGAATGTTTTTCATTGTTGTGTCTACTTAATGGATTTAATATATTCAATATATAGTTATAAGTCACCTCAGTTGTCAACATGTACAAGATAACGCCCGCCATTATAGTAGATTTAACAGACCTCAAATCCTCGCGAAAGAGTCGATTGCGTCCAAGGATGATTCGTGAGGCGATTGAAATTATAAAGCATCCAAATTTTAATAGAGAGGGTCTTACCACCTGCTTGGGCGGATCCCAAGCAGGTGGTAAGACCCTCTCTAATGTAATGAATATATTTAAGTCAAAAACAAAATATGTCTCACCCCACCGGCAAGACACAATAAGCCCGCTTTGTATGAATCGGACTATTTCATTGTTAATGTTTCTGCTGCGTATAAATACTCAACCAGACGACTAAAATTGTTCACTAATCCATTTGACTTCATTTTTCACAGGTTATATAGTTATATACTTGTATACACTTCTCCCTCTCGCTGGACGCTGCAGACGGACATCGCCGACACCGCACGGGCGGTACCGAGTGGGACGTGACAACCCCGTTGCCACGCTCCCGCAAGGATACGGCCCGCCGCATCTCCCGTGACACCAACTTCACGGCCAGGACCCATCTATTTCTTTTTCTTTCTTTTCTTCTGTTTGTCGCGTCTGACCTTTGACCTTTGCTTTTCCACCAATACACCGTATCGCAAACACAGCGTGCGATTCGGTGCCTGTCCATAGGGCCATCACAGGAGTGGAACCATACACGTTTCCCAGTTCGCTCTGGGACCTGTGAGAGTGCCCCGACAAATGGATAGACGCCGATCGTACAAATATACCAATAGCCCAGGCACATAAACATATGTGCAAACGCACTCAGAGGTCAACATGACCTCGCATCGACCACAGCCTCGTATTGACGAGGCTCGAACAACACATCTCCAGTAGGGAGCTAAGCTCCGGTCTAGACCCCCCTCGACCCGGCAACGGGAAGAGTGCGAAGACATGACGAGTAAAATTGTTAATCTGTCCGTGACCATGATAGCCGAAAGGTTGTCGAAACGTCGGGATATAAAACTATAATTACTAAGTTTAAATCTGTATACATAATAAATTATTTGTAATATAAATATATCCTATTGCATAGTTTTTTTTTTTTTTGGGAAAAAACAATATATATATATTTATTATATTTATAATAATATTCTCATCTATTTATTATTTTATAACTCAAACATATTTTTATATTTATTTGTATAACAGATTATGATTCTGTCTCATTCCACAAGAAAATCTAAAGAAACGCGATAAAATCCGTTTAATAGACACAACAACTTATAAATGTGCAGATAATTAAAATTTCTGTCTCATCATTCGATTATGATGGAATGCTGTGACAGATTAATTAATTCGATTTAATTTGATTATATGGCTGGTAATTAAATCGGATTTGAGATAGGCACGAAGACAATTATTTGTGAGTGACCTGAAACTTTTAGTACAGATATAGTTCTGTTAGTTCTGCTTTTGAAAGATTGACTATAATTTTATACACACAAAGTGGCCCCTATCGTTACAAAAATAAACCTGTGGTGTACACATCAGAAAGATTAAGCTAATAACTTTATTAAAGTGCTCTGTGGGTATAATTGAAAAACATCAGACATTTCTATCATAATATAATTTAGCCGAGCAAATTATTTATAATTTTAGATGGTAATTAAGATTCAACAATTTCCAATAGTCGAAACGAGTTAGCAGTGTACCGTTGTGTCGTCATTCGGTTGACAAAGGGCTTCGTACCTGGGCGAGCGAGCCTGTATCTGCGAAGGTATCGCACGTCGCAAACCTGTATTGTGACTGTTCCGGGAAGGTTCTTTGTTACCAGCCGCTGCCCGCTCTCGCCCGCGTGCAGGTTTAAATGCACAGGACACGACTGGTCGCGCCGTACGATATTGCACGTGTGACGCCGCTGTATTTGAAAATTATATTTGTAAATCGAATATTATAGTGAATATGGTAGCTTTTGTCCAACTTCTTTTACAAAATACGAAAAATCAAACTATCCATTACTAACTTTTGTCCTTCTCCTCCTCCTACACCACGAAGTTGGATAATTGTCAGGTTTTCACCACGTGGGATTTCCATTCCTTTCATCTAATACATCCCAGTATTTCGATTTTCACATGTCTTCCGCTTACTACTTGTAGCTAAATATTTGTTTGTACGTTTTCTTATGCAGCAGGGCCATCGATTGATTATCGAAAGTGGTTATCTGGACATTTCGTACGAGTTTTCCTTCGGTCTCATCCGACACTTTCATTCGAATTCCCTGTGTAATACGCTATTTCGTCAAGTTCCTAGAAGATAGTCCAGAGTCTAGACAGTAGACCGTATAAGCGAGGAAATGCGATTTATTTGAACCGTTCCTTCAGTCATTAAAATGAGAGACAGACGTAGCGCGCAAGTCGTAACATAAAAGGCAATATCCTCTGTGGCGCTGCTGTGGCGATATTGTACATGTTGAAAATAATAAGTGTTAATACTTAATTTATGGATTCCAACGTGGTTGATGTGTCAATAAAGGTGTTCGCGGCGGCCACTTAAAATTCAATACTCGGCGTGGACTATAATATGTATGTACAAAACATCTACGGGCGACCCACTGTTCCCAGTCACAAAAAAAAAAAAACGACTCGACTCGCCTGGACATGTTAAAACGAGTCGATTTGTTGAACCGATTATTTTTAACGTTTTACAAGCAGCCGCTCACAGGTAGGATCGCAGTTCGATTGTTTCATCGATAAAAAAGGTTGTATCTTGTCATATAATATATCTTCATTATGGGCTACGGATCATTAACAGTTTGATAGTGATTAAATGAACATCGATCCTCGATGGGACGTTAGATTAGGTTGCTTTCGAATTTTCTCGGGTCCTTGCTTGTGCTTGTGGCAAGTGAAAGTACTGCCAAGTGTTCTCTATGTTCCTTTCATCATATCATTCTCAACAGCTTTTTTTAGATTGTTGTTTCAGTTGGTATAAAGCTCCTGAAACGTCGGGTTAGATAAATAATTAAATAAACCGCGATAAAACCTGAAAAAGTAGTTTTATTGTAAAGACTAACATTCGCGTAAACTTAAGACATACAACTACTACTACTACTAACACTCACTACAAGTTGTATTGTCACACATTATCTGTTTTGAAAGTGAAATCTATTTGAACATATCAACATTCTATCCATTTGCGTCGTAAAGCATTTCTGTAGGTTTAATGTTTAGTGATAACAAGATTGATTCACATTCTCACGTCGCCTATACCTACGGGGTCGAAACATGGCCTCTAATGTCGGACTGGTCCGCAAGTTTGCGGTAGCTCAGCGGCCTATCGAACGTGTTATGTTGGGTGTTTCTTGGTACGATAGAATTCGTAACGAAATTATAAGGCCGAGAAATAAAGTTTCTGATATCACGCGAAGAATAAGCTCACCGAAGTGGGAATGGGCTGGTTACACACTCAGAATATCAGACGGCAGATGGGTCACTAAGGTTCTGGAGTGGAAGCCGCGTTTAGGAAGACGAAATGTTGGTCGACCGTTCACCAGATGGGAAGACGATCTCCTTGCAATAGCTGGTCAAGGATGGATGCGAGTAGCAGGAGATCGGCCGTCTTGGCGTTCATTGAAAGAGGCCTGTGTCCAGCGGTGGATCGAAAAGGGCTGATAATGATGATGATGATTATGATGATAGCAAGATTTTGTCTTATGTAATAATTTTAATTTATTCATACAATTGCAAGCGAATTAACTCTATAATTTTCAAATGTGAAACGTGAAACGTCGATTCAGATAAATTCTGTGCAGCATTTTTGCTACAAAAAATTGTACCTGTTAGCACCTGGTATTCGTTACTGGTGTTGTAACACAAGTCTTAAAAAATAATTACCGAGACAGACGGCCGGACCATCGACGCATGTACCTGGATGCGCGTAGTGTTTTATTTTCCACGAGTACTACATTGAAGGGGATAAAACAGATGGCTGTGTCCTCCTACGTCTTTATATAATGAAAATGTTTTATTTTGTATCTCAGCTACTCAAAACCGTGGCCATGAATTGTAAATTTAAAACCCCACTGTACTGCGTATATTACATGGGTAAATTGATACAATTAATTGTGTTATTGATATCTTAATTACCTGTGATGATATTACACTGAATCTCTCGTGCTCATTAGCCATTAAGTAACGGCCGTCTTCTATATTCTATCTATTAACGCATTTGAATAAGTAAAATAGAAGTCAAAGTCATCTACCACCGGCAGTCACAGCGAGATAGAACATGTAAAACCACTGGTCAAGAGTATTTATTATATATTGGGATACAGTGCGTGCCTAAGAAATCACATGGGATTTGTGAAAACACAGTCGGTTAAAACGCCATACAATGAGCTGACGACAACATATGAACTACCACAAAAGCACATCCAGACGCGTACGTCCATCTGTCCTCTGCACACCGCACTCGGCGGAGAATATGACAGTCGCTTTATTATTTATCCGTCCCGTGATCTTTAACGTTCCCTTTCATAACACAATACCTTTGTGATATTTTTTGTTCACATACTCGATGAGCTCAAAGAACTAGTGTAAAGGGCCCTTAATTGTTCGAGAAACGAATATTATATTCACGTAGTTCTCGCTCGAGACTATTGTAAAAAATTATTTGCTTAGCATTTGTGAGCTTTTATTGCTCACTCAATATATCAATTTTATTCGTAGCGGAATAAAATGTGGCGCCTTTTGTTATTGTTGAAATTTGCGACCGGTCCTCTCCCAATATTGCAGCGACGTATGAAAAACGCTCCTATTGGGCCAAGCAAGTCGACATGTTCCCGAAAAGTTCAACTGCCGAAGCTGCCAATTCTAGTCAATTTTCTGTTATAATTCGCGGTACTCTGCTCATGAGCGATAGCGTTTGTAAATCGTTCAGTACTTACAGTAAGAAACGTATCGCTTATCTGTATCAGTTGTAGATGAGAATGTTAATAGCTGTGTTAAATAACCCTTACACGACCATTAGTAATTGGATCTCGAGTTTATTCCAAGTGCTTTACTTATGTTCAGCTTTGGCTCACTAGATCCAATATTTGCTTATTGGCTCCAGTTAGTCTATTACATGTTTGCATTAGTAAGAGGTAGTGTTGCATTGCCGCCGAATTGGGCTGACACGACCGGGGAGTCATACGGGGCACCTGTCGCTCACATGATATCGCCACAAAATGACTCTAAGGACGTGTTTCGTGCGGTTTGAGAGTTTGCGGTGATCCCTTAGAGGGGAAACATGTCAGCATACGAATTACGGTTCTGGGTGAGATCCGATTAGTGGGACTCGCGGATAAACCGAACACACACTATAACACCGCTGGAGCCATCGGCCGCCTGTACTGAGTCGTAAGGTGTCCCGGACATGTCAACAACAGGGCAGTTGGCCTGGGGGTATTCTAAGGGACTGGGCCCTAAATGGGACCGGATTTCTCCAAAAGGGGGAAAATGTATGAACGTCACGATGCCAACCATGATTTAATAATACCAAATGTAGTGTATAGTTCCTATTTATAACATTGTATGACATCTGCACGTGCATGTGAAGCACAGATGTTTCATAGTACAGATAATTTGTAGGGCAGTTACATTCATAATGTTTCGCTACCACAACCATTTGGATAGGCTATATACTATCAATATGCTTTGGATAAGTTTTATGTTTTCCTAGCAGCGCCCCACGGTTTGACCT
>JAFELO010000128.1:233536-274499 GCA_017140195.1 Eumaeus atala
GCCGTTAGAAGGTAACGGGCAGCGCGTCTGCCTGACCTCTATGCGGATTTTTATGGACGTTGGTAGGTTTGTACAATTTTACCCCCTCATGCTGTTACCTGCATGTCAGTTCTAATATGGGTCTCGAGTTTACTCCTTAAAAAAGACTACCTATTAGAATAAAACTCCGCAAGAGACATGCGGTGAAACATTATTATAACCGTTACACAAACACTCCTTAGTTTTCGAGTCGCGGGCTTTACCGTGTGGTAAAAAATAAACTTATAAAAAAATTGTCATCCGTTTAAAACTGTAAGCTTATAGATACTGTATTGTAACGACAACATATAATGTTGTAATAGAAAACAATGGCATGAGTGGTCATCAGTGGTAGTTTACAGCGGGCACTCACACTAATGAGCGCGCCCCCCACCCCCTGCTCCCCAAGCAAACACCCGCCTGTTTGTATAGAAATGTGTATGAGGTAAAGTCGTGTGAACCGGCGACGAGAGATGCGCACAGGGCTGCCACTTCCGCGATGTTACGCGGAAGTAACGGAACTTATTTTTAATAAGACTTATAGCCTAGTTGTGCTCGTGGGAAGGATATTCGCCAGTTTGATTTGGCTATTGGATAGAAGTAGCAGCGGTGAACGCGACTAGTGACTCAAGCCCATAGAATTTGTGACAAATTTGGCTACCGATTATTTAAGTATTGGTTGACTATCGAACTGGAGAGAGGACGACATTGTCTCCACACCATGGCAGACGAGAGTTGGACGACGTTGGTTTTAATAAACATGGACCTTTGTACGGTAATGTTTAGGTAAAGGCCTACACCTGATAAGTAAATCACAACTGTATTGATTTAAAAATGTTTTATTAAATAATACACGGGGGCGGACGAGAGATTAAACCCTCTTGTTGACTGCGGACGGACGTCCAAAGACATCCGCATAATTGTTATGCAAACGGTATGACCTTCCCTCTCAATGGGCTACAAGAAACTCTCAAACTACACGACAAACGACAGCATATATGGGTACATGACTTCAGTAAAGAACCCGGTCCACATTGGGTGCAGTGAACAAAAACTTAGATACGAATATTTAGGGCTCGTCCGTCTCGAGATTCAAATGAATGTTAGTAAAGCGACAAAGACGTAAAAGTAATGATGAAAACTATAGTTTCCCTCGAAATACGTGTAATTACGATAATGTTGAACTGGCAGCCCTAGAGAGGCCACTCCCTCGCACATCGATCTCTCGATGTCCGTCGGACATGTTGTATGCTCTCATTACTCCTCTTGAGAACGGGAGAGACGTGAAACAACATAATGTTATAGGAGACAAACAACTAATTGGTTCCATTTGCTGCCGCCCATTAGCGTCTGCATATGAGGATGCGTGGCCGTCCTTCACTTATTCCTGGAGGGGGTGTGTGGGGGGGGGGTTTACCAGAGTGCGCTCGTGTGGAACATAATGGAGACAGAGGAGGCCCTACCTGATGGGTGTACCATAGTCTACGATACGCCACAGCCCGCCACCACACATTAACATTTCACACCCCCACCATCGGCATATGTCATGAATCGCCGACTCGATATTGTCACTATGACGTCACTACAGCTGTCCGTCCATGTTTGTCGAAGTCGTATTTAATTGATGACGGCGAAGTTTGACTGTTTGTTCTGAGAATATAGCAGGATCCGATTACTGCTTGACAACGCGTAATTATATTTTTATTGCATAGCGGACAATAGGTATTCGGATAGTAAAGATTGGTATGGACATGTGACGTTACAAGTTAGGTACTGATGTTTGTTGTCCCTTACCAATTGCATCACCTGGCCTCCCGGCCTGTCACAACACGACAGGACAGACATCACTGTATGCAGTTTCTAGCTAGGCAGGCTGGTCATCATTGAACTGTGTTCGAAGTGCCCTATTGCTAAAAAGAAGACCTCGATGGGTACAGCATTTCTTTGGGCTAAGAGAGATGGTGCCCAACAGGGACGAATTCCACATAAAGGCCACCATGATCGAGAGACTTGGAAGTAACGAATAATTAATTTTAATACATACAAGTGACAATAACACACTCGGAATAATTAAGTGGCCATAACTGTGAATGAATTTACAATTGAAAGTGTATATTGTGTAACATAGTATTGTAATTATCACACTGACCTCAATATTTATGGACTGCCAACAATGAAACTCGCTTTAGATATGGTGCCTCACCATTTGAACAAATGCACGCCATCGCTATTACAGAAAAAACTAAAACATATAGTTATGCAAGATCGATAACAATTTAAGGGATCACATCTCAAATGCGCTGAAAAGCTCGCCATAACGCGTAAGCTTCTTTAGCAATATCATAGTATTGTGCAGAGGCGTTTATGTCTCCCGGTTTGAGGCGTTTATGTCTCCCATCTGTATGTATAATATTCCTGAGATCAGTGAACGTGTATAACAAATGAGAATTTTATGTGACCGCATGCATATATAAAATATGTATTCACATAATATGATACTCTAATGTAGAGCATAACATATGGATCCTAACTCATATTAAAAATGCGAAAGAGAAATTGTGAACACATTATAATTTGCTAAATCCCGTCACTCCAATAAGAAGTCTGGTGATGACTGTTAGCCTTCGTAATCGGGATTATTAGTCAGTAATCGAGAATGATACTAAGTACTAACCGACTCTCGTAAATAGAGTACCGCCCCAAGTATAATATTGCTGGAAATCCTTAGTCTTTTTTTGTGCCGTTTAAGTGTTGTATAAGGGACCCGATGGAAGTCTGTAAATAATTGATTTTAATATATGGAACAATCATCCATAGGGCATTAGGAGGACCCTTCTCTCGACTCTCTCTCTCTGTTCAATGGCAGTCACACGATTCCCTCTTTCAAAACTCAACAGACTATTTATACCTTAAAATCATGAAGATGATTAAAATATGAAGATTCAAGCGAAAGGGAACTTTAACAAAACAATGCTTAAAATGAAACTAGAACCTGCTTCGAAATCCGAAGGCAGTCAAAAAGTATCATAGCAAAGATGAAACTGCGCTCATCACGTTCCATTATTCCCGTTAATTTATAAAAAAAAGATTGTAATTTTTTTTCGATTTCCCGTCGCCTGGTCACACGAGCTTGCGTGATTTCGTTCAGCTGGCTCCGGCGTCGGGTTTCCACGCGACATTCCTTGACCACAAGCACGGTGGTCCCGAGACGCTGTTGCTACATTGAGACATACGCTATTTGGATTAAGTATCAAATTTTATCGATACTGCTCAAAGTTTTTTATTGCATAAAAGCCGTGGCGTATGTATAGCGTATGAGGTCAATTTACAGATGGGAACTCAGTTTGCCAACTGATCTGGGATCATCTCATCCCTCTGAGGAGGCTGAGCGTTTCCGTGATGGTTTGGTGCAGTAGGGTGCTTCCGCCTGGGAGTTCAAAAACCCAATACTACGGCTATCCACCCACGGCGTACCGATGCAGTGAAAATGATTTCCTCGCGTCAATAAAGGTTACAGAACGGAGCCCTCTATCTCCCAAAGTTAAGTAGCAAACCAATGAGTGCTAGGATCCTCTCGTCACCGGGGGACCCATTCCAGCAGAAACCCGTGGCATTTTGCCCATTTGTCACGCTGTTGTAACACTGTATATGAGGCACACCCTCAGATCAACTACTATTGGCGCAATCGTTTATCTTTATTGTGAATCAGAGCCAATGTGCCCTTCTAAAGACAATTAAGATATCCATTTCTAAACAATATTATAATGTCATAGAAAATATAACTTATCAGTTAAGAGTATCAAAGACCACAAATATCATAAACAATACTTGAACGCAATCAATGAACGACGGCGATACCGAGTTATTAATGATCTGGGTCCGAAAATGACATGCACCTACTAATACCTGGAAGGCTCTATTGGGAGGTCCAGAACGTTTCAATATTTGTTCAAAAGATGATCATAGACAAGAGTATAGGGGTGTCAGAGACAACGCTAATAAATCAATTCTTATATCCTGTAATTTAATTTTATTAATGAAATAAATAAAATAAAAAAATTGAATATGGTTCACGCTTACTGGTTTTGCTATGTGGCTATCTATTAAAGTTACTTTTTGTCTATAATTACTTTTATTGCCTTCTTGGAATTGAACGAATATAAAAGGATGTATTAAATTATATAAATGTATGCACCTACATTACTTTTATTATATATACATTAACAACTATACTATTAATTGTATATAAGGTTTTCGTTTCTTTTATATTATAACTTTTTTATAAAACTAAACATAGTCCCTTTCTCTGCTTTACCTTGAAAGTTATGTTTTCAGGAATTATCTACAATTATATAATACAATAAGGCCACGAACTTTGTAATTTTATTACAACTTAATATTCTCAAATCAAAAGAAAACATTAAGAAACAAAAATTGTATTCTGGCAAAACTAGTTATGTGTCAGCCCTGCGGCGCGTGGAGACGCTGGCCGAATGTTAATTTCCACGATGAAGCTATTTGCCAGACGTGACCGGGGCGCACAACGAGTATGCCACATTACTGGAAACACTAAATCACGAATATGCAGTGGCTATTGTTGTGCAAATTATTATGCGATATGCAAGAGAGATGACAATATAAAAACATGTAGACGGCAGACAGTGGAATAAATTCACAATATATTCGACGTGTCAATGCACCGGGGCGTCACTTAGAATTTCCTCCACTGATTACATCAATCTCACATTTACTTGATGCAGCATAAAAGACTTCATGGTGAGATTAAGGAAGAACAGGCCCATTGGAGAGGAGAAGGAAATGAGGACAACGCATCGGTATAGTAATTATGCGGATTTTCCTGCGTGTCGGTAGTCGTAGAAAAGGTACACTTTTAAAAATACTGTTAACTCCGACCACATCGGCAGGAGTATATTGGTTTTCCGCAACAGATATTGTTAAACTATACCTGTTGCGGAATACCTACTGAGATTTGGCAAAGAAATAAACTTACGTCCATCTACATATACTTCGGCGATACCGATACTTTGTCTTCTGTTAGGTACTCACTTAACCAATATAGAAAGACATGCGCTTTATGTAATCATTGTCATGCCAATTAATAACAGTGACATAAATAAACGTTGAAACTATAATATGAATATTAATAAATACAACAATAGCCTTTATATCAACCACAATCAATTTATATTATAGGCATCCACCTTGCCGCGTCACGCAAAAACTCACGATAGAATTCGATCAATTTTTTTAGGTTCACTCACAGACACGATATCTTGATTTAACATTAGATTGTAATCATAAGTCCGGTAGGTACATATAACATTTTTGCATACGTGAATTTTGCGATACTGGCAGCGAGCTGAAGTGTGTTCTATTCAGGGTTAGTATTCCGCACGGCATCTAAGTGACATTGCGCGCGTGGACTCTTTGGACCCATAAATAAACGCTTAATAGACGCTAGTATGTTTCACGTCTTCAGTTGAGGGCTAATATACAACACTGATAAACTTGCAGATTTCAGTGTAGAATCAGAAAAAAATCTTAATTAATTAAATACAGCTGAAGGGTTTGTTTCTTTAGTGGGTCGTTGGACGTTTTGTTTTCTCAGGAATTACTGTTTCGATTTGAAAAACCTTTCATTGTTAGATAGTCAAGGTACCTATTAAGGAAGTCTATATGTTATTTATCACACTAATGGGAGCTGAGTTTTCATGTGAAACCGTGGGGTGCCGTTGTTCCACTCATAAAAAAAAAAATACTTTTTTTTTTTGTTCATAAAGTCGCGAATCGTGATATCATGCGATCAATAATATATTCTGTTAACGAGACGTGAGAGCGTCACAGTGTTCACACTACCTAATGATGTATTTTGATGTTCTCGTGTAATAACATGGGGAGGAGCGAACTGTTGCCGACAAAGCCACCGTCTTGTAGGTCCGGAGTCTGGCACATCATCCCACATTTTCTCTAAAATTCTGGCGGAAGCTTATGTTCATGGAACTGCTTTCATGTAGGTCTGGCCGAGGTGAACCGACTGTTCTTTGGCATCCTGTCCTACAGCAATATCCTGATATAGTCGCAAGGTGAATGGAAATTAACTATACTACGATAGGATAGAAGCTTGTTAGTCAATCACTCCAAAACAACTTAAGGGATTTTGATGGAACTTGACATTCTTGTAGCTTATATACACACGTATCGCGCGTGTTTCTGTCGGTGATACGACGGGGTACACATGGTATATGCTACATATATGTTTTGGTACAAGTCTGTGTTTTGCTTTTCCCGTCATTGTAATTCCTAATTACCATAGATACCTATGCTGTCATCCAATAATAGCTCTGTCTGGCTCTTGGTTTTTATTCAAAAAGCATGACGTTTTGTTTATCGCTACTTGATCTATTTATATCGTCGTAATGCCGTCAATTACATCATTGTCAATTTTATATTAATTATTGGTTTCCGCTGCGCCTCAGACAGACACAAAATTAATCTAATTAAATTAACGTTTGCAAATCAATCAAGATCCGCGAGCTGACCTGTTCTGAGCTTAAAGCCAGTCCGGTCCGGCTCGTTATGACTCACTCTTGACGTACAGACCACGTCATCGAAACTTTTTATCGCAACACGTTGAATCATATCTGATAAACCTTTTAAATAACCATCACTAAGTGCTTGACAATTTGTATATAATAATAAAAGAGTTCTAGAAAGGTGGAGTTGAAATAAGTTCTTGCTTAAACGCGGACTGTCAGAAGACAGTAGGTGATAGAAGTGTTAGCTGGAAGGATTTAAGCAGAAAATAGTTCACCTTTGCAATCAGTGAAATTGTAAAGAGACCTACAGTCAACAGATATGGTCTGGTGGTGTGGTAATGATAAAAGTGGAAATTTTAATCACGTAAAAAAAATTAACGCATCTGGATCATATGAGTGCGGTTTATGAGCAACCGGTGATTCATTGGAGGGGTTTCCCACTCCTCCAGAGCAACGCATCGTCGTATGTATCTTTATGGGCGTCGGTAGTCGGTGTCGGATATATGAAAAATTGTTTATCTTTTCAATCCATCTGTTTACAAAGACAAATGCAAACCAATAATAATGTTAGCTGACGTAAACGTTACATACGACGGAAGTGACGACACAGTGAGAGTCACCAGGTATTTTCATACATCATGTATTCCATAATTACAGAGGCAAAATAATTACAATTTTGGCCAGTGACCTCGTTCGACCTTTCTAGACAACTAGCTGATACACACATAAATATTATTGAAGTGTCTCTCAAGCACTTCAAAATAGGTATTATTTTTATGGTACTTATAGTAAACGACCATTTATTCTTACTGTCACTTGTCATTTTGTTTTATGGGATAATATTTGAAACGTTTGGGCCCGGTTTTGATGAAACTTTTACTGAAAGATAGCTTAGTTTATAGGACAGGACATTAGCTACGTTTTATTTATAAATTAGCAATACATCCCTGGCTATCGAGGGGAGGAACTGGGTAGTAATTAATTACTTATTTGTGTACTATGTGAAACTTCGGATTTATTTGAAATAGGTAGTCGCGGTCCTGTCGCTGATGGACGCTCTACCGCGGCGTCGGCCAGTCGAAGTTTTTAGTAGAATAGAGCTGAGTCCGACATGCCTTTCCGTTTAACCAAGGGTAGGCGAAAACAAAAAAAAGGGAAATAGTCCTTGAAAATTTAATAGTCGATACAGCAAAAGGTTTCGTATTTCTGATTCTAATATCGATTAATTATTAATTAATTAATAAAGATTTCGCACTTGACTATATTCATATTGTATGTATTCTCGTATGGTAACTTCACATACACTTCATACGTATAGCGTATGTACATACCATATAAGTACGTACTGTACCATGTTCTAAGAAGCGATTAGATTAAAGTGGGAGATACGCAGTTGTAAGCTCCAGCTAATAACTGGCATTGCTCGTTTACATGTGTACAGATTATCTCGTCGACATCGCTCCTATTACGTTGATAATCTCAAGGAGACTCGCAATACGGATCTACCGTTTTTTATAGAAAGGGAAAGACTGATTCGTTGTGATTTGTAATAGGTGAAAAAGAAATGTGTCACGAAGAAAGATGCGTAAATATTAAATTTGTATTATATGTTACAATAACAAAATGATACCGGCGTAGTGACCATTTCGCGATTAGCCGGTGGCCCATTGCAGAGGAGAAAAAGGGACAAAGCATTTGAATAACTATTATGCGGATTTTCATGGGCCTCGGTAATAATGAAACGATTATAACGTCTCGTTTCATCATCATCAACATTATCAGCCCTTATCGGTCCACTGCTGGTCATAGGCCTCTCTCAATGAACGCTAAGACGACAGGTCTCCTGCTACTCGTATCCATCCCGGAGCCGGCTACTACTGTCTCGTTTGTCATTCTGTAATTAAAAAAAACAATAATACTGATTGTTGAAGCTGTGATGTGGTCCTGTTAAACATATTTAACACTCGTGTTACAAGATTCACTTTCCATAGCATTATTTTTGTGCAGCAGTCAAAACTAATGTTAAAAGTCAAAAGTCCCAGAAGGGGCGCAGGTTCTGCTAGTCAAAGTGTAAATAAAAACATCAAGTTATTAACATTGTATGTACAGGAAAGTTAATATTGTTAGTAAAAGAAAGTTAAAGACACTAAATAAAATTATATAAGCTAACACATTAGCTGTCATTGATTTTTGAATGTCAACATTTTTTATAATATCAACTTTACAATTGTTGCTGTAAATGATTGTGTCCGTGTCTCATAAACATCGGAACTTCGATGTCTTATGCCAATTAAAAGGTGAGATAAAATATGTGGGCCACAAAATATTGTAAACTGTAATTATTTTGTAGACGGGTATATTAATCATAACAATCTTGGGTGTTTTTTTACATAGTACATTGATTATAACATAAACAGTACCTAAATATTTAAAATGTATTTTAGTACTTCGCTGCAAGCCCAAAGGGAAATATTCAGGTGAGCGAATGGTTATCTATGGGCCGATAAAGTAAGACTTTCGTTTTATTTTCCTTTCATAGAATATTTTTTTTCATAAATATCTAGACATTAAAAAGAGGTAAAAAGAAGTGTAAGTTTCCTGGTGTATATAAATCCTCTACGAGTTTCATCTTCTTGTTATTGTATATTATACTGAACCCGTGCTATAAATTGTAATGCAAAGCTGTCACCACTCAAGTGCATAACTGTGTGCAACGACATTTACATGCACAGCTCTCATGACGCTAATGACGGCTTACAGCATGTTAGTATTGATACGGTCTGCTACCGAGAAGACTAATTACTAAGTGGCGATTAGCTGGAAGATGCTTGCGTGCCCCTTATACTCGCCGCCTGGCCCCGGGCCCGAGGCGGCGCACACGCGATCGGGCCAATAAAACGAATGCCCATGATGACATGTAACATACAAACTGGCAATATGCTTTTTTTAATTTTGTCTGGTTGTGGTATGTATTCTATAATTCGGTTACGGGCGACATAATTTTACTTGATAACGGTCCCGTGATTGATCAGGGAACGCTTCCCCCGATGGAGTGAGAGAGACGAGTCGTTATCTCCGCTGTCTCGATCGCAGGCCCCGTATATTCGGAACATTAGTATGACTGGGAAGGTTACTACGCGTCATAACTTTTCGCGCATGCAGCTAGCATTATCGAGTTACAAGACTTTATTACGTCAAAATGTATGTATACGTACAACTGGTGAAATAAAAAAAAAACAACAACTGGTTACACTGCTGGCCCATAGAAGAGTCTCCGACACAAATTCATCCCGTTTCATTTTTTCAAAAAAGTGTAATTACGTGCGATTGTATTAATGTGGACAGAAGAATTCAGCAGCTTACAATCTACTTTCTCTGTCTACTGTGTGCGCGAGCGACCCCCAAAAATCACACCAGGAGGACCAGAAGTGAATTTATATTATAGCAGGTGTACCATCCGTACGAATATAGTCAAACATAGTCTGGAGACTTCCTGGTCCTTCTGGAGACTACCGGCGCCCAAAAACGCTTAGAGGTTATCCATATGCGTTACCCACATTCACCTCAATCCCGGCATGAGCCGTCGTAATCTCAGTAACCGAAACGCATCAGCACAGCAGTCATTTCAGGCCATAATTATGTTAACGGTACGACCTTGTTCGTGTGCTTCCGATACTGCGGCAAAGTGGGGATAGCCTTTCAAAAAATGTATACGTTTTATTGTGAATACGATTATTAGTATTTATCATTCAAAATGTTCTCTTATCTTGTGTGCATCTTGGCACCAACGTCCGACGCGAGTCCTAACGATTTTATTATGCGCTGCGTCTGCGCGCGCGCATGTCCACCGCGGTGGCCGCCATACATTACATACAACCTTATCACCAGAATAACTTACTCTCATTTACACGGTGAATTCGTTCATCGCAATCGCGAATAGCGTGTCGATGATAAGATTAACGTTCTCGGAAGTTAATTGAGTTACGAGTCTAGCGATGAGATACTCATATGATAGATATTGCGAATACTTTGTATAATAGACGGAGATTAAACAGCATGACTACAAATTATAACTGTAAACCAAATTGTGATATTGAAATTCCCGACGTTCACTATGTTGGTCCTGCGTTCTCTTGCTCTGCTCGTCACTGCGATTCATTTTTAGGATTTCGTACCTCATAAGAACAAAACGGATCCCTCACAGGACCGCTTGTCTTCCAAGAAAACCGCTAAGAAAAGGATAGATACTTCCTAGTATTTTGACATTCGACATCTAGTCAGGTAATACAGATGTAGATGACGAAAATAATCGAAGATTTGGTAATTTGTACTTCAAATCATCGAAAAAAATCGTTACAACTTATATCTATAGTTCATTTCATACAATTTGATCTATAGATCCGCAAATGTGAGTTTGTCAGGTTTATAGAAAATGTGCTTGTTCTCATTGCAACACGGGCCCGTTGGTACCCCTCTCTTTCCACTTGGCTGGCCCTCTCGCCTCCCTCTACCCTCTTCCTCCACTTGCCCAGTTTTTTCATTAATTAGTACCACGTTCTTATTTCCGAGATTAATGTTATCGAATTTGGAGGAGCGTCGTAGCCCTGATCGTCGATCACGCACCCGCCACATAAAGGACCACTTCCGGTCAGTTCGCCGTATCTGTTAATATTTCGCACAACCGGCTGAATTGCACACGCAGTGAATGCGGGCTGGTTAGCTGTTTAGCATTCGCCGTGTGTCTGTAGCAATAATAAATTCTTGTGCACTTGCAGTTTCACGTTGCCAAGAAGCGATCGGCTACCGAATGTTAAATGTCACCTATTGTTCACTTCTCATATGTACTCATAATTCTGAGCGTTTCGCGGCATGCTAAAAATAACTCTCTTGGTGATTTATTGCGAAAACTTGTGCATATTTCATGCTTACTTTTCAATGGTCGCCTTACATATTTTTTTTTATTGGGCACTAAGACGAGTGACTTACGGGGTTGCCTTCATCACAGAGCCATTTTTTATTCCATCACATTGACAAATCTCACTGAACAATAGAGGAATATTATTGTTCAGAGCAGTGAAGGATTAACCATGTCCAGACCGTCTAAGGAATGTAAATATCCGAGCGAAACCCATGACATTGTTAAGGAGATTCCCTGTGATGCTTACACGCAGCCCAGTGGATAACATGGCCGCGGTTCAGAGCCTCATGGATCAGAGATGAAACTCGGACCCCTAGCAAACCATTAGAAAACCTACCTTCATCGCTGAATCGTAATCCCTCACTTTTTTGACAGGCATCTTTGCGCCTTTTTTTTCATTTATGCATTATTATATTAATAATGCTTTTTGAGCGGGAAAATGGAAACAGCCTAAACTTTTTTTTATTAATTTCTGTGACATCCGCTGTCATATTTGCCTTCCGTAAATTATGATTATTTCCTGTTATCGGCAACACTAATTTAAATGCAAAGCCTTTTATTTGGAACCGGCAGTGTGTCCGCTACGTATCGTTATGCGCTCCCGGCCACATCCGGTGGACAATTTTGGAAATATTCAATCAGATATTTTCTAGTAACAAAACGTGCTATAAATATCAACTTCATCGGTGGGCCCCCATGTTGGGTCCTGTGACGGAATTACATCCGCGAAACTGCCTGTAATTTACTGAGGTGCCCGGACAAATTATGCGGATTTCGTAGAAGATAGTGGCGTTATTGTGTCGAGAAGTGAAGTAAGTTATAACGTATGTCCTAATCAGCTGCTTGAAATGATAGCTTTTGCTACTTCACTTTAACGATTAACCAACAATGATATCCATAAGTGGACGAAGACGAGGATCTTCAATAAGAGGTAGTGTCATGCTGCATTGCAGCCGAATTGAATGCGTGTTAACAGGAGATACCATTTGCTCACATGGTACCGTCGTAAAGTTTTAGCTGCAAAGCGTTTGTGAGTAGCCGGTATCCCATTGGAATAGGGTGTACGATGGTAACGTTTCTGTATATGCGGATGTTAATAGGCGTCGGTCGAGTGAACGTAAACGAATTGCTCGGTTTGATGGTATGTCCCTCTATGCTACATGAAAAAAATATCTGTGAGAGCGTTACTCACATTCATACAACAGCTGATAGCCAGACAACGCAGACCAGTACTTCACGTGATGACTATGTGACAGAAATTTATTTCGCCGTCGCGCCGGATGTAATGGAACTTACGAAAACATGTCACGTAGTAACTTCCGGAAAATCCTGATCTTTTAAAGAACGTTGTGTGTAATCGTAAAAAAAAAATCCTATTACATCCTATTACATACTTGTTACGTACTCAGTACCCACATAAATCAAAAAAAAATCTAGTATTACACGTAGTCGGACAGTAATGCACAGTGTTATTGCGACGAGTTTTATTGTTATAGCTAATACGAATTAATTTGTTCGATTGTCGATTAAACACTCTTTAAACATCCATTGTTACCCCGAGCCTACGCAAAAAAATACCGTGAGGCGTCTTTTTTTTAATCGCTTAGGCAAACGGATAATACTAGGAAATGCGTTATCGTCTATTCGAATCGATATACAGATGTACAGTCAACATCAAAAGTAGCTGAACTGATTTATATTTTCAAAATTTATTTACAGTTTAACATGCCAATTTTTTCAACAACGTGACCACTTAGCGTCTGTTTCATAGATTAGTAATCCAGTAACAACTACCCAGTCGATACTTAACTTTCAACTCATAATGAAATGCTTCATATTATTTACCACTTAAGTTCCAAATAGGCTAACCGGGAATCTATGACACCGTTCCAAGGCCAAAATCCAAAAGCAGGTTTGGCAAGATAGGTTTTTATTAGAGCTTACGCGTCGGCTGTCGTGCGTCCGTGGTATTTCGCTGGTTAGTTTCCTTTTCACTGAGCCCGAGGCTCGTCATGACGCTGGACATTCATCTGCCAGGTAGTTCGTTTTCATCCCTCACCCCTTTCTTGTGGCACAACACAAATGTCGGGAATTCGACTTGTAATGCCGACTGTACGTACAGCCGTGTTCCCAGGCGGGTGGCGGCATTCCTTGACCATAGCCAGCCGCAACTGTCTGTTCCCGGACGCGTCTACACATACCACTGCGTTACATTCCCTGGACACCAGCCGCTGTCACGAACTGCTATCTTCCTCCTGCACGTTTTTCAACGCGTTTCCTGTGCGCCGGATAATTCCTGGTGTCCAAACTTTCCTGTCTTGTCACTTATGCGAAATGTGTGCGGTTATCTGCGTGAGAGTAGGCCTTCAATTTTCATGCACAACTGTCTTGTGACTTACACCTCCATGTGGAAGTAAAAATATTTATAATATTTTCGTTAATCACAATATTGCCAGTGTATAGGTGAACTAAGATTCTTTTATTGTTCCGCGGAGCTTCGGACCGGGGTGTGTGGAGCCACGGATAAACCGAATACCTTCTATGATCCATCGGAAGCCATCCTCTCCGTATTGAGGTGCCCCGGATCTGTCAGTAACTGGCTCTGCGGCGTACATTTGTATACTCGTGCTTTTTTTTTCGTCTATCGTTAGTCGATTATAGTTTTGTTACTTGTTAAATCAGGAAAAGACTGCAATAAAAAAAACACTATCAAAAAAATAATAATCCTAATATATCCGAGTCTTGTACTCGAAGCAACATTATGTATCTATATAAAAATCAGTATTCGCTTCTTCAAGCAATTAGTGGTAAGGCTTTAGTGCTTAGTATTGGTACCTTGAGTTTCCCAAAAGTTTAGTGGGAGGTAGTGCCTTGCTGTACCTCTCGCTCACATGACTCCGCCATAAAGTGACGTCTGTTTTAGTGCGGTTTGTGAGTGTCTGTTTTAGCCGGTGGCCCATTGGAGGGGAGGAGGAAAGGAGGGCAATGCACTTGCATGACATTGATTTGGCTGTCTAAGGTCATCGGTAGCCGTCAAAAGGCTGTGATATTCTCCTTTGCACTCTTATTTATTTTGTATAGAAAGGCTAAAGCGACGTAAGATTTAAGAACAGTATTATTTTTTCATGCTGCGCCTTTAATCGCTTCTCAAGGAGTACTTAGATATAATAATTTTATATTATAGGTTTGACCTGCTATTTTCCTGCTGTTTACATTTTAATATTTTTTTGTTGACCGGCTGTTTGCACTTTAATATTTCTTTCCTCTGCCAAATTCCTAGTAATATAAATGTAACAGGGTACGGTTATGCAACAAAGGAAATGTAAGGAAAAGGAACTGCGGTGAACGTAATCTAGTATTTGTAACATTCCTTTGACCAAGAAAATTCATAGGGAATTTAAAATATGCGTTAATTGACGGATATTCAATTAAATGTACATCCCCCCCCCCCCGCTCAGACATTCTAATTTCCTTCCGGCCTCCATATGTCTGGGTTTACAGCTGTGCGAGAGTCATGCATCCGACGGCTGCCGGAACGGCGTCACACGTGAGGCGCCAGCATCATCGTCTCACAGCGCCACGGCGTGATCCGTACGCCACCCGGTACTTTACCCGGGTCTCCCGTGGACTGACGCCCCTCACGGGTCTACCGGACAGCTGTAAAGCCAGCCTAAACGTGTATATATTATTATGACAATATGTACTAGTATTCTATAGCTCAATGGTTTCTTTGTTTGGTTGAACTCGCTAATCTCAGGAATTAAAGGACCGATTTGCTTCATTATTTCGGGGTTAGATGGCCCATTAACTGAGGAAGGTTATAACTTATAACTACGCAATGACAAATAGGAGCGAAATATGCCGGATACGCGGGCGAAACAGCAGGGCGCTGTTTGTCAATATATTATAGTATACTCCATTGAAGTTCTACGAAACTTAAAATTATACGCCGTGCGACTTGCGAGTGCAATGTGTAATAGTACGTAGCACCGCGCCGTGACTCATCCCGCCGAGAGAAACCGGATTCCTAAAAATATCGGAAAATCAGGACAAGGTAATAACGATTATCTGCGCGATGTGTTGTACACCACATGAGAAGATTGACTGTGGATGGCTGTGCATCGGACGGTGTCATAACGACTTGTGTAGAACATGGTGACAGTGTCCCTCACGGACAGGTTTACTGGTCATCGCACAGTTGAATCCACTGGACTGATACTGCAGAAATTTGTTAAACAGGCAGATTATAAATTGTAGGCATTTGCTAACAAAAGATATTAGATGACTCCATCCTAAGGGCAGTGGCATAGTCGTTGATAGTTTGTACATATCGGAACTAGATAAGAGTGGATTTGACTACATTTCTATAGATAAAAATACGAGTGAGTGAGCTATACACCGCTCTGCTGAAGTAAAAGTTCTTTAGTTATTCAAACGTAACAGACTATGATAGAAAGAAGGAAAGGAAATGTGTGCTCCACTCTTTCTCTTAGTGATATAAGAAACGTAACTCTTGTTCTACCTTCACTAACTTATACCTTCCTTGCACCTTCCTTTTGTTTAGTGAGAATTGGTCTAATGAGGGGATGGGATGGAGGAGAGCAGGCAGCACGTACGCAGTCTTTGGTTGTGTGAATGTTGAGCGTCAGTGCTCTCCAACTGCTCGTTTTAAGCAATGTTTAAATATGTGCAAAAATGTTACCGGCTTTGCTTCGAACATAATTGTATGCTACAGTAAAAGCACGCATATTTGAGAAGTTTTAGTGGTGCGGGACAACTCAATCTATGGAAGTGGCGTCGGTCCCTTAGGGGGGAGGGTTGACTAGATGTCGAGGTACACTGATAATTTATTTTTCCGGGTCACCTCACCAAGGCGGCACTGATGGCACTCGCGGTGGTGTTTGTGAGTATTAGGCACTGCAATGTGCCGCGAGCCCCATACACCACTGAACCTCACCCAGGGTCAGTGAAGGCGCGTAAATGGGTTTCCCCGCGTCAAAAAAAAGGGTACGACTGACCTGATTTCAAAAATGCTTTCAGTGTTAGATATCCCATTTATCGAGGAAGGCTTATAGGATAAGTGTTATTCGAGTTACGTGAGTGAAACCGCGGGGCGCTGTTAGTGATACATATGAAACTTCAAAGCTCGCTCATGTAAAGCGTAATTATTTTTCGCTGGAAACAATGCTGGTACAATGGTCTGTACAACTCTCATCTTTATTCCGTTTGCCGTAAGAGTCGCGTGTAATTAGGTGCAGTCGTAGGCTCCCGACCGTTTGTTTCGACGTATAGTATTCCCACCGCGCATCCCCATGTCCGTTAACTGTAAGAAATGGCGATAGTCTCTCCGGTAGGAGATCCGCCACATCGGTCGTATTATTTCTGAGTCGGTTATTAATTGAAATAGCTACGTGTACATTCTTTGCTTGAACATAATTACCGCGCCGCCTCCTGCGACTGGGGACTACTGGGCCCTCGCGCTTTTTGCGACGAGTAAATGCGCCATAATCGTTGTTGTATTAAAATAATTGAGTTTTTCCGAACGCACATAATTGCGGCTGGCGACATTAAGTGTAATTAGCTTGGCATTGCCGAAATGGGTACGAGTTCGTAAGTTCATTAGTTGTAGAGATAAATAAATAGGTATTTTAGTTGCTATTCGAGATTTTTTTGGTATTCTTACAGTTAAGTACATGCGCTGGTCCGTGTCCCAATCAAGTCAATCTTTTCAAATTGAAAAAAAAAACCGCAAAACGGGCATGAAATACTTTTAGCGATCTCTGCTAACTCTTTCATTTTCATTTCTTCACGAAACTGACTTCGTTCATTTAATTTTAATTATAAGTCCAAGTCACCTCGGAATTCAACGGCTGTAGGCTGGACAACCCTTCTCGAGCACAGTCAAAATCATTCTCAAAACGCTCCTATTTAACGATTCCTCATCTGGGCAGCAGGAGTGGCATGAAAAGCCCATTTTCATAAATTTCACTATCTTTTTTTGATTACACAATGCTTACAGTTCACATAGTTGATAATATCAAAGTTCTAATAATGCTAAGGGAGCCGAGGCGCAGAAATCAACTTATTTTTTACGAGAGGGCGTCCTCATTACGATATTCACTCGACCGTTATTACCCCTTGTTACGTAAACAATTTATGGTGGTTATAAAGCGTGGCCGTTTGTTGGAGCCATTCACTGACATTGTACAATATACATGTCTACTATCAAATCAACGTCTATAAAACGGTTACCTTTCAGCTCGTGTTAAAATTGATGCTGTTTTGAAAAGAATATAACTTATACGATGATGTCTTTGTTGCCAATCTGGATAATGTTGGCAGATTATACAAACTATTGCGTGTCTTTTCAAGTACATGTACAACACATTATCGAGAATGTTTTCTTTATTTCCTTTGACCTTCTTTTATAAAATATCATGCAGAAGGAGATAAAGATAATAGATGCGTTTAAAAAACAGATCAATATCTTGTTACAAATAACCACAATGTTTTTTCCCGAAATAACCTTCTTTACGTTTACTTAAAAAAAATGTATTTAACCGGGAAATCGGTCATCTTGGCGTTTATTGAAAGCGACCTATCTTCAATAGCGCATTGATGAGGGCTGCTAATGATGATGATAAAATAAATTATATCTAACCTTGCAATTTTAAAGATTTTAATTAAACTGTTACACAATAACAGAGGGAGATAAATTTGTGTACAATTTGTTAAATGATTCAGTAATATAGTCACTAACTAAAATTTTTACCAAGTAATTAATTTACGTGATGCGAAAAACATAGATAAGGCAGGCACGTACGTGAACACTCTCATATGATACAAACTTCACTATGACGAAATGGCGGAGCGAGATATCTTTACATTTGCACAGTTGAGTATAAGAAATTAATAACGTTAAAATACCCGGTGGAAGTAAACCGTTATTATTTAACCTGTAACAACAAACCACACACTCCCCTAACTTGTGCGGTGATAGAGGCTTTAATGTACAATATTTTATTTTATAGCATAGGGGAACAAACCAGCAATCGGAGCCTTTCAACGACTACCGACGCCCACTCATGGGCCACCGGCTACTCACAACCCGCACGAATCGTTACACCGCAGGTGTCACTTTATGGCGGTATCAAGTGAGCGAGAGGTACCTCCCAGGTCGTGCCGGTCCGATTCCGTTGCATAGGAGGATGTTGTGTCGTGCTCAATGCATCTGACTACCTCCTCCTATGCAGCATGGCACTACCTCTTACAAGAAAAAATTTTGCTTATAATTATATCATATGTATAGTATTATGTAGTTGAATATAATTCTAATGTGGTCTATAGACACGAGATAAAAAGTACAAATAATACGAGGGGTCACTTGGAAATCAGCGCCATGTCCTCTGTTAAGTGTTCATATGGTGAGTGACCACCTGAATTGGCATTGACAGTACCAAGATATTTCAAATAACACTACTGTATAATTATTTTATGTTATTGTGTTGTGATCAAACCTCTTTTTCTTTCTTTAAAATAGCAACTGGAAACTAGTGGTACCGAGTAGAGTAAGCGCGGAACATAGCAACAGTATCGACAGCAACGTATAATTTGGTCGCTTTCCAAGAACATTGTTTTCCTTTTTTTTCCCACAATCCACGGCTGTTACGATTGTCATCGGTGCGTGACTGGTGGTGGAATCACGTGATTACCAGTGAAATGGGGGGGGGGGATTGTGTACACTGTCACATTGTTCACGTCAAAACATTTCACGGAGGACAATTGGAGGAGGCAGATCTTACGTTTGCTCGCTGGCCATATGTTTATGAAATGTAGTTGTTATATATATGCAATATTTATAACTCACCATCCTGTTTTAATGCCACTAAAACATCATCATAGTCGAACCTCCGTTTGCTGTATTTCTTTACCCATTCCTGTACATTTTTGGAACTATCCCGCTGCGATGGTGTATACTAATAGTTTTAAGGCATATGAGAATTTTGTTAAGTTGAGGTCGAAATTGAACCTTCAGCAATAGTGTCACCGCATAATTTTGACATCTTGAAACGCGTTATCTCGTACCTCTCTTATCCTTATACACAGAGATCGGTCTCCTACTAACTATTTCCTCCATACAGAATTCTTTCCTTATGATAAAACGCATGGACGGTCACAAACGGAATTGTAGCTCTGCCTCACTTCGGTCGATGTCAATTTTGACTGCCGGCCCTTATGAACCTACAGTATCATTAGTATACCTTTTGTGGCCAATTTACGAATTATAAAATTCTTATTCAAAACACGTATTTCATTTTTTTCATTTGTTTCCAGATTTTGTGTTGTTGTTTTGTTTTATTCCTATTGCCAGTGTCACGTTTGAAAATAAAGTCTTCCCTATAATTTGCTATACGAAAATAAATTGTTTCTATTAGAACTTTTATTCGGTACCCTATTTAGATTAGCAAAATTGCCATACCGTATATCTTTTTCTATTTTCTTTCAGACGTCAATGATTTAAGAATTTTATTCCGAGCTAGATGTGTTTCGTTGATCGGTCGTCTTGGCGTTCATTGAAAAAGGCCTATGTCCAGCAGTGCACCGATAAGGGCTGATAGTGATGATGATGACGATATGTGTTGCATTAAGTTCAGGTACATGCTGCATTTCAGCGGAAATGGGCCGGCTCGGCCGGGGAGGTACCTCTAAAAGTGTCATCTTCGTTGTCGCGTTTCGTGTAGTTTGTGAATAGCCGGTGGTTTTGTTATATTATTCAAAACAATAGTCATAAAATTCCTCTGAAATATATAATATAACCCAACTTTATAATTTTGTTTCTTTGGAATTTTTCAAGAGTTTGTGGTTTCATTTTAATTTTAATTTACCATTTATTTTTGAACTTATGATTAAATGCATTCATTATAAAATTACATTGTTAATTTGTTAAATCATTGTATCACTTCATTATCTGCTTATGTATTCTTGTAATCTTATTTTAGTCATATATATATACATGAGCATTTTTTAAAAAAGATTATTGTATTTTGCTGCAGTATTATTTTAAATTCGGAACCTAAAAATACGTTCTCGTTTATGAAATTAATGGTCAGGCTATCAAAAGCTGATTGGTAAGATACTTGCTGGCAATTAATATTTGATTCGCTTCTGGCCGGTCATGACGATATCTTATGTGTACCTACCTTACAAATATCTTCATACGATTTAAAAAATTAGGAAACCAAGATAAAACACGAGACTTTTCGAGACAAAAAACATGCAACATTTCAATAGCGACTGCGATCGTTGACTCGGCGAGACCTTTTTAAAACATTCTCGTATAGAAAACATTTATTATCTTTTTGTGCCAACTTACGAAATTTAAAGCGTAAATTATACCGTAGAGGCTGTGTTGGAGGATGCACGCGAATGATTAGTGGCTGCGGGCCGGGCTGCAACCCGACACGCGGGTCAAAGACCGGTTCGCGTTTCAGACACACGAGATACATGGGACGAGCCATGACCTCATCGACGGTGAATTATTTCAATAACGTCTCATTTCTTTTTCTACCCGCTATGCAAATGCTAAGTCAGCGAGATTTACGAATCTTCCCTATTATTAAAATGGGCTCGTGTAGAGCTTTGGTCCTCGGATATGATCCTCCCCCCGGATCTACAACTCATTATTGATAATTTAGTAAAACATTGTATGAAGATCACGTAAATTAAGTGTGTAGCGTTAGCCGTCTGCCCCGATCGTGTCGGCTCCCCACCTGAACGAGAATGTCAATCAACACAGTTTTGTCGTCTTCCCTCTTGACTATCTTAAAAAAAGTAATATCTATATCGAAATTAATATTCAATTTGATTTGTTTATCGTATGGCAATTCCTATTGATTTATTATTATTCCTATGATTATTAAAAAAACAAGTGGTCTGTTTTCATTGTTTAAAAATATTTTTTTTAAATAAATAGTGTTGTTGTATTGTGCTGTGTCCCAGTCTACATTTCAGATGACGGTATATTTTTTTAATTGCATCGGCTCATTGAAATGGTAAAAGGAGCGTACCAGTCAGCATTATCATAATTGCCGCCAAGTCGCTCACCTGTACGCTAACATTTGCACTAAGTGCAAAAAAAAACCAGCCGGCCTACAAAGTGTACCGCTCTTTGTCTGGCTCAGACAATAATTTTTTTTTTTTATGTCCCCCTTCACGTTATGGATTTCCGTCGAACAAACGTCGTGTTTCAATATTTTTTTCTCCGAACCGTGGCTTCACAGCGGAATATATTTGCGTGACACATCGGTTAGTAGAAAAAATGTTTCACTTTAACCGTTAATAGGCCATTCGAGGAAATAATAAAATTACCGTTGCATGCATTTTTAAATGAATATTCCGTTGATTGCATCACCACCCAAGTGCATGTCTATTGTACGAGTCTCAAGTCTAGAGCTTTTGTTTCTCAGCCTGTATACAGTGTAGTTTATTGCATGGGCTTCAAATAAAGGCCATTGATTTACAAAAAGTACCAAGATACACCGCCAGCGTCTGAAAAACCACCACATAAAATATGTCCAATTGTGCACTTGTTTCAAGTTGAATGTGCTTTGTAAAACAAATTAAAGTCATACGCAAGGTTGACTATGCAAAAACATTATATTTATGTACAATCACGGATGCATTACAAACATTGGAGGGTGAGGAACCCTCCAATGTGACACCAGGTACAAACCGTACGGAACGCGACGGAATAGACTAATAATGTTTCGGATACAGCGGCCGTCGCTACTGCGACGAGCCACCTGCGCAGGATGCAGGACCAATGGCTCTCCGAGGCACAGAGATTGAACATACTTACACACATATCTACATGCGAGAGAGAAATCCCCATGGGGTAGGAAGAAATTAAGGACTGGGGATTCGAACACGGGATCACACGTCTGTGTCTGAACAAGCTTCCCACTAGACCAGGGGCAGTCAGTGCTCAATATACCTAATAACTATCTGCACTTATTAGAAAATAAATTCCCCAAAAGCTGTATGTCTGTATTTGGTCGATTATCTCAAAATCTAGTGTACGGATTTTCTTGCGGTTTTCACGAATAGACAAGCAATTCCTGAAGAAGGTTTAAGTGTATAATTTATTTATGAGCGAAACCGGGGCGGATTGCTATTATACAAATATAACAAAGGTGTCGCGGCGAAGGTGTTGATTTGTAAATTCTCCAGTGCCATATTTGTGCAAGCTTTGAGTATGGTAACAGCTGCATGACGAGCGATAACTCTCAGAACAGAAAACATGTCGATATCCTAACCGTGTCGTGGGTACGTCCGCCACGAGCGCAGTTCACAGAATTCACTGGAACAATATTTTGACCGATGTACAGATATCACGTATCCAGTCAGCCGGACACCGAGTGGGCGGTATGTAGCAAGTCTCTGTCAGTGTCTTAATGAAACCGCTATATCTTGCGGTGACACTCGCCGAAGAGGACCTGAATGGCCTCGAATTAAGAATTTTATGGCCGTGCCGTTTTTTTGCAGGACATGTAGGTTTACACCTTTTATTGAAGACCCCCAAAGATATATCATAAGTGTTAGTGGGCTAACGAACAGTCGGTGGATTTCAATGATTACCGACGCCTCTAGAGATCCACATAATTGTTATGTCGACGTGTGTTTCCTTCTCTTCTCGCCTCCAAGGCGTGGATACTGCCGTTCCCCCACATAGTGAATCGTATTTGGATACACACCTTTACGATTTGGCAACCGTCATATAGATGTCTTTACTTATATGTAGTCGACCACGTTAGGATAAACGTAGGCATTCGACTACTGTTGAGGGCAGCCGAATCGGGCTGAAGCTACCGACAAACTACACTCACTAACGTGACGCTGGCGTGGAGTGGTAGCCACTGTCTGCGTCACCATGTCTCTTGTGTGTGTCTGAATGACACGTTGGGGAGAATATAGAGTTAAGGAGGGATTTTTGTGCATTTTTGCCAATAGACTTGTACAGCTGGTGCTCGATTGATTCCATCCTGCTAACACTATAAATATTAAAGTTTGTGAGTATGTTTGCTACTCTTTCACGAAAAGCTACAGAAAAGATTACGAATGTTACTTATAATTATAAGTAACATTCGTTTGGAATTCCGAAAAATATTTTTGTTAGCCGACTGTCGACTGATGTTGATAATGCAAGTCGCAATCGAGAACTTTCTAATATTAATACCTGAGCCATTCCCAGGTATAGCGATGGAATGTTTTCATGACGTGTACCGCGACAATGTTACTTCCACTTATAGCTCCGATAAGGACCGATCTGTTCCTAATGCAGTTGAACACCGCAGATGCGGGAGGGAAATTACTTGTGTGATTCCACTGTAATAGGCCTATAAGTACCTGTAAACGGCGAATTATTATTATGAAGTGAATAAATGAATGAGTGAAATATTCCTTATTGTGCACTTTAATAATACAGAATAAATACAATATAAAAATATAAATGTACGCAAATTACTATGTAGCAAATTCTTTGAGGCCACCTTAAGCAGAATAGAAGAAAAAATATAGTTCTTTTAGACAAAATGAGGCAGTGCACCGTTGACTTTATACAGTATCCTGTTAAATATGTTTAAATATGATGTAAATAAATAAACTAATAAATAAACAATATAATATTACATACACATAAACAAAGAACAAAAGATTAACAATGACAACAAATAAGATAGGCATACATTATACAAGTAGAATAAATACGATCTGGAAATCTAGTTACCTGATTAAGCAGATTCAGACGAATCAACTTGTTTGTTATACTGAACGTTTTCATTAAACGTTCTTTATTTTTCGTCTTTCACAAAGACGGAAAATGACACAAAGCTGTGGGAATTAAATGTTCTTGTGTATTACCACTGAGGTGAAGGCACCGCTTCTGCAGGACTTGAAGCGTGGAGACTCTAGATGAAGCGTCACGCTTTGGCAGCATTTCAGAAGTTACTAAAGGATAGATATGACACCATCATACGCCACAGGATACAAGAGGATGTTTCATCTCTTTATTATACCTTCACATATATATTAAGTATAAGTAAAATCCCCGAAACGGACGGCGGGTAAATGACTGCACCGAGAGCTTCCGTTTCCTCGTTACCCATTTTTTTACAGTACAGGGGACGAACGAGAAAATTTTTTTACACTACCGACGCCCATGAACATCAGCGTAATAACTATTCCGGTGCGTTGCCCTCCTTTCGACTCCCCCAATAGGCCACTAGCTACTCACAAACCGCTCGGAACGCGACTCTGAAGATGTCACTTTACGGCAGCACCTTGTGATCATACCCATCGAGAGAATTCTTGGTTTCGTATCATGTTCTCTGCTGTACATAAACTGGCAGAAGCAGAATACGCCTCTAGGCCGAGTGTAGCTCATCCCTATCTAGCTCAGGCATTCCAACATAGATGCAGTACGCATCTGTGAGTCACCGCTCCCGCGTCCGTTGAGTTTTGGGGTTTGCTTCATCATCTCGTGCGTTTTTAACAGAGCTGTATAAATCTCTTTATGTTTATGCTCAGGCTACTGCAAGGTAACAGAAGATTACAGGTGTCTCATGCATATTACCAAGTACTAAATGTATTGATGCTTAGATTTTTTATTACCTACAACAGCAGATGGAGGGTAGGCGCTCGGAGCTAATGTGTAAATACCTAAATTTATTTTAACACGCTTCTTCTTAACCCACATTAGTGTAAATAAATGAGAATCACTGTAAATGAGAAAGTAGACACCTAAGATGTCGCTTCCAGCGGGATCATGTGAGAAACGAGTGCTTGCCCGGTCGTGACGGCCCAATTAAGCTACAATGCAGCAGGACTACCTCTACTAAAATATTTAGTTATTAAACTTTGTATAACTTTTGTAAAGTAAAAAAAGAGTATTTCTATGAAAATAGGCAGATTTTTTAAATTCATTTCACACCTACTACTTACAAGCATTTGGGATGTACGTACAGGCCACGCCTACTTTGTTTGTCCTCGTATCTCTGAGTATCTCAACACCCGCCACGTCGAAATCATATCGCACTAACACCCGCGGCCTGCAGTGTTGTGTTTTAATGTAATTAAGTAAACATAAACGGATAATGTGTACTAGTATCCAATGGATATTCGCCAGGTCGGCATTCGGCAGGCAGTTCCGAGAAACGATCCTCGCGCGGCCTTGCGATCAAACATGATGTTTGTCTTACTTTCGATTCAAAAATGGCGCCCGCAAAATTTTAGTGTTCGCGGTAATGGGGAGAAGCGACTGTTTGCGCAGGCGTTCCGCGAACGAGAACAGCTGGCGCGGCTCACTACGATTTGTGGCAACGTAAATATTTAGCCGGGAAGGTGTACTCGGAATTGTTGGCCGCTTGGCCAACAGTCGGGAGTGGTGGGCGACCTTCGGCTGCAACTTCGCAGATGGGACCGGGATCGTCCTAGAAACTTAGATTAGAGCAGCTTGTGGGGGGCTTACAGTTTCTCAACCATTTATTATATCTTCATATACTTATTATATACAAGTAAAAATCCACGAAACGAACAGCGTATATATGACTGCACCGAGACCTTCCGTTTTCCTCATGAAATTTTTTTTTATAGTATAGGGGAACGTACGAGAAATCGGATCGTTTTTACACTACCGACACCCATGAACATCGGCATAATTACTATGCCTATGCGTTGACCTTCTATCATCTTCTCTCCAATGGTGGCTACTCACAAACCGCACGAAACGCGACACCGTAGATGTCACTTACGCCCGTATCATGTGAGCGAGAAGTACCTACTACTAAACCCTTAAATGCCATCTACCTATGCATAACGTCCTCCTTTCCTCGTTGTCTGAAAAAGGCCACAGGCCTCTTACAAACCGTACGAAACGCGACAGTGAAGTTGGCATGTATCGAATGCGCGTGAGGTACCCCTCGCCCTGCCGTCCCGCTGCAATACAGCATGGCACTACTTCTTACACTGCTTGGGCATGGCAGTGAACGGATAGAGGATGATGATGATGATGATGCCGGTGACAGTGACTAGAGGGATTTTCAGTCGCGACACGCTACGCTATTTGCAAAGCTTAATAACGTAATTGTGTTCGCGGAAGAGATGCGATCAGCCGTGCATCAACACTGTCCCCGCCCGCTGCGCCCGCCGCTTCCTGCACGTCCGTGCGCTATCTGCGCGTATTGTTCTACGAATCGCCGGTATTACGTGCCATCTCGCTCCCCAGCGGTGATAGCTGTTGTTCTTCAGTTTTGATTTTCAACAGATTAGCACATTTCAATTATGACATTACTCAATCAATGCCTGGTGCAATTCGATGCATTTGAATTGTTTTATATTTTCATGGATCTTTCTTTGTCTTCCTTATTTTGGGGAGTTATGCATTGACCTGGAGGCACTGAATATCAAATTTTTTTACTGCCCTAGGCTGAAGGAAGGGTCCAGCGCAGATGGATATTTACTACAGGACACGTAGGGTGACGGTTTAGGTGAGATTGTGGTCGATAGTGACCCCTTCTTTCCTGTACATGGGAAGGATGCATCCGATAGTTATTTGAGATTAGCTAAAGTAACTATTATTTTCTTGGCCGAGGGGGCAGGGTCCCCCCAACCCTCTGACGAGTGGGAGGGGGTAGCTCACGCGCAGCAGCTCTGTCGCCCTTGGCCTTGCATTGTCGTGGAGGCTGGAATAGCTCGTTGAGCTATCATGACTAGGGGGAACCGTGCCCTCTACCGCCACGGGCGGGTGGTGCGACTAGAAGACTTGGACTGCAAAATATCTACTAAACCACCACCGCTGTTCCATCGTTCGCTTGAGCCCGGGAATGCATTAGTGTTCCGTGCCTGGAAACAAAAAACGGAATTCATATTGTCCGCGTGTCTGCAAACACTTCTCGTCGGCCGCCAACCAACCTAGAAATTTGACAAGAAATATAATATGTTGCAGATAAAGAATCAAATCCGAAAATTTGTAGTATATTGTTTCTTATATCACAAATAACATTTTTTTTTGGCTCTCCTACTTATGCTGTGGAAGCGAAGAGACGCCCAATACAGCTTTATTGGATTTCTTTGCAAAAAAGGAATCAAATATTCTCTCCCTCTCTCCCGCAAGTGTAAGTGATGCATCCCGATATGCGAGTGTTTGTAATAGCTTAACTGATATTATTATATCCAGGGGCACCGAGTAGTCCCTCATCCCCCCACTGTGACGTCAGGGGCAGCTCGCGCGCATTAGCTAAAGTTGAGCTCATTTTATGCTAAACGTTTACGTAAGCACTTCATACAATCATTTAACTAGAACAAAGAAATTATAAATTAGTCATACGTAATTATAATTTTTAACTAATATAACGTGTGTTGAAGCTACATATATTTTTCGACATTTTGACTGTCTAATATACAATCATAAAATTAGGTATAAAATAGCAATAAAACTGGTAGTTTTATTGCAACAAGCGATATTATCTTGAACGTGATAAATGTGTATGTAAACCTATAAAATTCGCAGCTATTTCGCAAAATTTTATCCCTCCTGCTTCACCTGTGAATAATTTAAACGGTTTAAATTAAACGCTAAAAATTTCCTCTAGAAAAGCTCTATCCATGAGTGAAAACCGCTAGCGAATCCGTTGAGTAGATTTGGATAAAATAGACAACAGCTTTTGGGGATTTTATTTTATATACAAGAAGATGATGGTAATTACGAATTATATTATGATGGGTATAATGATATGAGCTTAACGATGCCCTTAGACAACTGCATGGCCGACGGACGATCCTCTAGTCCCCGTGCACGGCATCGGTCTCCGTCCGCCGGCAACACACGAAAAAAAAATTTTTTTTTTTTTTTCACTTTTACCGCGTGTTTTAATGAAGATAGTGTAAGTCGGTGGGACCAACCGGTAGATTGTGGCTCACGGTAGAGTCGATCACGGCCAACACAATAATTACTGCGTGCAAAATTTTGCTATTATTTAAATTATTGTAGTAAACTGTATAAGTTGGATCTCACAAGGTTTCGAAAGTAAAAAGTCGACCTTAGCTCGAATCGAGTAGTTCAATCGACCCCCAGTGTAAGTGAATCAGTGATTGTTTTGTTCACAGGTTCAAAGACGGCGTGGCGTACCCGTGGTCGGCGGGCGTGTCGAACCTGATCCTGTACCCCGAGGCCGCCAACCAGACGCTGTACACCCGCCGGGCCACCCGCGCCGACTCCGGACACTACACCTGCCGCCTGTCCAACGACACCCACAGCGAGACGCACACCGTCGGCCTGGACATACTAGGTAACTCACCCAGACGTAACTGCTTGAGACTTTCACGTTTGTTACATATTTTGTAGTTATCTAACGGGTTTCAACAATTTACAAAGATTTTGTCAGTACCTTGTAATAAGTATTTTTAAGTATTGCGTTATCACCCAGACTGCATCGCACTTGTCAACACGTCCTAGCTTTTTTTTTATAATATAAGGTCTTCATTTCATAATGCAAACGAGCAGTCGGAAGTCTTTTGACGACCGACAAAAATATTGTATGCAAGTACAGGTGCCCATAGACATCCTCATACTGTACCTGTGTGATAATAATAATATAATAATCTGTGGACTTATCACACCACGTTACCCTACTCCTGTGCTAAGTACCGCAAGGACTTGTGTTACAGGTACTAGACAACGGAAATATATTTAATATTATTAAAAAATTTAATACATTTAAGATTTTTATTATATAAATACATATAATACATATATAAACATCCATGACCTAGGCAGCATTCGAACACGGGACATCTGACGTAACACGCGAACTAACCGCTACGTCACCAACCGAGCCAGACGGCCGTCAGTGTGATAGATAAACACGCTTTGTACAATTCAAGTAGTCAAAGTTGGTGTATCACTCACTAATGCTTCGCACTCGTACTGTAATACAGATTAAAGAAAACGTAAAATTTTTCGCAGAAAAAGCGACGGACGCGCCGAAAACAATGTTCATTTCTAAGGACCAGTGGGCGGAGGAGGGCGGCAGCGTGCGCCTCTTCTGCGAGGCTCTCATCGGTGAGTACTGATTACAGGCTACGCTCTATCCACACTGGAATATATAATATGATGCATATGGTCTGTTATACTACCACCCAACATAGGCCGACACTCCTTCTCGGGAAGGATGATCCTTCTGGTGTGAGAAATATAACCTTTTCTCCGTTAATTAAATTGTTTCATAAAAGTAAATATATAAAAGAAATAAAGAATAAATAATAATGATCAGTCAAGCAATATGTTTCGCCCGCTATAGTCAGATTTGGGTTGGTCGTTGGCCTAGGCCTGCCCCTAGGAGTTGAAGCAGGGGTGAAATGGCCATAACTTCAAATTCATAAAGGGACTTCAATCATATTTTTTTCTTTTAGGGTTTAGCACATCTTGAGCAAATCTTAAATACTTAGCCCGGCCATTATAATAATAGTTAAATTTGCTGTTATAAACACTCTCATATCGGGATACATCTCTCCCATCTGCGGAAGCGTCAGACGAGCATACGATCCGAGACGAATAGCAATACGATGAAACTGTGCTGGGCTTGTCTTCGCTTCCACAGCATAATTTCTTAAGTTCAGGTTCGGGAAAAAAAACTAGCCGTAAATATTGTTACAAATAAAAAATAAAAAACATTACATTTTAATTTGGAATCTATCATTTTCATACGATTATTCATAGTGTTTTCTCATTTTGGCGCCAATACATTGTACAATATTTACGATATTAAAATGCAGTAGGGTGATAAAGGACATAGCATCGCTGTGATTGCATTACACAAAGTACGTATGGAGCCAAATGCAATTCGTAAGACTCTCCATACACTAGATTAATTAAAAGTATTAGTCAAATGTTTGTGTACCAAAATATTAACAGGTACCTCATTGTACCCCATTGTAATGAGACTCCCTTTGTTTGTGACAGAGGAAGATCTGGCCGTCCAAGTAGTGTTCGTACGAATGAGGTGGTCAAGGAATTCGAAGAAATCCTGTCCTAAAGCAAAAGATTTCATCTCGGGAAATGAAGATAGCACCATGTCGCGTATTTTAAAAGATAACTTAGGACTTGTAGCCTAAGAGGGACGCACTGGTCATTTCTTAACTGATAATAAGATGAACAGGGCGCTAAAATCGAAACAACAACTGAAACGGTACGCAAGGACAGGTCACAGAGAAATTTTCCTTACAAATGAGATTTTTTTCACAATAGAGAAACGTTTTAACAAACAAAATGACCGTATTTATGCTCAAAGCTCTAAGGAAACTTCCCGATTAGTCGATACAGTGCAACGGGGGTGGGCATTACCCGACTTCGGTGATGGTTAGCTGAAGGATGCTAGATAAAGAGGTGACAGAGCGTTGTTGTGAAAGTATATGTAGTGTATCGTGTCTTTACAATGAAGTACCCAACTCAGTTTATATTAGGTATGATAGTATATAACGAATTGGTTGGAACGGGTCAGTAGGGAACTTGCACTGGTTCATTATATCCTTAAAATACTGAGGGGGAAGTTCCATAACGCGGATGTACTGGCGCGAATATTTATGTAGGTGTCAAACAGGTATGGCTACGGCGGCGCACTGTGGAAAATGGTAGGACTAGAGCATATCATAAATGATTTTTTAAAATATCACAATTTGAATGAAATACTTATTGCATTCGATTCTCTAATAACCAAATAATCCTAATCAAACATTTTTTTGTACTAAAACTGCATAAATATTTTGTTCTTCTTAGGTTGAAATAAGTTGAAGTAGCGGATGGCTTATTAAAATGTTTGCATAGACATAATTCAAATAAATGTTGTGACAAACGTATTTAGCACATGCATACGGTTTTATACATTTTTGAAACAGATATTTTATGTTCTTAATAATGAGCTATTAACTTTTTTAATATGCTTTTTATTTTTGAGTAGGTACTCAAAAATTGACATACCCTATTTTTCACTTTTTTTCGTCGAAGGTTTTCACATTTACCCACGTCTCCCCACGCGCAACTTTATGTGTTAGTTGATAGCCTAACTATTCATAAATTAAAAAGCTAAGAAATCTGCTGCGGCCCTGGAAGTTTGGGAAAAATGAATGACAGAGGTCGGTGTAGATAATTCGGTATCTTTTGCGGTTACTGCTGATATACTTTACAAAAACAATATTTTGACAATATTAATCACTTATTTTGCACTCGTCCCGCGTGAGTAAATATGCATAACATTGATGTTAGTACGTATTTCATAACAAAAAACCAGTATATAAGGGGAAGCAAGTATCTTCAAATTACACCACAGCGTCATCCGGTGAACGCCCTTCTGCGCGATAGAAATATGGCGTATCATACCTACGCCCTGGAGGATGAACGCCTCCTTAGGTTCGTTATTAAGGGAATCCGACAGAGGTCTCCAAAGAGAGAGTGACGGCCGACCTAGTCAGCCAAAACATCCCGGTAATAGCGGTACACCGGATGTACCGTCGCTCAAAAAATGGTGACGAGAAGGCGAACGTAACATACAATATGGTGCTAGTCATCTTTCCCTTGACTCCAGAGAGCAAGGCGATACACGATATCAAGGTGATATGCGGCAGTCCGCATATCACCTTGATATCTCCTACATGGCGCATAGAGCCAGCGAGCCAGAGGAGGGCACCGGGGCAATGCCACCAGTGCCAGCTGTATGGGCACTAAGCACGCAATCGCTATGGACGCCCAAGGTGCGTCAAGTGCCTGGGCGACCATGGCACGGCGGACTGTCTAAGGGACAGTGCCTCCAAGGACAAGTTGGTCACACGGCCAACTACAGAGGGTGCCCGAAGGCCCTCAAATTCTTCAAGAGGAGGGTACCTAAGCCCCAGGGCATCCCCAGGCCGCTGCCCAGGGGACAAAAGGCCCCTCAGGTGCAAAAGCCCCCGATACGGACGATTTCATCCCTGCCCCCATACCCACCAACAACGCGTGGTTCCGCCCGCAAAAGGCCGCGTGACACCTCCGGCGCCGAGGCCCCTTCTTTCCACACCCCAGTAGCCACAGAGGGCCCCGATGCCCCAGGCACAAAGGGGCCAAGTGGCCCCGGCTCCTGTGCCCCTGATGTCTCTTGACGCCCCAGACGCATCACCATCAGCCCCAAATGCCCCCTCAGGGTGACAAGGGAGAGGACATAGCCGCCGACTGGCAATTCCTAGCGAATTTTCTGCGAGCAATTGACCTACGTGAGGCTTTGACCTGGTGGTTGAGGTTCGCGAATAAAGTAAGATATAGCTCCATGTCTGAGAAGCTTCAGGCTCTGGAGGACCATCACGCGCTGGTCGAGACGATCAAGCGCCACTCCCACTAGGCCTACAAATGGCTACCTCGGGAAGGATAAAACCCAACTCGTTAAGACTAGTGTCGTTTAACGCAAACGGCCTTAGATCTAACATCCATGAGTTGCGGGATTTCCTCCCGAAACATAAAGTAGACATCCTTCTAGTGCAGGAAACGTTCCTAAAACCTGGTCACTCAAATCCGCGTATTTTCAATTATAATATTATTCGAAACGACAGGACCCGATTCCGTCGTGGGGGTACAGTCATCTATTACAAGAGGTCCCTTCATTGTATCCCACTCGACCCGCCCCCGCTAGAAAATCTAGAAGTATCCCTATGTAAGCTATGCACGGCGGGCCATCAGTCCATCACCATAGTCTCTGCATATCAGTCAGGCTCGAAACCGCTTCTAGTTAGCGACCTTAACGCTATTTTCGAAAATTTCAACGATGACCGAATAATTTCGGCTGGGGACCTCAACGCCCACCACGTGACTTGCGGCAATAGATATAATAACAGTCGCGGGACTGTCCTTAGGAAATATGTAGATGATCGTAACACCATCATCAACGCTCCGTATATCCCAACCCATTATACTCCGAACGATAATGGGTATATACGTTCACCGAGTATAATCTATCGATTATATCTAGCACTGGTTAAAAACATTTCACTCGTCATAAAGACGGCTGAAACGTTACACGAGCTTAACTCGGACCATAGAGCCGTTTTAATAGAAATAGGAGATAATAGATTTAGTAGAAATGTTAAAATAAAAAGATCATCGACTATAAATTACTAAAAGATAATTTAGTTAATGTCAAATGGAGTGAACTCGATAGTATCCCATACAGTATAGACTCTCCTCAAGCTGCTATCGCATCCATAGTCATCGCGCTACTGGTTAGAAAAATAGGAGAATCGTCAAGAGAGATCCACCGTCCCAGAGGACCGTTTAGCTCTCTCTGACGACGTTAGGGACCTAATCCGTCGAAAAAAGTCTGTACGACCGCAACGGTGGCGAAGTGTGCAGGCAAGCCATCCGACAACTCGAAAGAGAAGTCAAAAAGGCTATACCCAAGTTCATAAACGGGAGATGGGTTCACTTCGTGAGCAAACAATCTCCGTCTCACACGGCCTACTGGCCGTGCGAGGGCTATGAAATCCGAACCGGTGGCTCAAATGCCACCACTAAATCGCGAAAGCCTATTACCTGCACTAGAGGATGACGAAAAAGCGGAGTGTCTAGCCGACACACTAGAGAGTCAATGCACTCCTAGCTCCCTCCCCACAGACCCCTCTCACATAAAAGAGGTAGAAAGTATAGTAACGGCTCGACTGGCTGTGCCACCGGATGATGATGATGAGATCATACGTCTGACGGACACAGAAGAAGTAAAGGATCTAATAAAGAACCTTCACTCGAAGAGGGCCCCCGGGCCCGATGGAATAACCAATAAGGCTCCCGTTATTATACACTTCCTAGTGTGCATTTTTAACGCCCTTCTGGCGCTATTCACTTTCCCAGACATATGGAAGGAAGCCATAGTGATCGGCATACACAAACCGGGGAAACGCCGGTTGGAGCCCACTAGTTCCCGGCCCATAAGTCTCATAAGCTCGCTAGGTAAAATCTATGAAAGGATAATTCTCGCACGCCTTAAAACCGTGATACGAGAGAAAAACCTATTCATAGACGAGCAGTTCGCATTTCGCGACAGCCACAGCTGCCCACAACAAGTACACTGCCTCACGGAGTACGTACTATCGGGACTCAAAAGACAGGGCCGGCCACGCGGCACGGGCGCTGTCTTCTTTGATGTAGCAAAGGCGTTTGACAAGATTTGGCATCAAGGCCTCATCTCCAAACTACACCAGTTAGGACTGCCTGATAGTAAACAGCTACCTAGCGAACAGGCCGTTCCGCTTCAGAGTGGAGGGCACCCTGTCCTCGTCCCCTCAGGGCCGGTTGTCCGCAAGGTTCGGTCCTCTCTCCCACCCTCTTCAATCTGTACACCAGCAACATACCGCGACACCCCAGCGTCCAGCTGGCGATGTTCGCGTATGACACCGCACTGTACAGTAGACACCTCCCCAACTACGGAGCCAAACTACTCCAAAAACCCTTCACCGAACTCGGTGAATGGTTCTTAAAATGGAGAATAGAGGTTAATGCGGAAAGTCTATACTCTTCTCACTAAACCACCCTTCGCATAGACGAGGAAACATCCTGCTCTACGGTAACAAGATACCTAGAGCAGAGACGGTGAAATACTTGAGAGTGACTCTCGATAGGTCGATAAGCTTCAAGAATCACATAGATAACGTTCTGAAAAAGGCATGATATATCCTTTTTAAACTTTATCCTCTTATAAACAAAAAGAGCAAAATGGCGTATAGACATAAGCTCACTTTGTATATTACATGCAATTCGACCGATCTTGTCGTATTGCAGTGCGGCATTCGCGCACATATCCCCCACCCAAATACAAAGTTTGCAGAAAATGCAAAATAGATTCTTACGCATGGCAACTGGATGCCCGTGGTACTTCCGAAACATCGACCTACATTGTGATTTTCAATTGACCTCGATAAAAGGACACTTCAAAGAGCTGTATCAAAGTTCTTTGACCGTGCATCACAAAAATAAATTAATCGTCCAAACGTCGGAATACGACCTGACGTTATTAACAGACTCGAGTTACCGTCGGCCGAAGAATTTAATTCACGACGCCGACGACGCGATCGCGATAGCAGTAGCTAAGTACGTCCAAGAACACAAACAAAGCAACACCAAGACACGCACCCGCTGAAAAATGCCAATAGTGCCAACTAACGGATAGCAGTTTCTAGTCGGTAGTAGCTATCGCTTCACGACCTGAGCCCGACACACACTTCAGGCCCCCTTGGGTCGGCTGGATGGTGCGCAAATGCATTTTTCCTGCTAGAACCAATGCCATATACACCACTCGTACTGGTCGAGCGATGAAACCTTACATATAGTGACACAGTTATAACATATGACTGAGAGAATGTCAAACTCACACACCGCTTACGGTAACGAGCCCGGGTTCGAATACGTAAGTTGAGAGCTTAGATTGATAGAAATAAAATAACACGACTCTAGAGAGCTCTAATAATAAATAAATTAAGAATACGGCTTTTGCCGATTTGTAGCGCAAATCGACCCCCTCCGTCAGAGGGGAGGGGGGGAGGAGGCCGGCCTCCTCAGATAAGCCAAACATTAAACGAGCTCAATTAGCCTTATCCACGACACCGCAACTCAAACAGCATTGTGCGCGCGCCGTCCCACTAGAGCGGGGAGGGGGACCGCTTCCCCCTTTTCGGTCCCAAAAATAATTACCATAGGGTACGCACAACACAACCAACCCTGTACATCTCTTCCCATCAGCAGGAAAAGAGGGGGTCTTTCCCCCTATCGTCTCCCTAAACCTGAAGACAAAAAGTCTTCGTAGTCAGTCGAACTGTTGAGGCTGGACAAGCGCCGCCAGCCAGTATTAGGTCTCTCCGAAAAAAAAAATCTAATAGCACACTTCAAATACACGCTGTATTTCATATTGAGTGACACTTATTTAAATTGGTATTTCCATTAAAATGTCAACTTTCAACTGTACTAAGGGCGATTTCATCATTCCCTATACCGAGCGTGGCAGAACCTTAGAATCGTTGTCCATAGTTCTACAGCAAACCTTAAATGTTTCTAAAAACTACTTGTGTTTTGTAATTGGTGACATTCAAAGATATTCTGCTTTCTTTCAATAAGTGCTGGGCTCAAACATCAGGGAAAAAGGACAAATTTATTCGGAATAATACAAGCTGGTTAGAGTCAGGATATTCAGTACGGTTTCCGGAGTCCGAAGCACATTCACTGCCATCTACTTCTGGTGAACGAGGAAGACCGTGCATTGCTTATGGAGATTCCTCAGAATCAACAAAGAAAAGGAAAAACACTCTTTTACACTAGAAGAATATGGGTTTGAGCACATTTGTAACGCATTTTTTACAAAGACTGCGGGCCTTAGGTGGGTATGCAGAGAGGCTCATCTTCTTGAAGAGCTAAGAAATCTGGGAGCGAAAAGAAAAAAAGTTTTCTCGATTATGTGTAAATAGCCAAACCAAATGAAGATTTTATCTGATACAGAAGCATTGAGTGCTTTTGTTGATTTGGATCTAACTAAAGCACAATATATATACTAAGAAATTTAACCAACGAAAGAAAGTGTACAATGTTTCCCCCATATTACAAAAGACGAGAAATAAAACAAACTAAGAAAACTAAAGCAGTCGTAGACGAAATTACCAGACAAATTGCACCTTTACGCCCCTGGTTAATAGACAAATATGGTGTTGCAGTAAATATGAAGCACGAACTTTTTCTAACAATGATAGATGGTAAGGTGGCTCGGGTCATATCAAGAACTCTATCGGGTTCTACGTGCACAATATGTGGGACTACTCCTCGACTTATGAATGACCTATTAAAAGTGACTGCTAGACCTGTAAATGAAAGTGCTTACCAATATGGATTATCCACATGGCATGCTTGGATTCGCAGCATGGCAATGTTATTACACATTTGCTACAACCTTGACTTTAAGACTTGGTCTGCTACAACAGAAAAAAAATGATATTAAAGAAAGAAAAGTTCCAAAACGTTTCAGGGAGGAGCTAGGATTAATTATCGAGAACCCTCGTCAATTACGTGGAAGTCAAATGATGGAAATTCAGCGCGATGGTTCTTTTACAATTACACTTGCTCGGCGAACATAACAGCTGTTGATGAAACATTGATTAAACGCTTGTATATTGTTTTACAAGCTCCATCTTCTATAATGATGATAGATCCCGAAAAATTTGGAGTTTATGCCTTAGAAACTGCGCGAATTTATGTTAGTAATTAAGTTTGGTACTACATGCCATCCTCCGATCACTAAATGCTTTTACACGGAGAAAACGTGATCAAACACTTTTCTGTTCTTCCTATTGGGCAACTGGCGGAAGATGCACAAGAGTCGCGCAATAAAGACTACAGAAATATGCGCCTGCTCCATGCCAGAAAATGTTCCCGTACAAATGAAGATGTATTTAAAACGCTTCTATATACTTCAGATCCGAACATTTCAAGTTTAAGAAAGCCTTATGTGAGAAATGTGAAGGATCTTGATGAAGAGGCACTAAGTTCTTTGAAAGTGGTACCTGAAGGTGATCCTACATTTACACCGGAAGTAATTTTAGTTAGACTAGCGAGAATAATAACAAGTAGATATAACGTTATAATTCATTAAAACCTAGTTATATAAAATCAATAACATTATAAGATTTGTCTAATTTGGGATCAATTAGTTTGGTGTGAGGTATAGATAGATACTATACGATTTTATAATTTTATGTATTTTGTTATATTTGTGTGATAGGTAATTGTTTAAGTTTTCTTAATTTTACTCATGTTACTACTCATTTATAAAAAATAAACACATAACTACACGTATTACTTTATTTCTCTTTTCCTTTCTTTTCTCCTAAAATAAATGTGCATACGTTGAAAAAAAAATACAAAAATTATTTTTAGAATCTTTGTATACATGTGCCAAATCTCACTACAATACGATGATAAACCTTGAAGTTACAGATTTTTGATCCGATACGGACGAAAATTTTCCACTGTGCGGCGGTCCCCATTTTTGTGGATGCCAACCGCTCGAACAAATCACTTCACACTATCAATATTTATAGCGGACAACCTGCATTTATATGACTGTCCTATGAGTGAATTCACACATGTACACTTGTAATAGATGTTCATTAATCAATGAAACATGTAAATCAATTGAGAAATATTACTTGTGACAATTTTTTATTTAGTTACGTCCCTGTAGGGATAGTGTTAAGTTGTGATATAAAATAAGATTTTTTGTAAAAATTAATAGGGAAGGGAATTTATAGGCAGGCCTATGAACTTTAGTACCCGACCTGTTTGATAGAGACAGTGGAAAGAAAACAAAAGAATGATTTAATATCTTTGTCTATCTAATCTCACAATCGAATTGCACAAAGAAGAATGAACGAAAAAGAGAGACAGAGGTTCCTCTCTATTTTTTATTATTTGTTTTGTCGACCTCTAAGTCGTGACGTCATTAACTTATTATCAATCAAGCAATTGATTTTACCTATTTGTAGTTATACTAAAGCTTGAATCTCTTACTTTAGCACGTTCCTATCTGGCTGATGCTCGAAGCGACCTTCGGTGGTGGAGGGTGTCTCCGAACGGTACCGACGGAGAACTGTTACCATCGCAGAACGAGATCAGAACGAAACGGTATTAATACTTACAAGTATTTAACAAATCTGAAAGCAATAATTATGGAGACATGGTAGTGGCCCCGCCAAGTAGAGCAACACAGGGGCATGGCCGTACCATCCGCTCTTGTCATCTATTAATTTTGCTAAATTTATTATACACTGGTCTGGAAGTTTACTTTGCTAATCGGCCGTCCTATTTGGAAAGACATTCAAAAACCGTGTTTATTTATCTCTATCAAGATTGATGATAGAAACTTGGACTCTTCTGTCTACCGTTATTAAGGCCTCTATTTAACATAGGTGAAGGTACATAATTCGTATTCGTCACATTCTCACATCGCCTATACCGCGGAACTTGAAGACAAAAGTCTTCAAACAATGCGTTCTCCCCGTGATGACCTACGGGGCTGAAACGTGGCCTCTTAATTTAGGACCGGTCCGCAAGTTTGCTCAACGGACTATTGAACGTGCTATGTTGGGTGTTTCTCTGTCCGACAGAATTCGTACCGAACTCATAAGGCAGAGAACTAAAATATCCGATATCACGCGACGAATAAGCTTGCTGAAGTGGCATGTGGCTGGTCACACACTCGGAAGAACCGTTGGCAGGTGGGCCAGTAAGGTTCTGGAGTGGAGGCCGCGTTTAGGAAAATGAAGTGTTGGTCGACCGTTCACCGGGTGGGAAGACGATCTCCGTGCAGTAGCCGGTCCGGGATGGATGCGAGTAGCAGGAGATCGGCCGTCTTGACGTTCATTGAAAGAGGCCTGTGTCCAGCGGTGGACCGATAAGGGCTGATAATGATGATGATGATGATGAGGAAGGCACGTAAACCCAGAGTCTAACGTATCCATCCTAGTGACGACGACAAAACACGTAAGTAGATTATTCTCGTCAAATGTTATGGACTCCGTTAAATGAACGCCAACACGATCTATGCAATATACACTGTTACTCTTGTTGAACCTGGACCAGCTGCTACAAGTCCACTGCCAAGTAATCCCACTACTGTCAAATCGTGTGCACTCTAGTCGTAATCGCTCATCTGCCACCTTTCCTACCAAGTTTGACTCAGCCTAATTAGCGAGCTTATCTTGTATCTGATGTCAATTGCAACTTACATCCAGGGGCTGGTTTCTCTTTTATTTGGAAGAAGATTGAACGGAGAGCGAGATGTAAGGAGGACCCTATTACAAAACGGTGAAAGTAGCCAGCAGGTTTAATACCCTTGATTTTAGGACTCGTCACAGGAGTTCTCATATACTAGTATAGTTTTAGTAAGAGGTAGTATCATGCTGCATTGCAGCACAATTGAGCCGGCACGACCGGAGGGGTACATCTCACTCACTCGATACCGCCGTAAAGAGACATCTACGGTGTCGGGTTTCGTACGGTTTGTGAGTAGCCGGTGGATCATCGAGGGCGGCATAGTATAAATACTATGCCGATTATGTTCGATTGCTCGTTGGCTTGAGGCTTGAGCAGCATGGCACCTCTTAACTAATTGCTTTGGCCAACTGAGTACAGTGCTGTGTCTGTTCTAGAGACGACGTGGAGGACATAATCGGGTCGTACCTGAGGATCGAGCGCGTGAGCGCGCAGGACTACGGCACCTACGTGTGCGTGGTGCACAGCAACGACGTCGTGTCCCGCAGCTTCGTCGTCGTGCACTACAGGCGTGAGTCTTGTACTGTCCATAAACTGTATTTGTTGGTGATTACAGTTCTCTCTTAACAGGATCACTCCCATCTGCGGGGGGGG
>JAFELO010000128.1:292440-338025 GCA_017140195.1 Eumaeus atala
ACTATCAATATCGTACTCGTGATTAAATAAATCGTAAATATTAAAAAGTGCTTAAAATATAGTGCGAAACCACTACTAAATGATATTTCAGGGATAAACGAACAAATTGTAACAATAAATATTATGATAGTAGTGTATAAACAATAAAAAATTACTTAAAAGTTAAAAGTGCAAAAACCTACCCAATAAGTCATTTGGAAAAAACGTTAAACAAAAAGTGGAAAGACATTATTACAGACGTTAATAAAATAGATAGTTATTATTTCATAAATAAAGAACAATCATAAAATTATATAGTCGATAAAAACTTAAAATATTAATTATACATTCCATCAGCGCCATCTACTTTGGGCCTATTAACCACTTTGACAACAACTTGTCGAATCCCTCACCTGCCATCTAGCGAAGAGTAGAGACACAACTATAAAGTTTCGACTGATCGTGACTGACTTTCGAATTAAAAATATAGAAAATAGTAGTACTCAATTTTTATACGAGAGGTCAGGAGGCTCTCTATTTTTCTATTTATCATACAGCAGGATATAAAGCAACAAAAGGAAGATATGTTAGAGATAAAAGGACACTAAACGTTCCATGATTAACAACTTCAACGTGAAATTCAATAACCTAGAAATTAAAAATGCGATTTTGGAGAAAAAAAATAGAATTAAGAGAAATTGGAGAATAAAAAATTAAGCTAAAATCTAGAAAGACAGTCTAGACGCAAAAAATTTGTCCTGTTCGGACTTGCGGAGGATGAAAAGTCATACTTGAACCTAGAGCAGACGATATTTAACTTAATAAACTCACATTTAAAAGTTTCTTGCGACCATAACAATATTGAGGCAATCAGAAGACTGGGTAACACAGGTGAGAGGGTTAGACCATTAGTTATAACATTTAATACATTAGGTTTCAAAATGAAACTTCTGAAGAACAAACATTGCCAGCAGAATACTTCATGTTATATGAAAGTAGACTGACTACCCTAGCGAAGTCCTAAACAAGCGTAAAGATCGGCAAATTGAAATACAGAGTGAAAAGAACGCAAGCAACACAGCTTTTATGAAGTATGACAATCTTATAGTCTTAAATAAAGAGCACTTCCCCTTGTAATCAATCAAGTAAGAGAAACCGCTCTCAGTCCCCGAAGATATCTTGTTCTAGCTGCCAAGATACCCAACAGGCTATTAAAAAATTAACAAAGAGAAATAAGGCAAATATGGAAAACTATGTAATACAGAAGCCGAAACCAATCCTCAGCAAGACAAAAATAACTAGTAGTCAAAATATGATGACACACAACGGCACTGCATAGCAATTAAGAAGGGCCCTCTACCCATCCCTCACCTCCCGGCACGCCGGTCACAAGGCCGGACTCCAAGGAAAATAAAAGTCATAAAAAATACCATAAACCTAAGATCATTATCGACTGAACAAAAACTTATCGAGTTAAAGCAGCACCAGAAGACATTAACCACGATGTAATAGGATTGTGTGAATTTAGATTGCAGTGTTAGACAATAAATACATATTTTACTATATAGGGCAAACAAAAGGTTTATATGGAGTAGGTTTCTTAATTAAGAAAAAAATCACAGATAACATAATTTCATGCACCGGTATTTCTGAAAGAGTGTGTGTCTTACGAATAGGGCTGGCAAAATTATCATTCGCATTAATTCAGGCCTATGCACCCACTGAAAACTCAGGTCAAGAAGAAATAGATAATTTCTGCGAAGACTTAAGTCGAAAGCTCACTTACACAAAATTTATTATATGTATGGGTGATTTTAATGCACAAATCGGAGCCCCCAAGAAATGCGACAATTCTACTACAGATAAATATGGTTACGGTAACAGAAGTTAGAGGGGAGATACTCATTCAATACGCACAAGAATATAACCTAAAAATAGTAAATACAATGTTTAATGTAAAACCCAAAAACCGATGGAAGTGGATCTCTCCGGACAGAAACACTAAGAACGAATTGATTACATTATGACCACAACAGGTCATATGATTTCTAAGTACGAAGTTCTATCCTTATTATCTTTTGGATCAGACCATAGACTATTGAGAGTCTCCATTCACCTAAAACGTCAAGAGAGGAGTAAGACAGGGCGACCCACTCTCTCCAAAACTATTTATAGCCGTTTTACAATATGTCACGTTAAACCTACAGTGGCGTAAGCGTGGTATAAATATAGATGGTCATTTTCTCAGCCATCTGACATTCGCCGACGATATTATCTTTTTCTCAGAATCGTCCCAGCAATTAAACTCAATGATAAATGAGTTACATTATGCAAGTTCTATGGCTGGATTAGAAATGAACCTCGAAGAAACAAATGTTATGACCAACCACCACATAACACGAAACATGATTAATGACATACCTCTTGAATATGTAAAAAATACATACATCTTGGTAAAGAAATATCGTTTAATAAAAATAGAAACATCGAAGAGGTGGAACGCAGAGTCGCCATCACCTAGAACAAATAGCACATAAAACATATTCAAATCACGATTACCGTTACATCTAAAGAAAATAGCAATGGATACGTCTATTTTGCCAGGCTTGACTTATGCCTGCCAAACCTGGACATCTGATAGCAAAACCAGAACAAAAATTAGAACCACTCAAAGACGAATGGCGAGAAGTAGCATGGGCTTAAAACTCAAAGATAAGGTACGAAACGAGGACATCCTCAAGAAAACCAAAGTTGCAGACGCTCTGATCTTCTCATTACAAAGAAAACGGATGTGGGCCGGTCACGTGGCCAGGTATAACGATGACAGGTGGACGCACAGAGCAGTGACGTGGTCAGGCCCAGGAGGAACGAGAGCCACGGGGCGCCCGCACGCCAGTTGGGCGAACGACATAGCACATGTTGCTGGACGAGACTGGATGAACACTGCCAAATACCGAAACATGTTCCACACCTCAAGGTAGAATGATTCCCTGTCACGTTATTTCATTTTTTTTTCTTCTATAAATATGATAACTACTGTTAATAATTTCAATTTTATGTAACAATTTCGATCTAATTTTATTAATTAATTAATTGGTGGAGGAAATAATAATGTGATTAAGAGATTAGTTTTTTTCTATCTTCTATGTATTAATATTGTTGTAACAATGTAAATTTTTGCTTGGAATTCAATAAAGCTTTATTATTATTATTACTAGTACCTGTAACACAAGTCCTTACGGTACTTACCACAGGACTGGACTAAAGTGGTGTGATAAATCCACAGATATTATTATTATTATAACATAATATTTCGGCCATGGTGGTGGACTGTAATTTTGGACAAACTCAAGAAATCTTTCCAAGACAGTTAGAAAGGTATCTGCTAGAGAAATATATGGATGAAACAGGCTTCAGTAAAGATGGCGAGACGCCTCTGATGAGTGTGACGATGACTTACTCACACCCTCGAGGCGCTTGATGCTGCGGCTCGAGGAGATGTAGAAGATGCGCAGCCCGTAGAAGACCACGCCGATGAGCACCGTCGGCACCACCAGCCAGTAGTTCACCGTCGCCACCACTACCACGATACCGATCAGAGACAGGCCGATCTGCAACATACACAACACATTCGATTACTGCCTATAGCAAGTGCTATCCACGAGCGGTACTATTCTTTCTAATTGTTTACAATGTATGGCTGTATGTTCCACAAAGCTTGAAGACAGAAGCCTTATATGATGACCATCAGTAGACGACGGCCAAATATTTACAAAAATATCAAGATACACAGTCAGCGTCTCAAAACTGTCCGTATAAAAGATGTGCACAATTGAATATTATGCACTTTGTGAAAAGGTTGAAAGGTATATTTAAATTGTGCACTTCTTTCAAATAGAATATGCTGAGTGAAAAACAACAAAATCATGCGCGTAAGTTTAGCTTTGCTCATTTCGTACAATCAAGGACTCCCGAATAACAGTACAGTACTCAATCGTGCATCTTGTTTTTTTGTAAGTGGACGCTGACATCTCCTTTATACCTACATAGACTTCTTAATGTTCGGTGACTTAATATGTAAAACTAATTCCTGCGCCGAGACTTATCTGAGCCCGACTCACCTGTAACACATCCAGCAGCGCAGTCGGCAGGACCTCGTCGACGGCGCCCATGTCCTTGGAGAACCGATTGAGTATCCGGCCGGAGGGGTTGGTGTGGAAGAAGCGCATGGGCGCGCGCGTGATCGCCGCGAACATAGTGTTGTGTAGCCGCGTGGAGGCGCGCATCGCCATGGAGAAGAACATGAACGAGCGGGCCAGAGACACTACCACCAGCGCCACCACCATACCTACGAGGATACAGTAGTTGATAAGGTTCCTCCTCAATACTTACGGAGTACGATGTAATTCTCTCCTTCAAGAAAGAGAATATTCTCTTCACATATAATTTTCGGTGGTGACGCGCGCATATTTACACGCACGTACGCAGTGGCGAGTGTGTCCACCAATAGCGCTATACAATCTAGGACTATACAGTCGGTTCATATCAACATTGAGTTTGCCTCATCGCATCCTCCAGATCTGGAGGTGTGACCAGAATGTGCATGCATATGTTGTAGTCGTTTTGTACAAATCGTCGTATAATATTACAGCTATCAATTTTCAAAAACAGGGCCGTTTTGCTTTTTGGCGGGCTAACGATTAGCCGGATTGTCATTGGGACACGTTCTTCAATATGGCGGCTGACGTTTAGCCTCGTTAAATCTTTTGATTTTAGGCAGCGATTGCGATCGATATAAGTATTAAATTAGGACAAATGTTTTGAGTGTAAAGAAAACAAAATAATCTAGCCACAAACGCTTAGTCGGGAGCTACGCTTCCGCCAAAACCTTCGAACCTATCTGGACAGTCTTTTATTTCTCTGTATTTGACAATCAACGCCATTGTCTCTCTATTTGACATCGTTGTTGCCATGATCAAGCAACGCCGCGAGTGTTAAAGTTAGGAACTAAAATGCGTCAAAATGTTGAATAATGATTCACTTTATTTCAATACGGCTTTATTGTATATTGTATAACGCCGAACTCTTTCTGGCGCAATTTCACTCAGCCTTACTCCATGTGGCTAATGGAGTAAGGCTGAGTGAAATTGCGCCGTTGGCCCCCGCCAAAAATGAAAAAGCCCTATGTCTGAAAATGGCTAACCGTAGTGAAATACAGCAATTTCGTCAATCCGACTGCGGCGACACATACGCTTACGCTACATGATTTAAGTACTGTACTTAAGAACTGTAAGAAACGGTACGGTAAGAAATACCAAAACATGATGTCGCTCAGTAGATTAGGCACACGTAGCGTTACGAAAGCAAAATAAAATATTAATTATATACAAAAAGGTAGTACCTGTATAGATGTATATGCAGTCGTAGCGTGTGAGTCCGTTTCTAAACTCAGCGTCGTCCATGACCTTCGTGAGGTTCGTTTTTAATAGCGACATGTTCACAGTCATGGGGTGCTCTTCTTCTAGGTTAACCCTAAAATATAAATTAATAAGTTATGAGGAAATGTTGTTTAAAAGAAGACACAAATTAGCAACGTAAATGTAATTTGCTTATAAATTTTAGTGTTGACTACAGATGAACATTCTCAATATCATTTGACTATGTAATGAAAAATAATAAATGAACTATTAACATAAGTTTTGTTATTTTTGCTTCCATCCATATCCATAAAAACACAAAAATGTCTTTAATTGATTAATTTCTTGTGGTATATTAATACCAAAATTATTTATTTTATATTCTGATGATGATAATATCTAATATGCGCCCTACTTTGTACAACAATTTCTAGCGAATAAATATTATAATAACAAATAAAGAAATAAAATTAGGTAATGAAAAAGCTTCCATCGACCTTTTGTGTACGTATCACACACCGCATATCACGCAATGTATACCACAAAATCTTGTTTGTTTATCTGTACAAATCACAGGCTTTCAACCTCTTTTGTGTACCACCACACGCGTCCTTGAACCTCTTGCATGCCTTAAGTCGGAGCGGGAGCCGAGCAGCTGGGCGAGAGTGGCAGCATTAACACCACCATCACCGCATTGCCGGAGGCGCACAGTTACGTGCCATACACGTGGCCCCACACTGCGCCCGCGGTGCTTGACCCGCCCTTCGCACCCCGTCCCGCATGCTGTAGTACCCACCAGTAACTTGTCCACCAGTCGGAGCCGGAGCCGAGCAGCTGGGCGAGTGTGGCCACTAGCAGCATCAGCGCCACCATCGCCGCATTGCCGGAGGCGCGCAGGTACGTGCCATACACGTGGCCCGACACCGCGCCCGCGCTGCGAGACTCCGCCTCCTCGCGCCCCCCCGCCTCACCCTCCGGCGGCGCTGTCGCTGTCAGGTTGTCCACAGAGCTCACCTGACATAACATCCAAATACATACTATAATATTATTTTGGCCATATAATATTCGTGATAGTTATTAAAATAAGACATTTATAATATATACTTTTTTTAAAGTTAGTAGCGACAACAGCATAAACTGTCGCACGCGGAGAACTTTAGCTATCATTACTCTCTGCGGGAGAGTAGGGGGACAGTCTCCCTTTCAACCCCAAACCTAGTCTCATCACGCGACAAGCACTTATAGCAATCAGATGAATCTGAAATGTGCTTATAGCACAAGTTCAGGTCCAAAAAAAACTAACATTTGCTCACCGAGTGTATACTCATCTGCCGCTTGCGGAAGCTTCCCTGCAGTACTGAGTCCTCAATTTCGGTGTTAGATTTCTCTTCTGGTACCGTCTTTTCCTCTTCCACCTCTTCTCGCGCCAGTAACGAGGCGAAGTCCAGCCCCGACGCACTCAACGTTTCGAAATCTCCGGCAGCAGCTATCGAACCATTTTTCAATATTATTATCTGTTAAAAAACAATTTTGACGGTTATTTAAGAAAAATAAGAAATAATATATAATCTTAGTTATGAAATCAAAAAATGCAACTGCTTCAAATATTACAAAACTACTAACTAGCCTTGTTTTTTATTTTCTTTTTAGTTTTGCACCTTGTCGACTTTATATGGAACTGTGAAGTGTAACCTGTGAAAGCTGTGTCACCTGTGAAAGTGTACACAGAAGAAACTATACTACTCACATTGTATTATTTGCTTAATGTTTTAATGAGTGTACTGATAGTGTTCTATTGAAGTAAGTAAATAAAATAAATATTATAAGTCGAGTTTTTTGATTTTATTATTACGTGTACGTAACTTTTGCGAAAATATGAACTCAAAAAGTTTAGTCAAAATAAAAAAAAACTATTTTGTATAGATAAATGTTTCTTTTAAATCCTTTCAAAGTACTCTCCACCAGCCTCAATAGAAATATCCTTGCGTCTAAATCAGTTTTCGAAACACATTATCCACTCCGCCGTTGATACACTGGGCGGGACGGGATAAGGAGGGCGACGCTTCAGCATAGTAATTATGCTGATGTTGTGGGTGTCCTGAATTAAATTTTTCACTGTTGGCACGTTTTCTTTCGTAACAACCATTAAAGGGCGAACAATTAATTCTAAGCTTCGCTTCATATCACCCTTCTTCATCCCGCAAAGTTATCAATTCACGCTTGAATTCGCTATACCAGTCTACACCGTACACGGTTGCTTGGAAGCACCTAAATCCACAAGTGTCACTTGAAGTCTATCGTACACACCGTATCGTCAACAATCATACGTCCAGTTTCAGGTGACATTTGAAATCATAAAAAATCCCGGCGAAAGTGTTCCCGAGTAGATTCATAGTTCAGACTGAGTATCTTTTTTCGTCCAGCGGATTAATCAATGTTCTTTCCGTTACTGATGAGATTCGTACGATTGGGGGCGTAGGGTGAAGGAGAACAGTGCACGGGACTTCCACATGAATGTTTGTGAGCATCGGTTATCACTGAAGGAGTGACTGTTATCCCACTAATTAAGAGCCATGATACTGACATCTGACATGTATTAAATACTTTGACATAAATATACATAGAAGAACTTTCTATTTGTATATTTTAATTTTATCAAGGCCTATGCCATAGGTATCTTATATGACAACGACTGTCCTTGGCGAATAGAGAATTCCTCCTCTGTGAGATAATAAAACTATACTATCTTTGGCTATTTAAAATCGCATGCGCCTTGCGGAGAGATATGAATGAAAAAAGAGTAGAGATACTCTTTGTCTTTAATCCTCTTTATCTTTCGACTAGCTTCCCTTCACAATTTATATTATCTCTGATGATTATATACCTGTGTGGCCTGCATGATACCGTACCACGCTATATAACTGGTCATATGGTGCAATTACTTTACCTGTTCAACGTCTCTGAGGAATTGCAGCTGGTGCGTCACTAACACGCGCGTACTGCCGCGCAGGTAGCCGGCGATGCACGACTCGAACAGATGGCGCCCCACGTGCGCGTCCACCGCCGACAGCGGGTCGTCCAGCAGGTACACGTCCGCGCGCTTGTACACGCAGCGTGCCAGCGAGATGCGCGCCCGCTGACCTGCACGTACAAGCACGCTACATCCACGCACTATACCACTCAAAATACGCGCACCTATGCGCGCTTATACACGCACTTAGGCGGTGGACCCTTCAGACCACTAAATATACATTAACTTTCCGTGGTTATAATCCTTAGTTTCGCCCATAGCAATCACTTAGTTGTTTATCTAGGAGCAAATGGCGCGAGTTTATTATTACAGGTACCGGCACGTAACTGTCGCGCCGACTGTTAAGTGGAGAGGTGGCGAACCAATCACAACTCCCGCCCGATACGCGACTCTCACGCATCCCGGCCTTGTCTCACCGTCCATCCATCGTTTTTCTCCGGTTCATCTCTCGACCGGACTAAATTGTATGATTACTATTTTCCTCCAAGGCAATTTACCTCCCGCATATGTGTTACCACAGCAAGTTTTGATAAATATTGCTAAGGCAAGCTCAACGCTAATCTCTACACACTTCTTATAGTACGTAAATCAGAAAAAGAGAAATCGCAGCAATTTGATGACTACCGACGCTTATTAACATCCGCATATACAGATGTATTGCCACGCCACCGCCAATTGGGCCGCCGGCTACTCACAAAACGCACGAAATGCGATAGCCTAGTCGTCACCATTAACACAGTATCTTGTAATCTAAAGCTATCGAACCCTGGGCGTGCCGCAACGATACGGCTGCTAAATAGCGCCGTAGGTTCGTACCTCCACTGAGACTGACGCCGCGCTCGCCGACGACGGTCTTGTCCCCGTGCGGGAACAGCGCGAAGTCGCGGTCGAGCGCGCACCGCCGCACCACCGCGTTGTACCGCGGGCGGTCCATGGGCTGACCGAACAGGATGTTCTGTCGAACGCTGCCTGTGAATAGTGAACATTGTGAGTAATATATAGTGATGGCGACGTAGATAGAAGATTGTTCTGTTCAATACCAGAAGCGGAATGTAAGATGTTACGTATACATCAATATAAAACCGTAAATTTTATTCTAGTGATTTTTTAGCTGCGTTACGTATTTCTGATATGAAAAATGCAATGGGTACCCGTGAGGAAAAAAATGAAACGGGTTTCCGTCAGCAACATGCTATGTACTATGTACAAGGTGTGGCGCTACGAGTGTGTAGTACGAACTGCGCGTCAAGGTTAGTTGATAGTTTTATATTTTTACTTATATCGGCAGTTTTTATGACAACAAAGCTATTAGCTTTTGTTTATCAAAAATCAGTATTACAACTAAATTCTATGATTGCCTAATTTCTATATTCTAATTAATAAATATATAATTGTGACGAAATCGCATATTCAACGCATATTCGTTTCACGTCGACAGTTACAAATTTTTTTTATTATTATAGTATGTATCAAAGCAGCAATCTAAGAATTTTTTTACTACTGCAGACCCCTATGAACAGTTACACAATTATTATGCGAATATGCGATAATTCGTTATTGCTATTTGATTTGTATTTAATTTGTGCAGGCGCTTTGCCATTGCCAAATTTTTTTCAAACATTCGCCACGTGATCCCACTAACAGATGGCGCTGAAATAAATAAGCGACTACGGAAATATTTGTAGTATTTGCGGATTGCAGTTTTATTTGCGATACTTATCGCAAATAAAACTGCAATCATAAAACCAGAAAAGAATCTAGCATTTACAAACATATAGCGCCGAATACCTGCTTTTAGAGTAAAGATTTATAAAAAATGTCCCAAAAATATTGATATGTAATACCTGCAAACAACCACGGCTCCTGGCTCGCATATGACACGGTGCCTCCGATCTCTATACTGCCAGACGCCAGCGGTAGCTCCTTCAGTAAAACGTGCAGAAGCGAAGACTTGCCCGCTCCGACTTGGCCTATGACTGCTATCAACCTGAGAACGGAGAAATAATTTAAAAAAAATACGAAGTGCGACAAAAATCCTACTAAAATTGTAAATACGTAAGTTTGTATATTTATGAAACCAGCCCTGACAGGATTTGATTTCAATGAATTTGATATTTTACCAAATAAAAATTATATTTAGTATGTGTAGAACCAGACTTTACCTTCTTACGACGTATTACATAAAAAAATGTGTGTGTATGTATGTATGTACTCACTTTCCTGGCTTGATAGTGAGCGAGACGTCTGTGAGCGTGTTCTCTGAGTGGGCGGGAATCCACTTGGCGGTCGCGTGCCGCAGCCGCACGCCGCGTACGTCCGAGTCGAACTGCGTCTCCAACTCACGGTCGTCCTCTTCGCTGGATTCTAGCGGCGCTTTGCCTGTCGAGAACAACATAAAAGCATATTTTTACCGACGCGAATTGACTTCCGTATAGGTGTTACGTCTACGTGTTAGCTGTGACGATAGGTCATCCCCGATCGAGCCATCTCAATTCGGTAGACTTAGTACTATTCAAAACTGACTGCTTCGTATTTTAGTGTCAACCCACAACCCTGCGATCGCGCGGATGTTCCACTTTCAGTTTCCAATAACAATTCGAAGTTAGTGGTGCTAAGAGGCACCAAACATTTTGTAAAAAATTGTAAAACCTTACCATTTCCCTTCACCCCAATATCTTTTGTTTCCTTCTCAGATAACAGTGCCACCCTAGCGTCCGCTTCCAGATCTTTTGTATCTTTTATTTCTTTCTCCTCCAATATATCTTTTTCTTTCGCTTTGACCGACGTCTGTATGTCCGCCAGACCGGGCACCGGTTTGTTGGTGTCTTCATAAAGCATGAAGTTTTGCAGTCGCTTTATGGATATCGTCGCCTCGGCTACTTGGGCTATACCTGAAACATATAATTTTAAAATTCATTTTTAATAAAAAGGCCTCACTGAGTTTGTTTTTCCATTTCTTTACAAGTCCTTGTTATTGTTGGTATGCTCCAAATGAAGTCGGGAACCGGTGTTGGAGTAGGATGGAGCGGGGCTAGTTGAGTATAGAGGTAACTTGGGCAATTAAAATATAAGGGGTCTCAGGAGAGGAACCTCAAGTATTGTTGCAATTTGTCGTTCCAGAAAAGTGCACATGTGAGATATTTATATTACGACCAAACAGCAAAATAATTGCAAGCCGCAATATTTTATCTATACCAATGAATATTCTTTATCATAGTTATTCATAAACTTGCTCTTGTTTTCAAATTTTGGGTTGAGGTTAGTTGAGCTAGGGATATAATTGAGCTCCCCACTATGGTTCAGGCCTCGTCGTGGCAGTGGGGCTTAGTAGCCTGGGGTGAACCCAGACGAAGTCAATTAAACCGAGGGGGATCTTTGCACTCCTCTTATTAGAAGAGGGGGCTAAAGATCAGGAGGAGGAATCGCGCTCGGTACCCCTCTTATAAGAAGAGGGGACCAAAGTGCAACAGGAGGTGGCGCTTTTGCGCACGGGGCAATGGACGAGTATGGACACCTCACCCCATTGCACTGTCCCAAATTTGGTGGGGTTGTTCTGTAGTGCGTGGCAACCCCATCTCTGGTGGTGGGTGGAGTTAGTCCCTTAGGGGACTGACTAGCCGTCGAGGTGCCCTGATGTTTGTTGTTCAGGGGCACCTCACCAAACCACACCAAACGGATATAGAGATATCCTGCCGTTAACATTAAGGTAGATTGATATTTTGTTGATACTATTTCCAGTTTATTATTCAAAGACAATTTGTAAAGTTCTATTGTTTGGTTACTCGAATACTTTAAATATAAAGTTTATAATTAAATAGTAATTTTATTTCGTGTCTAATTAACATTGACGTAGGGTTTGTCTACACTTTTTAACTATCGACTACAGTATACTCGACTTTCTGTATTTAAATAGATAAATTTGACTAGTTAGAGATAGATTATGACAAGACACAATGGCATGAACGGGTAATCCATAAGAATGCATAACTTGTGTAGGAACTAGGATGGCTCAAGTAAACAATTGCACAACTAGCCCCGCCCCACATTATCACAATATTAAATACTAGATTTGTATCAATCATTTTTAATATCTTTAAAGCACAGTGAAAATTCGTATGTTTTTTAAGGAATAGGGAGGCAAATATAGTGGTAGTATTACTTAATATAGTAGCCGATTCTTAGGTCTATTGCATATGCATATAAAATTTAGTAAAAATCGTTAAAGCTGTTTCGGTGGAGGAAGATAACTAATTTTAATCCTTGATTAATTATTCGATACGTTGCCCTCCTCTTAATACGCCTCCATCCAATGGGCCACCGGTTACTCACAAACCACACGAAACGCGACAGGTAGGTGTCACTTTACGGCGGTAACAAGTGAGTGGGAGGTACCTCGCTCATCGTATGGCGCTACCTCTTCCTATGCAGCATGGCACTACCTCTTACATACATAATAATAAACCTTCACATTTCGTCGGACTGCAGATAGAAGGCGTTGTTTATATTAAGGTATAACAATTCGTGTTAAAACATGTTACATATACCAATTAAAAGATTGGCTTATCAACGTTTTGTTGGGATTACTTAATATTTATAAACAAAATAAGTAATTAATCACTTTTTAGGGTCACATTGTTACGAAATAACAATAACAGCCGGCGTGTATAGTTATACGAGGTTAATTACCTACCGCTTTGTACCTAGCCGAGTAAGAACCGCGCAACCAGACGTGTACATTCAGGGATTCAAAAACAACTTGATAACTGTAACAATCTCACTTAAATCTGTTGCAGAATTATTTCTGTAAAACTTATAGCGATTGTGTTTTCACCCTCTTGTTGTTCCTACGGTTTAAATGCGCTGTTGCAGTTTCTTTTCCTAAAGGGAAGGGCGCGAGTGCGACAAAGGTAGAGCGTACTATTTATGGCAATCTAAACCTTATTGGCTATAATGGTTATTAACATTTTTTAACGATTATTTCTGCAAACAGATTCAATTTGTTAAACTTTATTTCTGGTTGGTTTAAAGAAAAAGTTTAGTTGGTAAAACAGAAATTTAGGAAGAGGTAGTGCCATGCTGCATAGGAGGAGATAGTGCCATACATAGTGCGTGACATCCTCCTATGCAACGGAATTGGGCCGTCCCGACCGGGGAGGTACCTTACGCTCACATAATACCGTCGTAAAGTGTTGCGTTTCGTGAGGTTTGTGAGTAAACAGGAGCCTTTCGTCGACTAATGACGCCCATAGATATCCAAACAATTTTCGTGCATCTATTATATAATTACGTTCTCTCGTCGCCCCCTCAAATGGGCCACCGGCTACTCACAAACCGCACCAAGCGCGATAGCATAGCTATCGTACGAGTGACGAGTACCTCCTCGGTCGTGTCGGCCCAATGCTGCATAAACACTGCCTCGTACAATATAGTGGTTTGTAATGAGAAGTACATAACTGAGAAGGCGTCGGATATCCAGGTACAGCTACCCTTGGGTACGTAACACTCACCCTGCGGGAAGAACACGGTCATGGTCTGGCGCAGCAGGTTGTAGAAGCTGGTGATGACGAACACCTGCTTGGCGCTGACCACGCCGTTCTCCAGCACGTACACCAGCAGCGAGAAGAACAGGCAGATGCGCGTCGTGAACATGATGAAGGACGTCAGCACGCCGCGGATGTACGACGTGGCGCGGATCTTCTTTATCTCCTGTCTGACAGGGTTACACGCCGGTAAGTACTGCTCTACAGTACCGGGGAGGTACCTCAAGTGACAGCTGGGCTGTCGCGTTTCATGCGGTATACGATTAGCCGGTGGCCCATTGAAGACGAGGAAAAGTATAACGAATAATCGTTACCTCCCCGCATAAGCGGATGTCTATGTGCGTCAGTAGTAATCAAAAGTCCCGATTTTCGTTCGTCTTCTTATACTATAAAAAATTGTTATGAAGGATATTTAGAAACAATTCCAATTTCGCGATATTATGAAAATATTAACATAATTATAAACCTACTTTAGAGTCATGTTGCATTGTAGCAGAGGGAGGCACCTCCCGCTCACATGATACAGCTTTAAAACCAATAGCCAAACTAACCCAATTAGCCAGGTTGGTGAGCCGCCATTTTGAAGGGGCAATCATCTAAATATACAGATCTAACGGGCGTCGGTAGTCAGTATTACATCAACTTACTTCCTGGCTTTAGCGACGAGGTCGGTGAAGGGCTTCTCCCACGTGTACATCTTGATGACCTGGATCCCGGACAGGATCTCGTTCATGAGGCGCACTCGCTCGTCCGTGCGCAGCGCCGTCTTCAGGCGGAGGACGGACGTGCGTTTACCGAGGTACGCTGAATGGAACAAGGATACTCAGTTGTATGTTAGTAACAGATAGTCTCATGGTGTATTGCAGCGTATCTGCTTGGGGGGACCGGGGAGGTACCTCTCGCTTACGTGATACCGGCGTAAAGTGGATAGTTTCGCTGTGTAGTTTTTCGTGCAGTTTGTGAGTAGACGGTGGCCTATTGGGGAGGAAGAAAGGAGGACAACGCATTAGTGGAACTATGTTGCGGATATATACCGCAATTATCAAAAGGCTCCGTCTGCTCGATTGTTCCCTTATAATATAAAGAAGCAAAGCATAAACTTTAGCATAACAGCAGCAATATTGCAGATCGAGTGTATACACTGATTAAGCTCGCCCGTGCGTTTATTCCATCATTGTGCAATGTTTACCCTAAACTGTCAATAATACAGCACAATTCGTGATTTTGCCAACATAGTTGATCGTCAAGGGGCCGCTTCAATCGTCTCACGACAATAGCAGACGACTGTTTATCTCGGTCATATCGTCTAATTATCGTGAGTGTGATGGCAGGTCAAAGTTCAGACACATTTCACACTGATGAACAATGCGCCCCGCCGGTCGCCGTGTGTCACTAAACTTTATCATGCACGCGTGTTTCCTCGACATCTCTTCTAACTCGTATGTACTAACCTTGTGACAATTTTTATTCTACTTTAACGAGTGTAATTAGTTTTATAATCATCATCTAAAGTCAAGACAAGTCAAGTACGTTTCACATACACCATCCAAGACATTCTCAATGCGTTCAGTCTCGGACAGTACAGACCCTCTTTTATGAATACTTTCTCTCTCTATATCTTCTCTTTGATTAGTTAACAGTAATACAATATACACCCAATCTAATAATAAAAATAAATACAAAATATACCTAAATAAGATTTTTCAAATTCCTTTCGTCATTACTTTACTACTACTGGTTCAACTCTGACCTCGACCATCTCAGGTCGAGGTCAGAGTTAAACTGGTAACTGGCGAAACGAATCTCATTGAGACTGATGACTTGCTAACTAATATGCCGAGGCTTCCGTAAGGCTGTCGTATAGACATAATGAATACACCATTGCCCCTTACTAATTAGACTTAATTCAATTGTATTTAGCAAAAAATAGGTAATTTTGATTTTATCAGATTGCAGTTTCACAAGATTATCTTTTCATTCTTACTCCATGCCTGTCCAGTTCAACAGTGCTGATAATACTGAAGCCCATGCTCACAAATATTAAATTTTATGAACACATTTATCACTTATATTATTGTTATTGCTCGCATGTTTTTAATTACGAAACAACGTTTGAGGTTACTAATCCTAATGTACTGCACAAACAATAATTATCTCGGTGCAATAGCCGTTTGACCGCACTTCATTGGTCTGTACTCGCACAATTGACTCAATCAAGACCGTCGCAAGGCAAGAGCTATCTGTTCGCATGTTTTTAATCGCTTTTTATATAATATTAGAGTATTACGAAGGAGGACAAATTTGTATAAATTATCGTTGAGCTTATTATATGATGCATTATTTATTAGCTACAGCGGCTAAAAAGTTAGGGCTAAGTAGTTAGGGTTCGTAGTTTTAGTGTTAACTTTCAAAGATGCAATTCAACATCTATGGCTCTAACATGCAACAGATGTTAGTTGCATCCGCATGTTTTGACCACAAAGATTTTTTTCTGTTTCTGTTATTTTTCTCTGCCAAAGGATAATGTTTTAATTAAGTAATTATATGTTATTATTTAAATTTACGTTTATTGAGTCATTTTAGTTACTTCACTTTGAATGTTCTCCAGTTCTTTTTAGTACGTCGATGTGTGGTAAATGACCTTTTTAACAATTATTCTAAGTATTGCCATAAATGTTGTAGAAAAGAGAAAAAAAAATCGAATATAACATTTTATACTTTTACAGTGTGTAAAGTTTAGGACACAAATATAAAACAATTAAAAATATAAAAAGCTTATTCTAAGTCCTTTGGCTGCAGTGCAGTCCATTAAACGTTGAGGCCTGTTATCAATAGAAGCATGCACACTTTCCATGGGGACATTCTTAACTGCCAACCGTATGTATTGTTTTAGGTCCTCCCAAAGTATTAAAGCGTTTAGAGCAAGCCATTCCTCTCTAACACTGACCATAAATCATAATCCAATGGATTCAGGACGGGACAAGGCGATGGCCAGTCTTTAGCTCTCCGTTTAAAACCAAGATTGGGTGGAACCAACTTTATGTTCCGGTGCCCAGTCTTGCTGGAAGGACCATTCTTGGTTATTGAACATGGTGTTATTAAGGGGCTTAACTATCTTCTGAAGAATTGATACACTTGTGCTGATGTTTTGATACCTTTGGCACAAAAATATCACTCCTTCATAACTAACACGCCGCCAAATCATCACTGAATACGGATAATGCCCACGTTGCTTCCTTAGAGCTTTGAGCATAAATACGGTAATTTTCTCGATTTTACCAACCTATTCACCTGTAATGTATTCACCTGTAATGTATTCACCTGTAATGTATTCACCTGTAATGTATCGGTTAAGAGATGACCAGTTACAGTCACCAGACCCCTTAACAAGAGGCTGGCGAGGCTGCAAGTCAGAAGTCGTCTCTGGGACATGGTTCTAAAATGTATGATGCTATAAAGATTTTCCGAGACAAAATCTTTGGCTTTCGGACATAATTTCTTCGAATTCTTTCCCTTAGTGCTTGGACCACCTTGGACCGTACGAACACTACGCGGACGGCCAGATCTTTCTCTGTCACAAACAGAGGAAGTCTCATTTACCTGTTAATAGCCCGGTACACAAACACTTGATTAACCAACCAAGACTATGGAGAGTTTTAGAAGTTTCATTTGGCTCGATGTTTACTTTGAGTAATGTAATCACAGCGATTCAGTTCTCTTTATCACAAAATTGTACAATGCATTGACGCCGAAATGAGAAAACACAATATTCAAATGTATTTTTTTAATGTAACATTTTTGATTTTTTGATTGTATTTATGGCCAGACTAAGTATACATTCTCTCGACGTCAGTCGTGGGATGACGGACCCCTCGGTCTCCCTAGCCAAGATAATAATAGTTAAATTATTATAAAGATTCTCATATCGGGATGCATGTCTCCCATTTGCGGGACTGGTGGGGGTCGAACGCCGTTTCAACACCAAATCGAGTCCCGTTCCGAAATAAAATAAAAAACAACTATAGAATATAAATAGGTGGTACCTAATGCATCACTAGAGGATACACCCGCGTGATATATAGGTACGCAGTCCTGGCTATAGATTGACACACACACACATCAGGGCCGTTTTAACCCACGTAGCAGATTTCAACAGCCCAAGGAAGAAATGATTTTTATATCGGTCCAGCGCTAGTTCCACTAGGTCTCATAAACAGCACGTGACAATGTCTCATAATCGTCACGTTGCGAACGTGACGTAACAACGAGGTACTATCCTCATTTCAATATTCACTGCCACGTGGTCACCTGTACGATTGTGAAACAGAGATAATCTTAAGATTTTCTGAACAATTATGTACTCTTAATAAACGTTTTTCAACAGCATTTGGTGGCTAACGACGCCCATTACTAGTACATTAATCATTGATCTCCTTTACCCCATTCCCCAATGGGTCACGGCTGCTACCACACACTACTGTACACGGCGGAGTAATTATGCACCACGACATTAGAAAGGAAACCACTTCTGTGTATTAATAACATCCCGCATCCCATCTTCTCTAGATAGGTGACTTTCGTCAGATACCAAGATGGCCGATTCTCTACTAGTTGGGACCTTTTTTTGTTTACGCGGGGAAATGCATTTACGCGCCTTCACTGGCCCTTGGCCAGTGGTGTGTGGTACTCGCGGCACATGATAGTGCCGAATACCACAAAAAAACCACTGCGAGTGCCGTCAGCGCCGGCCTTGTTGAGGTGCCCCGGAACAACAAATCATCAGGACACCTCGAGGGCTAGTCAACCCCCCGGCTCCACCTCCACAGATGGGGTTGCCCCGCATTACAAGACAACCCCACTGACTTTGAGTGAGGTTCCTATCCTCGCCCCTTGCCCTGTTCGCTAAAGCGCCTCCTCCTGTTGCTCTTTGGTCCCCTCTTCTTATATGGGGGGGGGGTCCCTTATAAGAAGAGAGCTCTCCCTCCTCCTGATCTTTAGCCCCCTCTTCTCATAAGAGGGGCGCAAATATCTCCCTCGGTCTAATTGGCTTCGCCTGGGTTCACCCCAGGCTATTAAGCCCCACTGCCACGACGAGGCTTGAACCATGGTGGAGACTAGTCATCATCTGGCTAGATTCAGCTATTACATATTGTGTCATCAAACTCCACATAAAATTGAAATGTATAAAACGCGCCTAAGTTTATGTTTGACCAGTTTGATCGTTAGTTGTCGGTGCTCAAATTGAGTATAGCGAATACTCTCATGGAACGAAAAAATAATGTTGAAAATTGGGAGACTTAATCATAACGTACGCATAGATTAGAACATACAGGAGCGATGACTTTAATTGGTAATAAGTCTGTTACAAATACACTGTCCAAATAAATAAATACATTGAGTTTACATAAATAGTAAGAAAAGAGTAGTTTCCTGTGAAATAAAGTAGTTTATAGTGCCAGGTGCCATATGAGTGACATGGTGCATCCCTGGACAGTTCATGGCGGCTGTCCCTATGACCATGTATAAACCCTCCTTACTCATAGTCCTTACCTTGCAGAGGTATGAAGGCGAGCATGAACCCGACGCCCACCACAGCGCCCCACCTGATCTCCTGCCACATGAAGTACGTCACTATGACGGTGGCCAGCGGCCCTATCCACAGGTAGTGCAGGAATATCACGGCCACGTCGAAGCGGTTCACGTCGTTGGACAGGAGGTTCACCACTTGACCGACTGTCGTCTCGCCGAGCGCTGTTTTCGAAAGACGCAGCGACTGGAAGGAATTATTCTCATTAGCACATGCCTCTTTTGCAGTCCAAAAATTTCAGGTGCGTTGAGTACATTTTTTACGAGTGACTTCTTCAGGCTCGTTGCTTCAAGTTTTCACTTCTGAGAGGTACGTTCCCGAAGCCATGCTTGTTTTATTTGTAATGTGTACGCATACAACAGGCAGATGTAAATTAAGGTGACGAGGCGAGAGGATAAGATGTAAGACCCTTTAATAATGCAGTGCCATGCTGCGCTATTGGCCCGGCACGACGGGGGAGCTATTTCTCGCTCATACAACACTGCCGTATAGTGACAGCTGTGCTGTCAAGTTTCGTGTAATTTGTGAGTAGACGATAGCCCATTAGAGGGGAGGAGGTAAGTTGAGCAACGTAACTGCATGACAACAATAATGCGGATTTATATGGTGTCGATAATAATATAATAAATAAAATATAAATAAAATTAATAAAATAAATAATCTTTAAAAGACTCACATTGGTCGTTTGTCCTCATATACTAATACGTCTCTGCCAAATAAAAAAAAACGGCAAACCATCAACATGCGATTTCGGGTGATCCAACTGATAATTTTCCTCTTATAAAGAACAAGTTATCATGACCGGGTAAACAACAAGCGGATTGCCGAAACGTATTTCAGTAATCACTTGATGAATAGAAACTATATTTATATAATTTCCACGATTTATTAAATACAACTCCATTGCCGATCTTTAATCTAGTTCTAACGCTAATTATCAGTGTAGCGAGTGAAATTGCCAGGTGATAGAGATTATAATTTTATAGAATGAATTTGTGCTATACAGGCACAAACAAGTCATTCTAGAAACTCTGTGTCTTGATGTTTAAAATAGTAATTCATTACTTATATATATTCGCGAAATTTAAAATAATTCACTTTTATAGTATAGAGGGGCAAACATTCGTTTTATTGTCACGTAGATTGCGTTGCTCTCCTTTTCTCCTCCCCTCCAGTGGGCCACCGGATACTCACAAACCGCACGATACTCACAAAGCAGCATAACTGCCAAATGTGCAAGAGGTACGAGAGGTCTCCCGGTCGTGCCGACCCTTCCTCACAAATAGGTAAACTTCGAGAAGAGAAATAATTGAAAAAGTAATTTAAATCATTGTAAGGATGTGTCAAAGTATTCTGCAGGTATGTTATTCATTGCGACTAGAGTTGGGGAATTTCAAAAGAATAGCACGGAAACCGATACGAAATAATGCCCACTGACTGTCACGGGACAAGACTGCCACTGGGATGGCATTTTTAATCCGTCCCAAGACGATATCATTATCATTTATTGTGTTTTCTCTTGTATACGTGTAATACCTAAATGGATCTATATCTACGTGAAATATCATCAAAATACGTTAAGTATTTTTTGAGTGATAAAATAACAAGCACTTTCGCATACAGTGGGGTAATAGTTACGTCGGTAGCTACAAGCATAAAGCAGTACCTCTGTAACGAACATCATCCTTTATCGCATTTATTATTATATTCAGTACACTGCTGGTCATAGGCCTCGTGACCTGATGAACGCCCAGGCGTAACTCGCTTCCAACTTTACTACTTACACGGAGGAAGGTTTCTTATGACATACAATTATATAGAGCAGTCTTATCCGTTTAGTGACCACCGACGCCTATCAACACCCGCATATGCAGATGCGTTGCCCTACTTCACGGCCCCCCCCCCCCCAATGCCACCAAAGCGCTGCCAGCTAGTCTCAAACTGCACGAAATCGCTGCCTCATTTTCACTTTTTAGCGATATCATGTGAGTAAGAGATGCCTCCCAGGTCGTGCCCGCAAATTTCAGCTGCAATGTAGAACGGCATTACCACTTATTAAGATGTGCCCCATACTTCACATATCTATTCAAACATACGCGGACACAATAGTAACGGAAATGCAATTAATTTTGTTTCGAACTCAGCAGGGAAACATACACAGTAAGCCATAGCCACAGTATTTGTCGCGCGGCCAACCATGACGAAGTCATTTAACATTAAGGTGGCCTTCGGTTTTACCAAGAATAGTCAAGCACATGTTCAAACTCCAAACCAGTAAACACTTTGAAAATCCGTAAATAGTGGTCAACCATTACTGTGACTTTGCAACGATTTATTTTATTCGAACAATCATATTACATTTCTACATTTTTTTTTTAAATACCAAAAACCGTTACTTCACAGACAACTGGGGTGGACGACGCGGGTGAAACCATGTGGGGTTGCTACTATACTAACATTATAAAGCTGAGGAGTTATTAGATACGATCTGCAAATATCTTTTGGTGTTTGATGGCCCACTTAACGATTAATGTTGCAAGCTATATCCCACCGCGCTATGACACACGCAAGCGGATAATCCGGGTGAATTTGAAGTTCACAGAGCAGTCTCCAGATATTAATAATTCTTTAGGTGAAGATATCGAATGTCATTTAGTAGCCAGTGCAACTTCAGTTACTTATATTTAAAGTACAAAATATAAGCAGTTGCATAATTATTACTATTGTTATGAATCATAACTACAATAATTATGCTTAAAGATGTTGAAAAAAATCATGGGTTATTCTTATATTTCATTTATAATCAGCAAAGAAGGTCGTTGCCATTGTTTTATTTGACACTGGCCATAATCTTTAACTCTTTTCGAGTGAACCTTACTGTCCTTTCCCATCAGTTTGACCTGTAGCCCCAATGATGCGCAGGTCAGGCCGAACCGAAAAAAGTTAAGATGATGTTACGATCTCCTGCATATACCTCGAAAGACAACCATTGTTAAAAAGATGAAAATAATGAGATCACAACATAACTCCAACTTCACCATTTGCATGTGTCTAAGACACATGTTTCCAAAAATATGCAATGACAAACATCACACTTTATTAACAAACAGACATAATTGTAAACTATCATCTAAAAACACTATGTAATAATACAATACAATGTGACCTAATTCACGTAATTATCATTCATTAATTAGTAATTGTTAAGAGTATTTAAAACGATAGACATATCAAGAATAGGATTTCGGAAAATAATTCCGGAAACATCTGCAAATAGGGACGTAGCACGGATGCATTATGCCCCCATTCAGCCGACCTAATATTCCCCCTGCAATAGATGATGATGACAAATAGAATCTCAAAGTACCCCGAGTACTTGCAAATAATCCCCCCTTCTCACGTAGCCAAAACATATCGGGAAGTTGAGCACCGTCCTTCTCTACCAACAAAAGGCGACCCGTCCTACCACTATAAACGAGATGAAACTGCTCATCAAAGATCTCGTCCCTAGGCGGAATCACAAACAAATTGCTTAAAATTTAGCCACCCGTTACAATAAACTCCATAGTGTGCACATTCAACGCCCTTCTTGAGGGATCCACGTTCCTGGGAACATATGGAAGGAAGCAACTGTGATCTGTATTCACAAGCCAGGCAAGCCTAGACACTTGCCCACAAGCTACCGTCTAATAAGTCTCGTCAGTTCGTTGGCCAAGCTCTATGAGAGGGTTCTCTTCGCACGCGTCAAGTATGTAGTGAGGGATAAAGAACTCTTCATAGACCAGCAATTCGCAGGCTCACAGATGTCCGATACAAGTACGCCGTCTCACGGAACATGTATTGAACGGATTAAACTGTAAAAGTAAACACCCGACATGCGCTGTCTTCTTCGAAGTAGCAAAAGCGTTTGACAAAATCTGACACGAAGACCCGATTTGCAAACTATATATAGTATATATGACATTTCTAGACAATAGACTAGTACTTATTATTAAGGACTACATATCTAACCGGCACATCAGATACTGGGCAGAGAGCACACACCTCCTTGCCCCCCCCCCTCCGAGCTGGAGTCCTCCAGGGCTCTGTATTAACTCCAGCCCTGTATAACCTATACACGAACGATATCCCGCACAATCCGACGATACCGCCCTTTAGACAAGTCTAATTTCAGTCAAGGTATCCCACACTAATCTTCTACGGGCCATCACTGTGCTCGGTGAGTGGTTCGCACGATGAAGAGTAGAAGTCAACTGTGAAGAGATGCATTATGACCCAGTGGCACTCTACGGCACAGAAGCATCCCGAATAAACTCTACGAAGTGTCTCGGAATCACCCTTAATCGTGCTCTCACCTTCAAAGAGCACATAAGCTAAGTCAGTAATAAAGCGCGGTATCTTACATAAGCTTTATTACCCAATAAATGCGAAAAGTAAGATGTGTCTCGAAGAGGCAAGCTTACGGTCTACAAAGTCAGTGTACGCCCGATACTGACATATCCCAGCGCAGTAATCACTCACGCTAGCGTGTCTCGAAGCATGTGAAGGACACGTCAACTCAGTCGTCTCATTTCGATCGGGAGCATCGTCACCCCAACCCTCTCATTACACAAAGCGGTGGACATGTTTGAAACTGTGTCATTATCATCGGTCATCGTCCCAGACACATTCCATCGAACGAATACGACCATATCACGACTACTTTTAACACTTTCAGCAAACTCGCTCTCAGACACGGCATCGCACACACGTTGTAGGGACACGCAGACGTCCCCGGGGACAGATACGAAACATACGCTACAGTCCAGACAACGGTTCGAACAGAACGAACGACACTTTCAGAGTAGGGAATAATTCCAATAGGATCCGCGATTTGCCCAGCTCAAATAATACCGCCGTACCGATTAGTTATTCCAAGACTATCGCGCGCGAGTTCTTTCACCGTCTCACTCACTCGTCTGAGGATGAAAGGAGTACGGGCTCCTACGTCATGATCCTCTCCATGACCCAAACGTTCACGTCAGCGCCGAGGCCATTTTAGCCACCGCGCTCGAGCTGCCTAAGACGTCAGAGTCGGGGGAGGAGGGAACGCTCGGTCCCATGACAATAATAGTTAAATTAGCTGTTACAAACACTCTCATATCGGGATGGATCTCTCCCATATGCGGGAGAGGTGAGTCGGTCCCTCTTACGACCCCACCCCAAACCTAGTTTCGTCGTCAGACGGGAAGCATAGTAATCCGATGAAGCTGTATTGGGCTTCTCTTCGGTTCCGCGGCATAAGTTCAGGTCCGGAAAAAAATGCAATATACATACAGTATTTTAAGTTCGCCCCGTCCTTGACACTAACTAATATCAGATCGAGGGCGAGAACGTAGCGGTTCTCTTGACGCGTTACTTTCCGCTTGTGCGAACGAGAGAATAAGGAAATCTTATGATTAAAATACGTCTGTACGGCAATGTAATATACTTAGTCTGGCCATAAATACTATTACAACTAAAAATAAAAAAAATATTACCTTTGAATTTGGAATCTGTCATTTCTATACGATTATTAATTGTGTTTGGCGCCAATACATTGTACAATACTCAAAGTAGGTATGGAGCAAAATACAATTTTATGGACTCTTCATACATTTGGTATCAGTGAAATGCTTATGTACCGGGCTATTAATAGGTACAATGAAATTTCCTCTGTTTGTGAGAGGGAGACAGATCTGGCCCTCCACATCGTATTCGTACGAAAAAGTTGGTCAAAGCAGTAACGGGAAGAATTCGAAGAAATCCTGTCCGAAGGCAAAAGATTTTATCTCAGGAAATGAAGATAGCACCTAGAACTAGTACTTCAAGAAATGACTTTGGACTTGCAGCCCTTAAGAGACGCACTGACTTAATTGATGAATTAAAGATGAATATAGGGTGGTAAAATCGAAACAACTACTGTAGCGGTACGCAGAGGGAGATCACAGAAAAAATGTTTACGGATGAGAAAAGGTTTACAATTGAGCAACATTTAAATAAACAAAATGAACGTATTTATGCTCAAAGCTCAAAGGGAAGCTCCCTTCCCTTTCCAATTCGTCGACAGAGTGCAATGTGGGCATTATCCGACTTCAGTGACTGTTTGGTGGGGTGTTAGCTATGAAGGAGTGACTGAGCCATATCTTTGTGAAAAAGGTATTAAAACATCGGCACAAGTGTATCAAGATACCATTCTTGAGTAGGTAGTTAGGCCCCTTAGTAACACCTTGTTCAATAACCAAGTATGGTCCTTACAGCAAGACTCGGCGCCGGGTCATAAAGCTCCGGTCCACGCACGTCGAAACCAACGTCTCGGACTTCATCAGAGATCAAATCTTCTTCCGTTGGATTATTCCACTGGATTATTCATTTTAATCCGCTTGATTATGATTTATGGTCAGCTATAGATAGTACAGCTTGCTATAGTCTCTAAAACAACCCATACGGCAGTGAAGATTTTCCTATGGAAAGAGTGCGTGCTTCTATTTATAACTGGCCCCAACGTTTAAAGGTCAAAGTATATTGCAGCCAATGGAGACCACTTCGAATAAGATTTATATTTTTAATTGTTTTACATATTGTGTATCAAACTAACACACTGTAAAAGTAATAAATGTCATTTGCAATTAAAAATACATTTTTTTGTTAAAATATTTATGGCAAGACTCTAGTCTTAATCAGTAAATTTTGTATGTAACAAGTGGTAAAAAAGGTGTTTATTTTCACAGAAGACCACGGTAAATACCTATAGTGGTGTCACTATCAGATTACGATTATAAATAATCTGTTCGTCGGTGCTCGTATACATAATTCAATTTTATTACACAAATTTCGTCCCTGAGTTATTGACGAATTAAGACGAGCGTTTATTTTTTTATTTAATTGAATTTTATTTATTAATAAACCAACAGTGAGTATCATGATTCCTTCAAATATTTATTATTATTCTTATACTGCTAATCACAGGTGTATCTATTTAACTGAGACACTGTTCTTAATTGTTAGATTGATATTTTTCTGTCAAAATAAATAGCATTTTAAACACTCATTCTATTCAAAATTTACTATCACAGACCGATTTTGTACATTAATGGGTATTTTCTACTCTACCGAGTGTGAATCCCGCACACACACACTATCTTGGTTTACCGTAAAATTACGTTTAATACGTTTATTTAATATTATGTTAGGGAGATAAATAACAAGGTAAATTTCACGTTAGTGAACTCATTAGTCATTAATATGTTATAATATTGCGTTTCCAATGAACCGCTACTTTGTAATAAATGAAGGAAAATGTGATTTGCGACATACACGGTTAAACTCATCTATGAATCATAATTGAATACAATGTTCATTGTTATGGGAGCAAATAAATTGCATAGCAGCCGATTAGGGCCGGCACAACCGAAGAGGTACCTCCATAGAGATAACACAGATAGTGAAGGGGTTTGCTGCCTCCTTCGACTTAGACAACCACGTTTTAGGCTGGCTTCCCTTCTTTATCTATATTATCTCTATGGGTACCCCTCGCATATGTGGTTACTGCCGCAAAGTGCGAGTTATGCTGTCGCGTTAACGTATGGTACGCGTACCTATCTGTATGAGATTGTCATGAATCATGATTATGATGAAATCACGTGAATGATGAATGCGGAAGTACGGCATAACAATTGGACGAATATATTTGTGTCTGGTCACCTAGGGGCTCCCCGACTGCTCAAAATTAAAAAAAGAATGTCTCCATATTCCATTATTATCTAGAAACGATTTCAGACGTATTATTCAAATAGGTACTTTGTTTTGCATTTATCTTGCAACGATGACACGCTTTCATTTCTGTGATTCAGTGTGCCCATTCCAAATGAGTGACAATTGTTTAATATTTAAATAATGTGATAGTAATACAAATAAATCTCCACCACCAACTACTGAACAGTAAACTTGTAAGCTAATTTTATCCCAATGATTATGGGACGATGTCTGCACGTAAAAAATCTATATATATATATATATATATATATATATATATGCGTGTGTGTGTTAAATAAAAGTTATAGACGATGATAGATTTTAAACATGTAAAAACAGAAAATAAATTCTATGATAACATGACTAAAGGAACAACATATTACATAAAAGTTACGTATAACCACCAACATTGTAAACCATAGAAGTACGCATTTACGATTTGCTGTCATCTGGGAGGAATAAATGGATGTCCGGAATTTCTTTTGCCAGTATGTTAAATGACTTGCATGCTCTTTTTATAAATGCATTCTGTCTATGAGTATTTCTTACATATATACACATAATAAACTGGGATTTCTTAAAGCCATGCAGCTAGTGCGCAGTTCTATCAATTCGAGCAGCTCTGCACAATCTACCCTGCCATTTGCTACCTCTAACAAGCATGATAGGTCGGATATCTTTCTTCTCTCGTAAAGAGGTAAAAGTGGAATTTACGGCACTAACCAAGTAGTTAGAAAGAAAGATTCTTGCCCTGTACTGTTAAAATCTTAAAAATCTCTTCTGAGTGCTTACTATTTCTAACCCTGCATTATAGATCTTATATGTAGGATTCCTTAATAATCAGGATGGCGTACAAAGGCACACTAGAGTATTTTAAAAGGTTTTAAATTTCGGAAGACATAGGTATATTGACAATATTTTACAAATACAATACAAATACTCTTTATTGTACACTTAAAAACAGAATACAAAGAAGAAAAAAAGGAATACTTTTAACACCACAAAAAAAAAGAATTACAAATACAAGGGGAAGAAAAAAACAAAAGGAATAAGTTTACGTAAGTGTACAAAAGGAAGACTTATTGCTTAAAAGCAATTTCTTCCAGGCTGCCCTTTGTGAGTTTCATTTAAAGAACAAGCACAAAACAAAACAGGTAGGGTGTAAGCAGCTCATTTAAAAAAAATTAAATACAATACAAATTTATTTATCATAGAAACAGTATAAAAACAAATATGCATAAAAATATGTAGAACATAATACAATATAGGATATATTATAAATATAATAAGAAAGATTATAATGTTAACATTACAATTATAATATTATATAATACGAAACAAAAACAAAAAAATTATAGTGAATTTTACGATATATTAGTATCTGAATGCTAACGTGTCTTAAATGCAAGATTCGTAGTGATCTTTTACACGTTTTTTGAATATGTTGTGTGATAGCGAACTACGTATAATAATTGGTAAGTTATTCCACAACTGTGAAGCACGTACTGTAAAAGATTTGCTGTAAGTGATAGATGAGTGAGCTGGAATTTTTAGTAACAAGTTATGCTCTGAACACAATCGACGCTCATGCCTAGAGCTTACAAACTCAAAGCGCCCTTTTAAGTACTGCGAATGGACACCTTGGAGGAAGTGAAACCAATTAAAACATTTGTTTGGCATGGCATGGATTTTGTACATAAGAGATAAACCAGCGGTAAAGACTACCTCTTACACCGGTTTGTTGTAGTTTTTTTTTTCAATAATACTGAGTGATTAATTCGATCAAAGCATTTTCCTATTGTCAGTGTATATAAGGTCAACTTGTGACGGCTCGAACATTATTTTAGTTATGTACTCTAAACATGAAAGAAGGTTAGAAGTTGTGGAAGGACCTCCAAGAAATCCATATTGATGTGGTGTAAATTCATGTCGCAGAACTGAATAAATTTGCCTATATACGATTCTCTCTAGGACCTTAGTAAACAAGCAAAGTTTAGAGATCGGTCTGTAGTTTTCGACTGTATTTTTGGTCCTTGTTTATGTATGGGAGTAATGTAAGCAGAGTTCCAATTGCTTGGTACAATGCCTTCGGTTAGGGAACGGCGATAAAGTGCAGTTAGAGGAGAAACCAGACTTTTAGCCCATTTAACAATGAAAATAGCCGGAATATATCACGTCCCGCAAATTTATTCCAGTCTAGGCTTTCAAATAATTTCAGGATATCCTTCTCGACAACTTCAATTACACCGATATCAGCAGATGGGGTAAGACAGGTCAATTCATCCTCCTCGATATCGGCTTGGCTAGAAGGGCTATCAAGAAAAGTGGCATGAAAATATTCTGCAAACATATTGCAAATATCTGTACCATGTACTAATGTGTTAGTGCCACATTGCTTTGTAGATGGATAAGTGTTGGTTTGGTTTTTACTCCTAATGTAGGACCAGAAAGCACGAGGACAATTCTTTATGAAGTTTTCTATAGTGAAGAGGTAAACTTTGTACATCTGTTGTTCCATATCCCGCGCTCTATCACGCAAAGTATTGAATGTTTGTTAGTCAGATGTATTACCATACACCTTAAATTTCTTGCGATATCTGTATTTCTTCCTTAATAACTTAAGTAGAGGTCGCTTATACCATAATGGGTACCTACGAGATTGTGTGATAGTCTTAGACGGTATGTAAGTGTCACTTATATTATAAATGATAGAATAAATAAGTGTTACGGCATCGTCTAAATTTCTACTATGGACTTCCTTTGACCAGTCCACCGCGTCTAGTTCAGCACAGATTAATGTACTTGGTGTATGTTGTAGGTGTAATTGAGTGAATTTCTACAAAGTTCACGGACGTTAAATGATCGATTATGAGTCTTCTGGTACTATAGGAGAATCAGAAGGTGTGATGGTAACATTACTATTCAACAGCATTAAATCGAGCAAGAGGCCATGACTGAAGTTGACAAAGGTGTAGGATTTATTGAGAGTATTTTGCAATATGCATTTTGTTAGTAGCTCGTGGACTGTGGTTACGGATAGTGATGGTTACCCAAATTCCCTCAGCCAAGGAACACCATTCCTCGCGATGTTCGGCCGCGAGCTCACAGCGGACTGTAATTAAAACAAAAAACCGTCCCCCGTCCCCCTCCGTCCTTCCTTTGATACAACGCCTTATGATTGCGATCTCGCCCGAAAATTATATATCGGTCGTCGAAAAGCTCGTTATTAATAATACTATAATTTAACCAATATTGTAATGCATATAATATCATAGGAGTACAGACATTTCTTAGAAAAGCAACAGTTTTAGAATGTAAACCGCGTACGTTTTGATAATAGATATTAAGGGGCATCATTATAAAAACAAATGATTATTATTCATTAAATAGGCAAACGTATGCCTAATACTATAGCGCAAAAAATCAAGAATAAATAGTAATACGAAATGGATAAGCGACACGTGCGATAATCGAGTTACGTATTTTTGAACAGAAATGAGGGTAGCAGTAAGCAAGAGATGGAACTGCGAATAGCAGGTGCAAGTAAACAAAGTGGCGCATCAGTGATGGCAAACTGAGGGTCGCAAATGATATTAATGTTTTTAATCAATTTAGAACTTTTCATTATGTTTACATGCTGGTAGTTTATATTTTTGAATGAATTTGAAATTTTGAAATCCATGTTAGACCGTATCTGGATTTTCAGCGAGTTTTCGTTCTCCCGATAAATATCTTGCATCCTCTCACCCAAGTAAAAGGTAAAATCCACGGTCCTTGGCTAGTGCTTTAGCTTTGATGAATAAAATCTTGTCGGCAATTGTTAAGTGGTCGTTCACATATATCATGTTGCTTCCGGAGATTCCAATGATCGCTGGAGCGATTGTGCTTTTCTTGACGGCACCTGCTATGCACAGAAACTGCGATATGTTTATGTTCCTCGTTATTACGCATTAGTTATATAATTTAATAACTCTAGTTATATAATTTATTTGTTCCTTAGGTGTATCGAAATGAACATGTCTTCCTATTTTGGACAATACTTCAAACAAATTTTCTGACTTTGCTTCTGGTACTACTTTTATTTCTAAATAATTGAGACGTGACCTCTGATCTAAATCCCGACTATGCGCCTCCAATTTCTCCATTCGCTGTTGTAAACAATCAACATCGTGCTTTGTCTTAAGTGTTCCTGGATGTATTTTTTCATTGCAGCCAATCTCTCGGATAAATCCCCAACTTTATTGTCAACAAACTCTATTGAAGATTTGATGTCCGCCAACTCCGGGAGTATAGCCTTCAGGGTAGATATTTCACCTTTAATCATTTTAACGGCGGCATCTAGTCCTGGATGTAGTGCAACCTGGAGTGGCAGACGTTTCACTTCTACAAGCACGTCGTCCATATTAGCTGGGACTGGAGACTTTGCAGCAGACTGTTCAACACTATGTGGCAGTAGCAGGGACACTTCCAATTAGCTTTCCGATCTGCAAGTCACCTGAAGCCTGTTTCTGGAATGCCGGCACAGCCAAAGTCAACACTGCGCTGACAGGACGGGCAACAATTATTTAGATTAGTGCAGCGGGCCCGAGCTTTGGGAGTATCTTACTGGCAAGATAAGCAAACCGGTTGAGCGATTCGTGCGCACGGTTCGCCGTCTACAAATTGATTGCAACTGTGTAAATATAAAGTATTCATGTGGTATTTGATAGTTAAGTATCGATTATGTTGACACTATAATAGTACCCTGTAAAACTGGCTATTATTGTTTTTTAAATGTGCTATTTGATTTTCTTTGTACAAAACAAAGAAAGTCTTCTTTTAAGCATCCATCCTTCCCGCAAGTGACCTAGGAATGTAATAACTTTTAGTCCCATTGCGACAACAAATAATCAATATGTCACAATCCTGTCAGTCGACACAAAGGTACAAACAGTATTCACTAGACAGTGGATACACTACATTCACATCAAGTACTTATACGTTGAAGACGACCTGTCTCCTAGCAGTCCGTGGCCAGAAAGCAGAATCTAGAGATGTCGGCGCTCTATTAGATAGTCCTCCGCCTGTAGACGAGGCACAGGGCCCCCATAATGCTACATTCCTGCATTTCTCATGGGAGTTGAGGACAGGGACGTATACATACACGATTAAAGATTAGTTAAGACGCCTTCCGGCGGTAGCTCATATCAGTATAATAAGTAATATCGTCCTTGCCGAATTTCGGCGACAGCTACAACCGACACGACCGGAAGGAAATGATGTCTGACTGCTCAATATGCTATCCGAGGCACGGGGATGGTACACTTCCTGACTTTGAAGTTTGGACAGTTCACAGAAATCCATAAAATCTCAACAACACTTTTTTAGTACGACCCGGGATTCAAACCGGGACCATATCACATCCGTGGTTGAACATGCTAACCACTAGACCACACCGCAGTCTCCTGACTGACGAAACAATTATCTTGGTGATCCATAAGCCTCGTCCTCACTAGGGGATCTTGCTGGTTCAAAACTCGTACATTGACGTCTCGCGACAAGACTGGATACATTTGTCTACTGAATATGAGGCCATAAAATTCGTGCTAATGATGATGAGGGCTGACCTAGAGAAACAATTGATTCGTCGCGTTGTCACGTAGCGCCGTGCTCGTGATTTTTGTGTAAATTAACATAACTTAGCATTCGCTTTATTTGGACGTGCTATAGCAATGTTAGGCTAGATTCTCAGAATTTGAAACATCAAAGTTTATTGATGACCAAAGTAATCATTAGACTAGTTTATGACACAACTGGGTGTGTTCCGTGGTTTAAGGCGCGCTAAATCTTTTCATAATCATCATCAGCCGAACGACGTCCGCGGCTGGACATAGGCCTCCCCCAAAGAGCGCCATAGGTCACGGTAAGTATACTCAAGGGGAGTTTATTCTTACGGTGTTACCAAATATTTTTAATGCTATTCTAGACTTTAATCTACAACAACATTTCTTCCAAATCTGTTTAACAATTCTTGCGTGAAAGAATTACAACGCATAGCATATTTTTGTCTTTATATTAGTACGATAATAGAATCAGTGCAAGCTTTTCTTAGCACATTTCTATATTTTTTTACTTTAGAGTAAAAAAATATGGCAGTCCATTGGAAGATAAGAATGTCGAAGACCGCCTCAACCCTTCTCAGTAGCTACGCTTGTAATAAGCACTTCTTATTATACACATAATTGCAAATATATATACAACCATAAATTATAATATTATGTATAGATAAATAATATCCACGTCTACTGAACTACTGGATGAAGCGGTAGACGGTGTATCCCGTCTTACACCGTCGCCCGCTTCATCCGCAGTGTTCTATCTCACTCTCTCAAGCACTATTATCGGTCCGCGGTCTATTCGTAGTTCGAGACGGCAGGCGATATAATTACGTTATATTTATTCATTTGATATAGTCTGTATACTACAAATCTATCAAATATGGAACACCTTTTATCTCCTATCGGCAACTGTAGATATCGGAAAGTACAAACAGGAAAACTATTATATTATCCTACATAAGAGTCTAGGAGCATTTCTGTCTATGTTTTTTTAATTTTAATTTATCACACTATCGTGCACGTCTAGCCCCGCACTAAGCACAATGAGACTTGCGTTACAGGTACTGAGACAACGGAAATATATTTAAAAAAAATAAAATATAAATGTATAAATGTAACAAAAAATTTACTTACAAGATTTCTATTATAGAAATACATATTATAATACATCCGAGACCTACGCGAGATTCGACCCTCTCATCTCTCATGGTTATATATTTATTTCTTGAAGATCAGTAGTTAAAAGGTAGTCAAAAACTTCACATACCTTTCTATAAATAAGCGAACAGCAGGCGACTCGGAACTTCATGCCCATGTGCAGTATGGCCATCATGTAGGGATGCACCACAAACACGTTGATAGCGGAGCACAGCACCACGCCGCCGGCGTAGAAATACGCGTCCTGCGACGACACGGAACTCTCCACCGGGCTGTAGAACTCCACCAGTTTTCCCAGGAAGATCGGCTGAGCAATACTGCCAAATGAAAGAAGTGTTAGTAGGCGGTTAGGTTAGGGCTAAAATAATTCTAGGTCGATTAAACAATTTGAAGGACCTTGGCCTGGAATCAGGCCTTGGTCTTTGTGAAAAATTGGCAGTTTCTATTTTTGGACTCCTATTATCCGCGTGAATAAAAATTAACACCAGCTAAGAAGTAAACGAAAAACGAAAAGATATAACCATCTATCAGACTACAACCAACTACTAAATAAATGAACAACGTGTGTAGGTACTCAAGAATTAGATTGATAGATAACTACCATATATCTAATTCCTTAGTATAAAATATAATAAATACTGACAAAGCATATGAGAAACCTCACCTACTAATTATAAAACAAGATCTCTACTATATGTATTAACGAATGTTCTCTCTTTGTCTACTTTCGTGCAAGTGACATGTGTATATGATGAACTCTACTTGCTGTTTAGACTGTCCAATTTATCTAAACACTGCTTTGTCTAGTATAATGGGTAACGCTACATATCTACGTTCTAAGTGTGAACACTAGAATGACAGTATTAATTAACGTCGCTCACTTCATGAGCGAATAATTTTGAGCGTCCCCGGATCGTAATTGTCGTCTTGCGAAGTGTCCGAGGAATTCGCCGAGTAATCGTGGTTGCTGGACACTAAAGGAAAAAATGGCTTAAAGGAGAGAAATAAAATGTGTTGTCTTTGTCAGTGTGCCATTGGGTACGTTACAGAGATAATTATTAATTGTTACTAAAACATTAAACTTAAGATAATTCACTGAAGTATCCTTGATGTGACACGAAAAGGACAATCGAAGAAATAAGCGTCAGCAAATACGCTCCTTGTTATTTTGGGTGACTGGATTAGACACTTAAGTCTAGTGGTTAGCGGTTCGGACTTCCACTCAGGTGGTCCAGGTTCGAATCCCGCCATGTACCGATGAGTATTATAACCAAGCACATTTTTCTGAGTGGTCCCCCTTTTGGGTTGGATAGCTCAGATGGCAGTCGTTCTGGGTAAAAATTGGCGCCCTCATTAAATACCCTGGATTAGGCAGTCGACTCTGATATCATCTGATATACAAACAAAAGAAGCATGGGATGAAGAAAAGTAGATACTTGTTAACAATGCTTTAATATGAAAAACCACTGCCAGTCGGACTATTTTTCACCGCCACCTGAACCTCTTAGTTCAAGGATACGTTTGAATATTATTTACTTCTTATTGACAATATCAATTAGTAGACTGTATACACTTAAAACTCCCTGAAAACCACATACATCAAGTTTTTAACTGATCTGCTGTATGTTTCCGATTTTCTTTCAGTCAGTGGTAAAATGCGGGGTTTTGGTCGTTCATTTAACAATAATAAACGTTAAAAGTGCATTTACATGTTTTGTATTCTAGACAATCTCAGGGGTTTGAATAGAACGCGAATTTTTTCTATAAGTAGATTAAACAAGTTTCGAATGGCCAAGTGGCCAAAAGTTCTCGAACTGATTCGTGTAAATATGCACACGATATAAACGTTCCTTTTATTTTTGAGCTTGGCTGGAAACGTTGCCGCATGTAAATACTGTTGCGTGTTTCTAGGTAAACATTTTAATGTGCACGTGATAAGCTCAATTACTGCACACATCGAGTGCATTTGGGTTTTATAAAAAATGTACAAACACATTATAAAGTATAAATTGTAGCCTTGTCTCGGTTGATTGCGAGGAAACTCGAGAAATAGGGACAGATGCAGGTCGAATATAATGTTTAACTCTACAAGTGCTGATAAGCCATATAATATTACTAACTGTGCTTCGCTGTTTCACTCGCTATCTCCAGTACTATTGGTCGTAGCTAGATTTTATATAGCCTATAAACATCCTCAAGGATATAGCTATCATACAAAAAATCTTGTACCTAGTTTTATTGACGAGTTCAAATACAATAAAGTTATTCAGAATGTCTTTAGAGAATGACATGGGTGAGGTTAACAAACTATACACTAAAACCTTCATCGGTAATAGGTTTCAGTAACGATCCTTCCGTGGGTGAAACTGCATGAATATCCGTCTAGTGGATTTTGAGAAGATCGATTATAAACATAGGTAGTTTTGGGTACTGTTTTATAATAGGCATAGATAGGTAGATAAATAAATATAGATTATTATAGATATTTGACAGAATTTAAGCCTATATACCAAAGACATTAAGCTACAAAAACTAATTAAGATAAGGGAATTGTGCTAACGTAAGGCTTCGCTGTAACGAAATACGTTACAGGCACAAGGAAAATTTGTGCTAATTAATGGAACAAACAATAGTATTAGTTTACTGGGTACTTTGTGGAAGGTATTTCCCCAAAGACTGACGTAAGTACAGTAATTATATAACCTAGTAAGAGGTAGTGTCATGCTGCAATGCTGCCGAATTGGGCCGGCACTACAGGAAGTATGTATTTCTCGCTAACATGATACCCCCGTAAAAGTGATTTGACGTGTTTCGTGTGGATAGTGGGTAGTCGGTCACTGGGGGTGATGGGTTAAAGGAAAAGGCAACGCGTCTGCATGGGGATGATAAATGGTGTTGCTAATAACCAAATGGCTTCAATTTATCGTTTGTCCCTGTCCCCCTATGCTTAAAAATCCTGGCCTTCGATTCGACTAATAATAAATTAAGTTTTGCCTCGCTTGATACACAATGTATCAAGGAAGACAAAACTTAATTTTTTCATAAGAGATCACTCGCATTTGAATCGCTGACACAATGTTATTGGCCAGTTGACAACATAAAATATTTAAATGTCGCATTGTTGATAACACAGTTGTTACCCGACTTGGCTCTCACTCATCCCCTACTCGGAGGATTTTCGGTGCATGTAATATGCGTTTTTTCCAGAGGACCCACTTCTGTTCGCGATGCTATTGCATTTGCCATGTAATTATGCGTTTTTTTCAGAGGGACATACTTCTGTTCGCGATGCTATTGCATTAGCCATGTAATGTGCGTTTTTTTCAGAGGGACCTACTTCTCTTCACGATGCTAATGCATTTGTCATGTAATATGCGTTTCTTTCAGAGGGACCTACTTCTGTTCGCGATGCTATTGCATTTCCCATGTAAAATGCGCTTTTTTTTTCAGAGAGACTTACTTCTGTTCGCGATGCAATAGCATTTGCCATGGAATATGCGTTTTTTTTTTCAGAGGGACCCACTTCTGTTCGCGATGCTATTGCATTTGCCATGTAATATGCACTTTTTTCAGAGGGACCTACTTCTGTTCGCGAAGCTATTGCATTTGTCGTGTAGTATACGTTTTTTTCAGAGGAAACTACTGCTGTACGCGATGCTAATGCATTTGCCATGAAATATGATTTTTCAGAGAGACCTACTTCTCTTCACGATGCTATTGCATTTGCCATGGAATATGCATTTTTTTCAGAGGGACTTACTTCTGTTCGCGATGCATTATTTATTAGATTTCGCATGCATTTCCCATATCATGTGCGTTTTTTTTCCAGAGGGACCCCTACTTCTCTTCACTATGCTATTGCATTTGCCATGGAATATGCGTTTTTTTCAGAGGGAACCACTTCTGTTCGCGATGCTATTGCATTTGCCATGTAATATGCATTTTTTTCAGAGGGACATACTTCTGTTCGCGATGCTATTGCATTTCCCATGTAATATGGTTTTTTTTCAGAGGGACATACTTCTGTTCGCGAAGCTATTGCATTAGCCATTTAATATGCGTTTTTTTTTCAGAGGGACCTACTTCTGTTCGCGATGATAATGCATTTGCCATGTAATATGCGTTTTTTTTCCGAGGGTCCCACTTCTGTTCGCGATGCTATTGCATTTGCCTTGTAATATGCGTTTTTTTTTTTTCAGAGGAACCTACTTCTGTTCGCGATGTTATTGCATTAGTCATGTAATATGCAGTTTTTTCAGAGGAACCTACTCTGTTCGCGATGCTATTGCATTAGCCATGTAATATGCGTTTTTTTTTTCAGGGGGACCTACTTCTGTTCGCGATGCTATTGCATTTGTCATGTAATATACGTTTTTTTCAGAGGAAACTACTGCTGTACGCGATGCTAATGCATTTGCCATGTAATATGATTTTTTTTCAGAGGGACCCACTTCTGTTCGCGATGCTATTGCATGTGCCATGTAATATGCTTTTGTTTCAGAGGGACCTTCTTCTGTTCGCAATGCTAATGCATTTGCCATGTAATATGCGTTTTCTTCAGAGGGACCCACTTCTGTTCACGATGCTATTGCATTTGCCATGTAATATGCTTTTTTTTTTCAACGTATGTATGTTTCAGTTTCGTAGTTTCGTGACCGACACCCAATCAATAAACATAGGTTACTTTAAGCAGTTGGGTTTTGTTTTTCAATTAACATTGAGGACTCGAACGTTCCCTCTTAATCGATAACCGGTTGACCGTCTTTGATGCGGATTACATTAAAACGAGTATACTTTATTAAAAATGATTATTGAAGAGTCGCGAAATTTCCAAAATTTTGTATATTTAGAAATGTTCTAGTAAATGCACATACAACTTAAAAAAGGAAAACCTAATCTATAAATCCTCTGATCTCTCTCCTTACGGCCTTTTTAAATATATGGATTGAGTAAATCACGAACTGGGCTACTGTAGATACAAAGATGTTATCATATTTCATATGATACACTTACGTCAAAATATTATATATCGCCAAGTCCAATCCTAGATAGAATCAGAATATTGAAAACGGTGGTTAGCCGTTTAACTTTTGGACTGCCCTGATAAAAAAATACATTATGACCTTTTTTCAGAAACCAAAAAAAACTGGATCATACGCATGTCTACGTGTCCGTCATTTAGCAAATTTCGTCCAAGGTCCAATTATCAAGAAGTAGGTAAGAGCAAAAATAAATCTCAATGCACACACGATCTATATTTAAACTGCGTAAACCTTAGATAAGAGATTTAAGATAATTATATTTGTACATGATTACTAAAACGCCTGGACCAAGTTCCACTGCTACAGTTTTTCAAACTGGGAAGGCTATATCACCTTTGAACAAAGGAAAGGCTATGCTGTCGTGTTTCGTGCGATTTAGGACCGTCAGCGTGACTCAATGGATATTATCTAGTAACACTAATCTGCTGTTTGCACATTCTTCGGTGGTGCGCGCATTAGCGACACCTAATGGATCGAGGCCGTGGCGAAACCATCAGGTGGGGCCTTACGGTCTCTTACTATCCTAACACATACAGTCAAGTACAATACCCTAATACATACAGTGACGTTTAATCAATGAATGTAATATGTGAGCACTGTTCTGTGACCAGGGGGCCACTCGGCCCGCGGCATTTGGCATTTTGCACACTTACCTTTAGTTACGTGACGGGGTCGTGCTAACATTTATAACCTACGGGAGATCAAACAGCTTGTTGACTTGTTTTTTTTTGGCTATGAAATGGACTAACACAAAGCTAATATATCTCAGAGGATATGTCGAAGTCGCCACGAATGGCCGTTTGTAATATTAGTAACCGTGGACGCTTATATTCCTCAAAGTAAGTCGAGGTAAGCTTGTGTATGACATAACCAGCTGGTCACTTTGGTACAACATTAGTACGCCTTACTTACAGATTTCACATCCTACTAAAATTATAAATGTGAACATATGTATGTATGTATATTATTCATTCACGAAAATGTACTAAACGTATTTGTATACCATTTGTCAAATATTTTGATAGCAATTAACTTTTCTACGAAAAAAAATTATTTTCTTGGGATTAATTTTATGCGCGTGAAATCTCGGAGCACATGTAGTATTATGACAAAAACAAACCTCAGAAGGCTATGCCTAACGTACAGGTTGTTCGCTTAGCGCCTAGAGCTTAGTGGATTGTGCTCTAGCTACTAGCTAAGTTTCACATCTACCTAAGCGAAACGCAGAGTGCGACAGGTCGCGAACATTTAAGAACGTTTGTTTCACTGTGGTACAAGCCACGTGATTCGCAAGTCGCAATAAGCCCCTAGCTGCTATGCAAGCCAGTTCGGGGTTAGGCTTAGTCCGGTTATTGTGGTCCGTGAGACGACCACTTTAGGTACATAGAAATGTGGTAGGGGGAAGAAGATTCCCAATCGCCAAGGACAGATCGACATCGATTGTATAATCAAGATGAAGATTCGTACAACGTAGAACGACCATGTGTTGGCACTTAAAGCCGGCAAGCTGGCAACACTACAGCGAGACCTGCTTATGTTCAAAATATTACATATATTAACCAGCTACAGCAACGCGAGGCCAGATCTAGTATATCTATACACAATAATGTGAAGCTGAAGAGTTTGCTTGAACATGCTAATCCCAGGAACTACTTGCCCTAATTAAAAAAAATGTACCCTTTGTGGTTATCATTTATGGAGGACTATAGGCTACGTACCATGACACTTCGACTAATAGGACCGGAGCTACGCGGGTAACACCGTGAGGTAATGTTAGTGTATAATATAATTCTATGAGTAGGTCCAAGTAGGTCGATGTCCTAAGAGGCTGGATCTTTGTGGGTGGATATATATACAACCAAATTGATCCATCCAGCAAGTATATACTCGCTATAAGTTTCGCGACGTGACTAAATGTAGGTAGAATGCAGATTTTATTTTACTTTCACTATCAGCGGTCACGTAAATTAACCACAAGTTAGAGAAAAGGTCATAGCATTTCCAACACACACCGAATTAAGCTATAGCTTATTAAGTAAAAACCTTTCAAGTGAGAGTGTGACCATACACACACGCACACACACAATATATAAACAAATAGTATAATTAAATCGCGGTTTACTTCTAGGTGATGACGTTTACTGACACGTCTCACTTTACCCACGTTAGTAAAATACCATGTGACTTGCATACAACCTACCCCACGGCCGACTCACAAACTGTTCAAAGTACACTTGCCCACCATTAGACCATCCTGCGATTTTCCAGCATTTTGTAACAATATCAGTGACTAGCATAAATACCTCACAGCTAAAGCTAATTCACAAAAGTGTTCAAAGTTCATTTGCTCAACCTTTTCTTCCATCGGTGGTTTCGGTGAATAACTTTTTTTGTGAATTTGATTTTTTATACTCCCGATTTTATGTAAAGACTATTACGGATAACGACCTCCCTTATATATGTAACTAGTTCTCCTTTGTGACATTTTTCATATCGGAATGCATTTCTCCCATCTGCGAGAGAACGGGGGGTAGGACACCTTTTCAACCCGAAACCTAAGCTTGTCGTCCGACGAGTACTCATAGCAATGCGATAAAGCTGTGTCGGGTTTCTCTTCGCCTCCACAGAATAAGTTGAGGTCCGAAAAAAATCTTTGTTATAGCTTAGATATGCTTGATGCCTGTGATATTTTCTCATATTCTTATTTTGCAATTTATGTCATTATGCGTTCATAGATAAGGCTATTTTTTTTATTTATTGGCCATGGCGCACTTCACTTTTCCACCGCCGCTATTCCTGTGTCTCCATTATCGACAGCTCAATATATATAAATAATGCTATCGTTGCTGTCCAAGAAGATGTCCAGTTCATTGCATCAACATAGTTTCACATATTAAGCACCAGTGGTATTTAACCCTGTGTGGGGGCACACCCGATTCTCAATAATATTTATACTTTTATTTGCACATTACATCAGCCGGTTTCCAATGTTTAGCGCTTCACCGATCACAGCTAACTCCCAAAGACTATAACAGCTGTTCCACACAATGGGGTTGCCCACTCGGTGCCAATTAGTAAACACCTACATAAATATAACGATTGTATAACGACCAGTGCGTCTGACGTCGATATGTCTGATACAGTTGCAAGGTCAAGGTTACCTGCTTGTATTATAACAGATGTTTAACCCATAGGTATATAGTCCATACCTCAACCAGTAATTGCATGTCTGCGCGTCATAAGGAAAGAAAAGAATCGTGTCAGTGATAGAGTATAGTATGGTAAGGTTTTAATACATGTCTTGCGTTACAGAATGACTGATTGACTGACTGACACATTATGCACAATCGAAAGTACTGTACTTAGAAACTTGAAATTCGATACAGAAGCTCCTTTCATGGTGTGAGGTTTTTCTGTCTCCACCCCCACCTCCCCCATTAGGCGGAGAAATGGGAGAGAAAAGGAGGGGTAACACATCAGTATAGAAATTATCCGTATGTCCTTGAGCGCCGGTAGTCAAGAAAAGGTTCCAATTTCTCGTTTGCCTCCCTATACTATTATATACCTATATATAAAAAAATCAAGGTTGTTAGTCGATTAAAGACTCCTGTCATTTCACGCTCTGTCGGTGTAATTAAAGACTTGTTGATATAACGAGTAGAAGTGGTACATAGGTAATCATGGCTCATCTCAGTTGCTGTTTATTTTCGTTTTAAATATAACATTAATTTTAAAAATTTATCTCGAAAAATATGTACATTTACTTTGTTATACTTATTGACAATGGGCTAAAGGTGATCATGGAAGCGGATCCAGCCTCAACAACTTCAGAGACCTGGCAGCAGCCTTGGGTGTGAGTGTCAAGTGAATTTTAATTTACACAGAACATTTTGGAAAAGTGATAAAGCTCGAGTAGTATCTTGTGAATTGCTTCACGCACACGAACAGAACGATGTGGATTACACAACCGTCACAATAACGAGGGAAATTTTAACTGTGTCGTTACTTGTGGTGAAATTTGGATCCTGCACGGCAATCGGGAACGCACATCGTAATGGGTGAACTGACCAAGCACTATCCCAAGATAGTGCTGACTCACAAAAAGGTACTAAAGAGTCTTTGAAATCTGGAGGTCTAACGCTGGTGTCATAGCTACCGTAGACCTGGCAAGACCATACCTGGGACCTGCATCGTTGCTGTCCAAGTCTATATATAGTATATAGATAGTCTGGTCAATTGCTCTAGCTCCCTGCTGTTTCACGACAACACTGGACCCCATACTCTAATAAATCGCAAAACTAGAACAGCTACGGCCGGGATGTCTCCCACACCCACCATTCTCCCCGGACCTTGCTACAACAGATAACCATTTTTTTCAGGTTCCTAAAGAAAAAAATTGAGCTCGGGATGAGGCAATCAAACGACTTGCAAAGAAGTTTCTGATTCCCGCTCAAACTATCCCTATGCAAAAGTGCTTATATATAGTAATGCATACGTTTCGAGTGATCAAATATATTATTATTTCTTAAGTATTTTTCCGTTTCATTTTCTCCTCATTAAACGTAAATGTCATAGATAAGGGCCCAGCTGTTATGTCAAGTTCTTAAAAGTTCTTTAGGTACTTGACATCCATCTATACTAATAATATTACGCTGAACAATTTATTAGTTTGTTTGAACGCCCTTATCCCAGGAACTACTGGCCCGAATTGAAACAATATTCTTGTGTTGAATGAACAGTGCATTTATCAAGGAATGCTATGGGCTACAGACCTGTGTACATGACACTGTGGCTAATAGGACCCGAGTTAGCGCTAGCAGAATAATATTCTATAACCACTGTAAGATGATATGGGTCATATCACCCATATGTAGGCACTGCTCAGCTGTCACTGACACACATATTTCCCATTCATGCAAACTGCTTTCTATATATAACAATAAAAATTTGGACATAAAATTCACTTACGTACAAAAATAAACCACGGAAATGAAATTCATATACGATAGACGACAAAGAATATTTTTATTATTAACAACAAGATTAACTGAAAAACATGTATGTATATGTTACAAAAAATATATCTATATTAATATTATAAAGAGGAAACATTAAGATTGTTCACTTATTTCTTTGTTTGTTTGTTTGCATTGAGTATGCTCCGAAACTACAGGACCTACAGGAAATATAGCCTTAACATTAGAATCCTACATGATGAACATAAGTTTTATAACATTTTATAAAACATTTTGATCATTATGAAGACTTCGATAATGTAACCAAAGGTGTGAAAAATAATAAAGTAATTCATTATATAGCTATATGGAAATTATTGACAACCAGCTGTCCCGACAGACGTTGTTCTATCATAAATTTAATTTGTTTTCGATTTAGAATTCTTTTTTTTTATTTTTGTAAGTCAACGAATTTTGGTAATATTTCGTGATATATCCGTGCGAAGCCAGGACGGACTGCTAGTTGCCATGTAAATATCAGGTACAAGGAATGAAAAGTCTGTTAAAAGGTAGTTCAAAGTACTAAATTGACAGTGAAATATGTGAATAGGAGATATCGATTTATTTCCAGGCCTGAAGAAATTTAAAATCGATAACTCGATTCCATTATCCTTTGCCAATTTTTTTAGGTTAATCACTATAGTAGTGAGTTAAGTGTCAGGGAGTTCATTTAGCGACTAGAGTTTATCTAACATATTCAAAAGCATTTTGTACAAATTTATTGAGCTTTTATTTTACAATATATTTATTTCCAAGCACCTATTACTTTTACACTTGTAGCCGTATAATAATGTCTTTAAATGTATTGTATTGAATATTTGATATTATGAAAACAAGAACTTATCGCAGAGCAATAAACAATACCACTCACCGGATCACGCACTCCATGAAGAACAGAACTAATCCGTACAGCATACATCTCGCCGCATATGCTCGGATTATCACCCTCAACAAACTGGGGGTTCGCTTCTCGCCCGCGCGAGCCACTTCCTCTTCCCATAGTCTCGCGAATTTATCGCCCAGAGGACCTGGTCATAGGGAATTTTACTTTAGTTAAAAAACAAAATAACTCACAAACTATACCTAAACCTTACATATTTTAGAATGTGGAGATAAAGCGATGGTGCATTACAGGCGGCACGACTGGAGAGGTACCACTTGCACCGCCTATGACTGACGACTTTTTTGCGTTTCGTGGGTTTGTGATTCTGGTGGTCCAAAGGAGCAGGAGGAAAGGAGGGAGACACGTCTGTAATCATTATAGGACTGCTCGTTGGCTCCCTGCGATACCTATAAATAAGATTCATTTCTTGTTTGTTTGTCTATCATATATGGTGTCTGAAATATAGAGCACGGATGTGCTTAGAAGAAATTTTCTCAATTCTCTGAAAAAGGGTTCAGCTAAAGACCATCAGCTCGCTCTTTAGTAGAATGTCTCTAAGCCTG
>JAFELO010000128.1:338462-350111 GCA_017140195.1 Eumaeus atala
CTTTCGTGAATAGTTTCGTTACGACAAGACGATCGCCAGTTGTCCCATACAAAACACCTCAAATTTTCCGTTAGCTTCCGAGGCAAGATGACCGTCTTTAGAATCCCAGGAATTGTAAAAAAATAGTTTTTATTCACCATTTCAGGAAGTGACGATACATTCCGTCAACAATAAAAAAACTAATGACTTGGAAATGTTTTAGTAATCCTGTACCCATGTGCACAATGACAGATTAAAGAACGCATTACGAGTAGTGCGTTCTTTAATCAACCACTTGACTTACACTGCGTCTATAAAAGTAAGAATTATGATATAATAATTCTTATTTTTATTTTACATTTGATTGTTTATTTGTTTGTTTGTTGCATTGAAAGCACTGAACCAATTAGAATAAATATGGAATTCTACATTAACAGTGATGAAGATAGAGATATAATATTTTCTGGAAATGTAAGCGAAATCTGAAAATAGTATCAAAGTAAATCTTTATTTAGGTGCAAAAATTATTGTCAACTTTGCCGTTGTAACGTGTAACGTTTACGAGGCCGAAATTAAAATTCATAATTTTTATATCATTCATTGATAATATTTTTATATTTATCAATGAATTTTTGCCATGTTACATGAAATGTCTGTGCTAAGACACCTTGGGCGAAGCCAAATCAACCTAGTAGGCGGGTGCTCTTTGTACCCCTCTTATAAGAGGAGGGGACAAAAGAGAGAGAAAAAGAGAAAAAGAGGCGGCGATTTTGTGCACGGGGCAAGGGGCGAGGATGGGATCCTCACCCCATTGCACTGTCAAAAAGTTGGTGGAGCTGTCCTGTGGTGCGGGGCAACTAGCCGTCGAGGTGCCAGGTGCCCTGATGATTTGTTGTTCCGGGGCACCACACCAAAGGCGGCACTGATGGCTATCTCGGTAGTTTTTGTGGGTATTCGGCACTATGATGTGCAGCGAAAGCAACACACCACTGGACCCCACCCAGGGCCAGTGAATTCGCGTAAATGCGTTTTTCCACGCGACAACAAAAAAAAAATAAAACAAAAAAGGACGGACTGCTACTGTGACAAGGCGACAACAGAGCTTCCACGTCAATATAACAATAAACCTATCAGATATGTGCACGCGAGAGAGATCGCTACAGCTAGTCCGCTTGTTGGTCTTTTACGCGAAAATTTTTAAACGGATCTGGCTGACATACATGACATAAACGACTTCAAGGTACTTTTTATCCCGTAAATTGTAAAATGAGATGTTCTCTTGGATTAAATTATAGGCGGTTGAGACCATCACGTATAGCAAACCATAAAAAATCGTTATCGTTGGATTTTAATGAAAACATATCATAAGCACTGATGGATTTGACGGCTACCACAAAGTTGTGAGAGACCACACTGTGCGATAAGATCAACTTTGTTGCTGAAACCCAGCCGTTACTGCTTCTTTTTATTTAAAAATAATTTTATTTGGTACACGATGTCTACACTTGCTTCGTTTATATATAAAACGTTACACTTAGTCTATATGCCCTTAGCCGACATTTCAATACAGGATTATTTATTATCTTTATGTGTGGCAATTTCGTCCGGCGCACTACTTTGTGGAATCAGCTGCCCCTTCGGTACTTCCGGACCGATAATATTTGGGGATCTCCAAGAAGGTATTCATATCTTACAGGCTGCTAAATAACCGCAAAACCTCCGTTGCTCCGAGATCACGTGCCTGTCAGCGACCTGAACACTCGTTTGCCCCATAAATTATAAGAGAATAACGAATGACAAGACGCCATATATATTATGAGGTATAAAAATTGACGAACTTCGGGGAAGGTTCTGATGGGTTCTAAAAATTATAATTTTATGATCATCATCATCATCAGACGAAGTCCGCTACTGGACATAGGTGTTCCCCATAGAGCGCCACAAGTCACGGTCACCATCGGGTAGAAGGCCATCCAACGCTCCGTCAGCCGGTGCGCCCCTTATTATTTATTTCTCGCCATTTCAAATGTCATTTTGTAAACTTATTGATTTAGCGTATGTGCGGTTTGGGGGGGGGGGAGTACACGTGCGTATTATCGAAGCAAACGTATTGGCAATGTGCCGACTGGCTGGTAATGTGCCATGTCATTACATCTAGTCGCATTGGTAAACCCACAAAATGACAACGGATCATATTGAACTTTGGATCCATACATAATAATTCGACAATCGCGTGGGTGTTATTTTCGGACTTGAGTTTACGCTGTGGAAGGGAAGAGAGGACCAGTACAGCTTCATCGGATTGCTATTGATTCATTGAGTGCTCGTCTGGCGACATTTATTCAGGTGTTAACCTGAATTTCCACCAAGAAATAAAGGTTAGGTCCAAAACATAAGCAGTTAGGTACATAATAAACATCTCAAATATAGGCACTTGTGTGCAGTTGTACACACAAACGCTTTTATACATGCAATGTGTGTAGCTAAGCAATCACGTTCTGTGCAAACTGCAAGTGACTGAATGAACCATTCATTCAGTGCTGGATTAAGCCATAGAGATAACATAGATACAGCAGAGAAGCCAGCCTCTCGCATCCTACTGAGTCGAAAGAGAAAGCGTGGCTTACTATCAATGTCACCTTTTATTTTCACTCAAGTTATCTCTGCGCAATGCTCATGCGAAATTAGATAATATAGTATTGTTCTCATCTTCCTTCTCTATTAACCAATACGGTCTTTAGCAGCCACAGGCCTGCCTATGGCTATCCTGCTCTATCTATATCATCTCCTATGGTTATCCTGCTCAATCAATATCATCTCCCATAGTTATCTTGCTATATATATATATATATATATGTATTAACCATGTAGGAAAGGTAGCTATTGGTATTGGGCCTCGCTAGAAAGCAAGTCTGCATAGCCTACAGGACCCATAGCAAACTATGTGACTATAATAATCAAAATGATAGCGAATAAAACCACTGCTTCATCCGGCACTGGGTCCACCAGGTCGAAGGGGTGTAGGAGGGTTGTTCTGGTTGTATGGATGTTAATGGGTACACCAAAAGATTCCAACGATTTTTAATAAGATGCATTAGCGCAGAGTTGGGCTGGCACGACCTATCGTTCATTTACCGCCGTTTATTGACAGTTATGCTGTCGCGTTTGGCGTGGCTTGTAAGTAGTCTACTAGGCTACTTTCATATTCATCACTCAACACCAGGTGGCCATTGATGACTTAAAAAAAATACTTAATAACACAGGTCTACCCCTTTTATTCAGAACAACGCAAGTACCTAATATTTTATGAATTTCGTATAAAATAAATTGTACCGGAAATATAAATGTTTCTATAGAACAAGGGGACAAACGGAACGAAGTCGTAACATTGCAATGACTACTGACACCCATAAACATGTTTTTATAGTATAAGGGCGCAAACGAGAAATCGGAGGAGACGCCCATAGACATCAGCGCATTTGTTATATAGATGCGTTGCCTTATATTTTCTCCTCCCCTCCCATGGGCCATCGCGATCTCACACGCCGCACGAAACGCGACAGGTTAACTGTTACCTTCCGGCGGTGTCATGTGAGCGGAGGCACGGTAATGTTTAGAGTACATTACCGTGACGAAAGTTACCACCCCAGCATGGCACTGCCTCTTACTGCTGTGTGATTAATTATTTAACATCATCTAATTTAATTTTTATACAATCGTTTTCTATAGAGCAAAGCATTTTATTAATTTAAAACGAAAAATAATTAATTAATAAATAACTCACCAGAAGCATGTTCTTCTAAAGGTTCATATAAATCACTTTCTTCTAATTCCTTTTTTAGTCCACTCCAAAAAATAGGCAATGTCCATCTACAACCAATAATAACTTATCATTATCAAATGATTTTCTTCCTAAAGTGAGTACTGCCAGCCAGAAAATTATTGTTTACAAGCATTAACAACAACACCACAAGAAATTCGTATCCCAACCATGTGTCTTTTTGTCGTGGAGGTGAGGCTCAGTGGCCTGTGATGTCACTCCGTAGCTGAGCCAATTGAACAAAGGGGACTTCTCTTTGTAGATCTCTTATAAAGAGGGACTGAAAATGAAGACGAGCAGGTGAGCGAGTCAAGTTGCGAGGATGGGAACCTCACCCCGCTGCACTGCCTCGAAGTTGGTAGGGTTGTTCTGTAGTGCAGGTCGATCGCTTAGTGCAAGTGGCGTCCGTCCAAGGAAAGGACTATGACATTGACAAGCCGAGGATTACCCTTGGTTTGGACTTGGGACACTGATGACTACGTTATGACTACGTACGCCACATCACCAAATGCGATGCTAATGGCACTGGTCTGAGTTTATTTTCGTGTGCCGTGAATCTCACGTACCACCGGACCTCACCTGGTCTGGTCATGAGGTTGATAGTTTGTATACGACTTCGTAACTTTAAAATACTATCAGTGATTTCTTTCAAATTATACGCGAATGAATACCCGTGGATTCAGGGCTCAGGTAGCAACTATAAAGGAATCTCATGTTGCGCCAATCCAACTTCCTACTCATATAATAAATACGATAATGGTGTATGTTTGTCATGAAACAGGTACGCTCTCGATCCCACCGCGGCAATAACGGAATTATTGTCAGCAGCGTGACTAAAACCAGCAGGAGCAAAACGTACATTGACTCGCGTCCGAAAAACAAACAACCGATGGGAAAGATGAATACGAGAAGCAGAATGAGGAGTATTGTGTTACATATTAGCGCTGCTTATTATACTGTGCACTTAGGCTTCGGTGCAAGGGGTATAGATGGGGTGAAATGTATTGCAATACAGGCATAGACGGGGTAAAATTGTAATATGGGTATAGATGGGCAAAATTGTAATACGAGTTGCAGTGTGTGTTCAAATTTGTCCATCACTCACTTCTTGCTGAGTGCTTGAAAGTGAAAAACATGAGCTACTTATACTAACTACTTAGATAATAATAATACTTTTTTCTTCACTAAAAATGTCTAAGTAGTACTATATTACAGACTTGACTAATATCCTAGTCCCTCGTGTAATCCAAATGTTATAATAAAAACTTTCTCTCTCCATTTTGATGTCTAATTTAAAAAAATCTAAACTCCACATATAACTACATAAGTATAATTAAGTATAATAGTCACTACTAATAAAACACTTCAGCAGCGGCAGCAGTCAGGAAACAAGCAGTTCTCAACTGTTGTTTGTCCTCCTATATATATTATTTTTAAATTGTTTCATTTGTAATTTGTCAAATTGAAAAATACTTTAGGTGGTTTACATTTATGAATACAGCTATTAGCAAGGAAATTTTAGTGTATAATTTGGTCCCTATTATTGATGGATGAAGCCTGAAATTATATATGATATTATTATTATGACATTTGCAACAGAATTTACTGTTCAGTTGCAATGTTTTAGTGCTACAGTGACAGGGCTGAAATGCTGTCTAGAATAATGAATTGTGGCTTGCAACTATTGAAAAAGAGTATACAGCCAATAAAATGAAGAGATTCATGTAGAGGAAATAAAACTAATCTATAAGGATAAAGACTTATAGCATTTGATTCCCTCTGTCTACCCTAAAAGATGTAAATCTATTTTTGTTGTTAATTTAAAAAATTTAATGTGATTGCTGCAGAAATGCACAGGAAAGACCCAAACCTACCCAGAGCCGGTGCTTATGAGTTTCTGCTCTAGAACTAAAAAATAATATGATTAACGCTATTTTTATCACATGTAAAATAAACTAACTTACGTAAATGTAAGAGCCGATAGAGGATTGGCTTTAGCCCGTGGGTGTGATGGTTTTCCTCTTTTCTTCCCGGATTCCATGTTTTATAAACTGAAACACTTTGTAAAGTCAACCAATAGTCAGCAAGAACAACACTCACTATTCAGTAAATAATAATATCCAATTTCTAAAGCTTGATATAAAAATGATCCACATAATTTCTAACCACTTTATCGTTAAGATGGAATAAAAATAATATTTACCTATTCAAAACATTGCATGAATTGATTTATCGTTAAAAGTAATTTAGTACACACTTGAGATTTTTATTAATATTTTATCTACCCCTCAATAATTGTACACAAGTTATGATATTTTAAATTATTCGCCATCAAAATATTTTTTCATAGTAAACGTAAGAAAAGTTAAATCATTAGGAACATTTGTGTTAGCAACTGGTATTATCGCAAATAAATTAAACCTACATAAAAGTGAAATAAGTTACTAAACTTATGTCCTACTAGCTAGACATAAAATAAAAAACTGAAAAGTGAACTTGCGTGCAAAAAATATTGACAATTGACACTTGACAAATGACAAGCGGAATAGATATTTGAAGAGGATCCTATTCATAGATAAGCAGCCTGGTCACACTATTCAACAACTACGTTGAAATGTCGTTCAACAAAATGCTCACCTCAATTACTTTTACAACGGCGTTGACGTATTCTTATTTCTGTTGTCATTGAAACAAACATCGCGTTGCAGTGATTCCTCGATAAAAAACAATCGCGAATCGATATGCTTAAAATTTTATTTCCTTTATTTTTCTTTTCTTGTCAATTATTAAAACTTCACCCATTATTTTCTAATCAACAAATTATGCTTTACACTCTCTTTTGTTCCTCGTTTTGCTATAAGTTTACTTATTTTTACTATATAAACTTGAATAAAATGTATAGACTTCTAGTAAATTGATGACGTTATTTTCTAAATAAAATTCTTCGAATTGGGACATATTGTCTGGTCCTCTTTCATGTCTCTCTTTCCGTATTCCACTACAAGAATCTAGGTACGCAGCTCAAGCTAAAGGATTACTACATTAACCTTTTGCAAAAACAAAATTCGGCTTTATGTTTACTATAAAAATGTATAACACCTTAAGTGAAGATGTAAATACTTTTAATACAAATTTTGGTACATTATTTAAAGGGTGATGTATAAAAATTCTTGAGAGAGACAAATTGATTAATAAAACTTAAGAATGAGACTCTACGATTAGAATAATTTTAGACTGGCAAATTACAATTTTTTTTTCTTCGTAATCTTAGAATTAATTCATAAATATGTAATTAAAAAACTTTCGGTTACAGTATGGTTCATGTTGTGACACCTTGATAAGTTGTGAATTTTGTGTACATGACTATATACTTGTAATGAAAATTATATACCACAATTACGGGATGTCAAAATAAATTAAAAATGTTTTTAATATAATAATATAAGGGAAAAAGAGACGAACGAGTAGTCAAACTTCGATTACTACCCATACACATGGTCCCCCTGTAAAATTGTTTTGTTCCTAAATTTTATACCTCCTTTTTTTATCGCGGGGAAACGCATTTACGCGCGTACACTGGCCTTGGGTGGGGTCCCGAATCCCCACAAAAACCACCGCGAGTGCCACCAGTGCCGCCTTTGGTGAGGTGCCCCGAAACAGCAAATCATCAGGGCACTTCGACGGCAAGTCAGCCCACGAAGGGACCGACGCCACCTCCACAGATGGGGTTATCCCGCAACCACGGGACAACCCTAACGACTTTTGGACAGTGCAATGGGGTGAGGTTCCCCTCCTCGCCCCCTGCCCCGTGCGCAGAAGCGCCACCACTTTTTGCTCTTTTGTCCTCTCTTCTTATAAGAGAGGTACAAAGAGCGGCACTTCGTCCTGCTCTTTAGTCCCATCTTCTTATACGAGGGTACTAAGAGCTGCCACCTTCTGGAGATCAATTGGCTTCGCCCAAGGTATCTCGAATCACCCCAGGCTACTGAGCATGGTGGGGTATATTCCATGCCTCCTTCTTTTAGTGCCATCAGTGCCGCTCTTGGTGAGGTGCCCCGAAACAACAAATCATCAGAGCACCTCAAAGGCAAGCCAGCTCCCAAAGTGACCAACTCCACCTCCACAGATGTGGCAGCCACGCACTACATGACAAGCCCACCGACTTTGGGACAGTGCAATGGGGTGAGGTTTTCATCCTAGCCCCTTGCTACGAGTGCGAAAGCGCCTTCTCCTGTTGCTCTTATGTCCCCTCTTGTTATAAGAAGGGTGCAAAGATCCCCCTCGGTTCGATTGGCTTCGCCTGATATTCACATCGGAGAATTGCTTCATCACCATCATCATTATCAGCCTTTATCGGTCCACAGCTAGACATATTCATCTTTCAATGAACGCCAATTCGACCGATCTCCTGTTACAGTTGCTTGTCGCTGAAAAATTATCATTACTGAGGTGGCCACACCACGTTTATCGTGCAAAATATTTTTCAACGGCAATTTTAACGACGTTGTTCGATAGTGTGGCCAAGCCGTAACAAGTGTACAAATATACACAGACACCATCGTCGCCGTCGGTTCGATTAATATAATTATATAAAATTAATTGTTTTTTCACATGATTGTTTTTAGTTAAATACGTTAATCAATTAGCAATTACTTAGGTTAAGATGTTTATTTCTTTCCATCAGCAAGTTTTGACTTCCTCGCTAAAAGAGCTGAATCACCAAACTGCACAGTGTGTGGAACGTTAGAGGACATACATCACTTGTTGATGGAATGTGGACAGAACAGAACAGAGAGGGAGTGTTTTGTTTCAAAATATGGTCTGAACAAACTGGACGTAGGCCTGGCCCAATCCATAGAGTTTAGGCCTGGTTCAGACATATGTAAAGATCTATGCCGCCTGATTCGACTCCGTGTGTGAATTAAGTCTATATTTTTTTGCTGTACAAACACAAGAAAGGTACGATGGGATTGACATGTCAGAGTTCAGACAAAAGTACCAAAATTTTTTTTAAGAAAGATCTTTATTTAGTATTACATGATTTAAGGAATTACGCTAAAATTACAATTAAACAGTCATACTCACTTATCGAATATACAATGATTCATCATCATCATCATTATGAACCCTTACTAAGGATGCGAAAATATTTTACTGATTATTTATACCAATGTTATAAAGAGGAAACATTTTATTGATTGTTTGTTTCTTTGCATTGAATAGGCTCTGAAATTACGGGACCGACTTGAAAAAATCTATTTTTGTTAGAATACTACGTTCTCGCTGATGAACACAGGCTAAATAATATTTACTAAAACGCTGTCAACCATTATGAAAACTAACACTACAAAGCCGGGACGGACTGCTAATAAAATAACATTGTATTTTCGAAGGTAAATAAAACGAATAAATAATAAAAAACAATAAAAAATAAATTGAAGTGGAACTAAGACCGTGATACTAATTAGGGGCAGTGGAGGAAAAAATATCTATGCTTGTAAAAGAATAGCTAAATAGATCGCTAAATGTCAATGTTGTTCGCTATCTGTTACTAAGTCATTTGTCACTGTGATAATGAAAATTTGAATTTCTAAATTCTAATCGACATTGAAATACATTAAAATTACAAATATGTTATAATGAACATTATCTAAACAAACTAAACAATGAAAAGTAGAGTTGAAGTGGTTGAAACCAATTTATAGATGGAGCCCATATGTACTCATTCAGAATAATTTTCTATTAAAATGGTACTGCTTAGTGCTTTGAAACATCGCGTCCTTAGTAATGTATTTGTGCAGAAATACAGAAGTATGGCCCTAGCAAGCATATTTTTCTTCTATTTGGGATGTGTTATTACCTTAGGTTTTATACATACCGAGTGCCCATCAACCTCAAGTGAAAAACTTGAGACTTCTGAATTAGAAGTAAATACCGATGTTGAATATATAGTGTTGGTTCTAAGTAGCCCTCAAAATGAAATGAGGCGGGACGCAATACGTTCAACATGGGCAAATTTTGCTAGCAATATAATCACAGAAAACGATGTCAGGATTTATAAATGGAATCATAGCTGGATCGAGCCTCGGTTGCAACCGAACTTCATTAAATTATTTTATGCATTGGGTTTAAAAGGCCTGACTGATGAGCAGTTAGGTAAAATAATTATTGAAAAAAATAGGACAAAGGATTTATTATTATTAGACCATTTACATGATGCATATGAAAATTTAGCAAAAAAATTAATACAATCAATTCAGTGGTTAAATATACATTATAAGAATTTGAAGTATGTTATAAAATGTGACGATGATTCTTTTGTGAGGATTGACTTAATTATAAAAGACTTGGAAGCTTTTGCACCTCATATGAGTGCACATGAAATTAGTCCTTATGTGACACGGAAGGTATGTAAAAATTATACTATTTGTGCTTGTTTGTAAAAATAATGGTCGATTAGAAAATGAAAGATTACAAAAACATATATGTGCAGGGGAAGATAAAGACTGACATATGAATTAATTGAACTTCAAGAGTCCAACTGGTTTGTTTTTATGAAGGGAATAATGAATGTGGAAAAAGCTGGACGAATCGGAAGGGTTATAACTTATAGTTTTTTTTTTCGAAGGGACCTAATACTGGTTGGCGGCGCTAGTCCAGCCTCAACAGTTCAACTGACTACAAAGACTTTTGTGTCTTCAGGCTTAGGGTGCTGAAAGGGGGACAAACCTCCCTCTTTTCCCGCAGATGGGAAGAGCTGTACCGGGTTGATTGTGGGCGTACCCTATAGTAATTATTTTTGGGACCGAAAAGGGGGAAGCGGTCCCCCTCCCCACTCTAGTAGGACGGCGCGCGCACGATGCCTTGCAAGTCGTGGATAAGGATAATTGATATGACTTATAGCACTCTTGGATGTTGAAAGAATGCATACATAAAATGTAATGAATGCAGGGGTTAGAGAAAAAGCAAGTCTTTTTTTTTATAGTATATGGGGGCATGGCCCCCACATACTATAATTGCCATATTCTCATTATTGTTGCCATGCATTGCCCCCTCTTCCTGGTTCCCTCCAATGGGCCACCAGCTATTAACAAACTGCACAATGTGTTAGCATAGCTGTCACTTTAGCGGTGTCATGTAAGTCAGAGGTGCCTCTTTAGTTGTGCCAGCCCAATAGTGCTGTAAAACAGAATGTCTCTTTTTTTAAAGTAGTTCAGTTCCTTTTTTATTAATATTAAATAAAAAACTCCACTTTAGAGGCTTTGTTTAGTTGGCTTATTGAGTTGTGGTTAACTACAGTATTACCATTGAACCTATAATGCTGACATAACTATACATACATTTGTCTTAATTAATCATAATTATTGTAATTGTTCATCAGTGCATCCTGTTGATGTGTAGGTCTCCCCCAAATCTTTCCACTGTTGTATATCCCACGGGTCCAAAGTGGTCCTGCCACTTTTTTCAGATTGTCAGCCATCTTCGATATAGTAAGCCTTTCTGTCATTTTGCATGTTCTCTCGGTGTCCATGTTGTGACCAGTTTTGACCATTTTTCTTTTGTATCCCTAAACAAGTGGCCAGCCCATTTCCATTTCAAACTTTTGCTTTTTTGTATGACATCCTCCGGTTTTTTAGTGTTTCTTATGAATATGAATCTTTTTTTGTCTCTTTTTGTGTACCCTATATAGCTTTTGACTATGTTTAGACGTTAGTGCCCAGGTCTGACAACTATATGCTTCCAATGCTAGTGGATAGTTTCTGTTTTTAGTTTATCTTCAAAATGTCTTCATGAGTTTGTAATTCTCCTGTCTATTTCTTGTTCTGTTAGGTCATCAAATGACAGCTGCT
>JAFELO010000128.1:350125-367558 GCA_017140195.1 Eumaeus atala
ATATATATAGAATATATATTTAGAATATATATATATATATATAGAAATAGAATTTAAATATTCTAATCTTTCTTTATCTACTGTCATTGGTGTCTCAATGCTACTTTGCCTTTTGCTCTGTTCATTATTGTAAGACCCATTTCTCTGCTTTTTATTGCAATAACACATAAATATATAAAGTGATTTTTGAGTAGGTTCCGAACTTTAAACATATGTATTAAATTATGTATTAAAATTACTCTTGTTTGAAATGTGTCGGGGTCACATTTTTATGTATATATAATATATATATATATATATGTTAAAATATTATTTTCAGAAAGATCTACCTCATTACAAGGGCTTATATTGGGGATATTTTGATGGGCGTGCCAAAGTTTACTTCAATGGAAAATGGGAAGAAAAAGATTGGTTTTTATGTGATACTTATCTGCCATATGCATTAGGTGGTGGATATGTTATCTCACAGAGTATTGTCAACTATATTGCTAAAAACTCGGATCAGCTGAGGTATATAACATTTTATAAAAAATTGTTAACTAATTAAGAATATTAATAATTATTTTTAAGCTTATTGCACTATGTTATTCCACATAACATAAGACTAGCAGTCAATCCCAGCTTCACACATATTTTTTACAAGTTGAAAACAAATTCAATTTATGACAGAACAATATGTATTGCAGCAGCTAGTTTCCATAAACAAACAATAAATGTTTCCTCCTTATAATATTAATTAATATAGATGGCCTTGCCTAGATTAGAACCCTGGACCCTTGGTGTAACATGCAAGTCATACCTGCTATATTACCAATTACTGAGTGAGTTTATCGTTAAACTTTATTTATAGATTTATTTTGTTTTCAGCCTCTATCATTCTGAAGATGTGTCAATGGGTGTTTGGACGGCACCCTTAGATGGAATAAATAGGGTTCATGATGTGAGATTTGATACAGAATGGAAGTCCCGTGGCTGTGAGATGAACATGCTTGTGCGTCACAAGCAGACTCCGAGTGACATGTTCGACATGTATCGAACTTTAGTTTACACTCGTGGAATAAAATTATGTAAGACTGAAACTAAATTGCGAAAATCATATCATTATAACTGGAGCGTTTTACCAACTATGTGCTGTAAATAATAGTAGACATCAGCAGTCTCTTTCCCTTTAGAAATGTAAAAAATTTAAGTAGCAATAATTGTGTATTTATTATTAGAATAGCATCATAATATTTATTTGAACAAATAAGATTTATCATATACTCGTATATATCGTTCTTGGCACTATTGCAAATCACGTATTTTTATAATGTAATGCCTTTTAAGGACTCTTAGAGTAAACCTCAGAATATTATATATTTCTTTGTTAAGATGCCCTTCATATATGTCTATGTTTTAATTTATGATTTATAATTGAAGTTTAAACTGCAAGGAAGCCATAGTTCAGTACGAATTTCTTTATTATATTAAAATCTGCAAACGAGCAGTAGGAGCTTTTTCCATGATCGCCGACTAGGCTGGGAACATTTTACAGGTAGCATATGAAATTTCACGCGAAATGGGAATTCATAAATCGCAATCTGCTTACTTCTCTACATTTGGTCTGTGAAAAGTAGCACCAAATGAAATCGTATTGTGCTTGTTAGAAATAGCAATTTTATCATACAGATCGGTACGATAATAGAAGCGCCGTTTCTTAGTATTTCAATTTTATCATACAGATCGGTATGATAATAGAAACGCCGTTTCTTAGTATTTCAATTTTATCATACAGATCGGTACGATAATAGAAACGCCGTTTCTTAGTATTTCAATTTTATCATAATGATCGGTACGATAATAGAAGCGCCGTTTCTTAGTATTTCAATTTTATCATACAGATCGGTACGATAATAGAAGCGCCGTTTCTTAGTATTTCAATTTTATCATACAGATCAGTACGATAATAGAAGCGCCGTTTCTTAGTATTTCAAAAGTAGCTTTAATGTTAAGTACCTTAGAACAATATTTCCCTTTTGATCAATATAATTTAACAGGTATAAAGGTCGCTCATTCACTTACGAGATTCATTTAAGAGTATTTGAAAAATGGTCTTTATATTAAGCCCGTTTGATTCATTTGTGTAGCGCAAGAGATTATAATTCACTTTAATAGGATATGTAACATTCGTATGCTATTAACGCTCAGGTGATTAATTAATTTTAGTAACATAGCTACGTAACGTAATGTGGTTACGCTTTAAACTTGAGCAGTGAAAAATTATTGCCAGTGAAATTTCACTTGCCAAATCATAGCTACTTTTTCCTATAATGTCATTCAAAGAAAATGAAATTTAAGTAGCAATCGTTCCCATGACTACGACACATACATCTGTATAGTTGTTTTGCGGGCTTTTGGCACTCCATCTTTCCTCGCCTCCAGTGGGCCACCAAAAACTCACACGAAAAGTTATCGTATTCGGATGCAATGCAATATGGCCCTACCTCTTACAGTTAACTAAATTATCAATTAAAATATTTATATTTTTCAAGCCATTTTATCCTACTTTTGTATTATAACAAGCATATGAATACAAAACAAATTTACTGCAATTTTGATATTTTGTCCAGCTGTTGGAAAGTTACCAAAAAAATCACATAATTGTTACACAGCTTAATGTTTTACTCTCTCTAGTCCTAATGTAACACTTTGTAGACATTTTATCTAAAAGCTGCATAATAAACAATTAAAATCCATTTTAATATTTTTTATTGTAATTAGATAAGTTTATCTTCATGGTCCAAAATATATAAACTTTGAATACGCAGTAAAACATTTACGGTCCCAGAGGGGGTGCGGCATGAGGCGTAACGGGAAAAGCAGCGCGTAATCATAGCAACTCATGGCTCGCGTATTCATTCTCCGTTTGGCGCGTAACTGTACCTGCACCGCGAGCTAAACTGACCTGCTCGCGCAATAAACAAAAACAATTGTTTTTGTGTTTTTATGAATGTGTGGTATGTAGTGAACGGAACTGAATATTTTTTGTGGTCGGAGATGAACCTTTGCAATGTTCGGCATTAAGAGTGAAACAAAAAAAAAATCACAAAACGGTTGACCAACCAGCTGGCTTGAATTTGGAATATATACTTATGTATCATGCATGAGGGTAGTGTTTCCGCATGAAATGTTAACAAAACAAAAATAATATACTTTTATTATAAACAATAATTATAAAAAACAATAGATTCCTCTTTTTAGGTGCAATTCTGTCAAGAAAAAAAAAGTCACATTTTCGCTATACCGTCAACAAAATAATAACTAATTCGTTCACAATTATTATTAATGCACAAACATACAATATATTAACATTGTCAAAAAAAACCTACATAAATCTTGTACAACTAAAAAACTTAGCAGCACTTTGGTAAATCTATAATATTATTTCTAATATCACATTTATAGAGGATTTATTTTTATACAGAGACGGCTTTACCCTAGTCCATATTAGTGCTTAGTCTATGTTAAATTGTTATCTGTAACAATAGACAATATATGTTGTTTTATTCGCATTTGCTTCCGCATATTTTGCCAGGACTTGGTTCATTTCCGAGTACAGCCGCCACATGTATACGTGCTAATGGGAACTCTTTACTTTAACATCCATGTACGTTTGATTGTTGTAGAATGTCGTTCTCGACAGCTCCTCTCTGAAATAATCTATAGATCTCTGTAGCCCTTCTTGTAGAGGTACCTGTAATTTTAAATATTTATGTGTTTACTTTAATTTTATATAATAACACTGTAACAAAAATAACTTTTATTTAACACTGTAACATAAACAAAGTAATACCTTAATTATCGTAGCGCTTAATTATCCCAGGTTTTAGTAAAGGGTATAGTTTGTAAGCCCCAATGGCCATTATAGAAGGCCAATGTTAAGTTAAACGCCACTACACAGACTATAGGGCTAGGTGAGCCGAGCGATGTTAAGTGATGATATGTCGTAGCCTAGGGTAATAGAATGTGTTAGATATAACTAAATATACCTTAGGGGTCCAGTTCAAATGCTTCTTGGCGAGTGAAATGTCTGGACGCCGCCGCTGGGGGTCATCCTCCACGGCCGCACCAGTGGACAGCGTGCTGCGACATCCCGGGACTAGGTTCTTTATGATCAGTGCGAACTCTGAAAATTGTTATAATTGTGATAGTATAGATGTAAGTGGGATGGGGAAAGCCTATGTCTCGCTGTGGATTTCGTCCGGCTGATGATGATGAAATGTAAGTGCTTACCATGCATTGCAGTAGAACCAGAACGACCTGTCAGGAACCATTAATAATACCGCCCTTAAACGATTTTCTAAATTGCCGCATTTCAGTACGGCTAGGCATTTTCAAAAACTGGGCCGTTTCGTTTCGTGGAGAACCGAACGCTAGCCTTATTGACTTCAAGTGGATCTTTATGCGCCTATTTGACACGTTTTAGTTTTTAGTTTTAGTCGCCTCACATGACAAGTACAATGACGTCACGCTCCAAGGCTGCTCGTTTTTCCTAAGCTATTAAAATACAGATGTGATCATATGAGCACAACTTACGCGTTCGGGACACATGTCACTATCAACGTAGGTAACAGTTAATCGATATTAAAATCTTAACTACTACATAAGTGCCCCATATTATTTCCAAAGGAACTCATGAAACCGAAATGTTATGGGTATAACTTATCTGCCAGTTAAGTTTCTGGTAAACTCACCAGGCCTTGATTTGGGGCCTACAGAAACAGCCCTAAATATCGAACATACATCTGTTACCTTCTATGGTGTGTTCTACGGGGTTGCCGATGTTGACAGGCAGGGAGTAGTTGGACTCCATGAGAGCGAGGAGTCCGTCCACCAGGTCCGACACATAACAGAACGAGCGGGTCTGCTGCCCGTTACCATACACCTGGAGAACAGGCGATTGTTAAGAGAATTTGTACTGTTCAGTAGGAGGTGGTGTAATTGTTGATTTATAGCCAATGATTAAGAAACATACCAAGATATACAGCGAGCGTCCCAAAACCGTCCATATAAAAGGTGTGCAATTGTCAAATTATGCACTTTGTAAAAGCAACTTAAACACATGCGCGTAAGGTTGACGTTTGAGAGAAATGTGCTTAAATTGTGGACACCTCTTAAATAGCACCTGCATTGGATTCATGAATTGTAGCCGAATCAGGCCGGCGCCACCATGAACGTAACGTATCCGGTGGCTCCCTAGCCTCTACACGGATATGTTGGGGTCGGTAGTCAAGAACGGTCCTACTTTACTTCACAGGATCATTTCTAAAGTGAAAGTGGAGAGCATTCACGAGATAATCACATTATTCTCGATTGCTTTATTATAAGAAAGCCATTTGTAGTACGAAGAAGTAGGCCCTTTTTTAGCTACGCCACTGCAGAAAATCGAATAGCAGCGTCGGCATTTTCTTGCGTAGAACAGATACTATGAACCATAGAAGACTATCAAGACGACCGGCTGGCTCAGTTGGAAACGTGGCGGATAGTCCGCGTGTTACGCCAGAGGGTTCGAATCCCGCCTAGGTCACGGATGTATATGTATGTATTTATATAATAAAAATCTTTAATATATTTCCGTTGTTCTAGTACCTGTAACACAAGTCCTTACGGTACTCACAGGACTAGGGTAACGTGGTGTGATAAGTCCACAGTTAATGTTATTATCATTATATATTATTATTATAGAAGTTAGTAATGGCTGATCGTTTTCGTGTCCAATATGCTCTTTCAGCCCCGCCTGGCCACGCCCCCGTGACGTATACAGTGTACTCACAGTTATAGTCAGGTTCTGCAGCGCCTGCATGATGAAGTTGGAGACGACGCGCCCGTCGGACACGTGCATGCGCGGACCGTACGTGTTGAATATGCGAGCCACTCGCACCGACACGTTCTCTTGCTTCGCGTACGAGTACGCCAGCGTCTCTGCCACGCGCTTGCCCTCGTCGTAGCACGCACGCGGACCTGGAATATAGCAGTTTACATTCAAAATTAAAACTTATTTAACTATGTTTTTTTCGGAGCTGAACATATGTTGTGGAAGTAAAGAAAAGCCATATACAGCCTTGTCAGGCGACAAGACTAGACAAATCGATCTGCTATAGTCTTATTTATGTTTGTCATGGGTATTTAAATTCATATAAAATTAGAAATTGGCATGCAACTTGCATCCAAGTGTAGTGTAGGCACATATGTAATGGTTTCACGGATCGCATTAGCATTGAGCATGGTGTGTAGCACTGGCGAGATCAGTCCGGTTCTCTTGTAGCATAGCTACGTGGTGCTACGAACTTGTGCTACGCTACGAACGACAGCTAATATTTGATAGGTTGAAGTATTCACGTTATGTATCGGTTGGTTATCATGGTTCTCCCGAAGTTATTTTTTAAGCTAAAGACACTTTTAAGCCACATGAAATGCAAACCATAGTCATCGCACATAAAATAAAGTATAAAAGTAACTAAAGTAAAATAAAAGTAGTTACTTGCCCGGCCGTTTAAGATACAATGTCATATCACAGTCCCTTGCTATTTCTTAACTTGCTATTTCTTGTCGATTTCTGATAAGAAGTGAGAATGAGAATGATTTCTGATAAGAAATTGAATGGTGTTTATCACACAAAGAATTGAATTCCCTATCAATATTTGTCCAACAACAATAGGAAAAAGATTTACCTATTGGATTAACGTGACCCCAATATGTCTCCGGCTGTGGGTGGACCATGGGGTCGCCGTACACTTCGGAAGTGCTGGCTATTAGGATTTTCGCACCAACACGTCTCGCTAACCCTGGAAATGTTAAAATAAAATAAATTTACTAACTGAAGACTATTTAACTACACCTACGTTTTTCTTTTGATTAAATTTGTTGCGGTCCTAACTTAGTTTTAGATTTTTTCCTCGGGCTCCTTGCGTTCATTTCAACGGGCTATAGACTATAGTATGGTCTAGTAATACCACTTTGGACCGGCACGACCGGCAGGTAGCTTTCGCATGATACCATCGCAAAGTCGCAGGTTTCGTGCGGTTCTTGTGTTGCCAATTATGAAGGATATCGGCATAATAATGAAGCGAATATCGATGGGCGGCAGTCTGAAAGGATTTTTTAGTATAAGCTAAAAACGCTACAGATGCTTGGTGGTACTTCCAAAACACTTTAAAACAATTTTTAAACTAAACCAAAGTTTAAGAGATAAGAGGTCCTAAGACGTCGTAGCGTCATATATATTTATATATATATATATATATATATATATATATATATATATATTTAAACCTATGGCCTTCCTCGACAGATGGACTACTCAACACAAAAACAATTCAATTCGGACCCGTAGTTCCTGAGATTAGCGCGTTCAAACAAACAAACTCTTCAGCTTAATATTACTAGTATAGATAGATGTGTTGGCTTAAGTAGGAGGTAAAAGCTAGTCACCTAGCATATTAATAGTTCCCAAAGTGTTCGTTTTGATCGTCTTCACTGGGTTCTGCATGTAGTGCGGCGGGCTCGCGGGACTGGCGAGGTGATATATCTCGTCTGCCTGGAAATGTTAAGAATTTGGACCATTATAAAATTGATTTCCTGTTAGAGCAGTATCGTTGCGTGCGTGAAAAATACTACATTGAAAATGTCATTAAATATTTGTAGCTCCTAAATACAACAAGTACTTTAGGAGGTACTACCATGCAGCACCATGTAGCGGAATAAGCCGGCACGACCGGCGAGGTAGGACATCTTTGGTGTCGCGTTTCGGGCGGTTTGTGAGTAGCGGTGGCCCATTCGTGATGGTCGGCATAGTAATTATGAGGATGTTCATGTGCATTGGTGTCGTAAAAGAGGCTCCGATTTCTCGTTTGCCCGATGATTTATAATTACCTACAACTGTATTATAGTAAAAAAAATTAACTAAAATATCTTCTAGACAACGAAGTATGGGCAGGGCACCTGCAGGGTAATAATACGGATATCTATGGGGTATACTCGTCAAAAGGCTCCGATTTCTTGTCTGCCCCTACACTCTAAAAAAAAAGATATTATGACTGAATTCCAAGCGAGCGGAAGCGCTCCTGTCCACTTCTATTGCATATGGGATATTTTTTATTTTAATCGTTGTAATAGAAATTGGAGTTCTTTTGCAAGGTTTGGGCATTGTCAAATCTTTATCAATTTTAAAAACGTACCAATTAATTTCTGTACGTCTTAACAATAAATAACAGTAATTTGGTATGAAATTACCTACGAACATAATTTTATAAAATTCAATTACAATTTATGTAATAGTTATCTGTCATACTGCGTATGCAGTAAATGACTAATTAATGTCAACATCACCGGAATATGAGATCTGCTAATGTTACTTCGAACTGGCGCTTCGTCTCGGCTTTTCCAGTAGATAACAGAGGTCGGTTGGAATATTTCAATTTCTAATAACATTCCGGAGTCAGGAAGTGAGTGGAGTGACACCTCCTGTACTATACTGTTGGTGATGTGGTAGACTTCTCCCCGGCCGCGGCGGACTACCGTCCCACCGAAATAATAGAGTAAGGGAGGACATCTTTTGGGGACTTTGTTTTCTATACAGCTAAAGAGTTTGTTTGAACGCGCCAATCTCAGGAACTGCTGGACCGAATTGGAACATCCTTTTGTCCTGAATGGTCCCCATTTATCGAGGAAGACTATGTAATATACCAAGGAGCTACCGCTAATAGGACCGCAGATACGCGGGTGAAATCGCGGGTCGATATTAGTATAAAAATATCGACTATGGCGGTATATGAATGTCGTAGTCGTGTTGTACAAATCGCCGTGGTTCATTACTGCTAGCCATTTTCAAAAACAGGGCCGTTTTGTTTCTTGGCGGGCCATCGATTAGCCGGATTTTTATTGCGCAGTGATGGTGGTCGATATAAGCAAGGAATTATGCTTTGCAGTGCTTTGAGTGCAAATTAAAAAATAACCTAGCCACAAACCTATCTGTATAGGCTTTATTTCTCTATATTCGACAACCGACGCCATTGTTGTTGCCATGTGAAGCAACGCCGCTAGTGTTAAAATTAGGAACTAAAACGTGTCAAAGAGGCGGATAATGATCCACTTTAATTCTACAAGGCCAGCTTTATGGAATAACATGTAACGCCGAGCTCTATCCGGGGGAATTTCACTCAGCCGTATTCAATGCGGCTAATCGTTGACCGCCACAAACCAAAAAGGTGCTGTTTTTGAAAATGGCTAGGCTTATTAAAATACGGCTATTTAGACAATCCGACTACCCACATGGATACGACTTTAGAACAATGCCAAAACGTTGCTAACCCACCGAATTTAGGTTATATGTTTAAATCCCCACCATGGTTCAAGCCTTGTCGTGGCGGTGGGGCTTAGTAGCCTGGGGTGAACCCAGGCGAAGCGAATTGAACCGACGGGGATCTTCGCAAGAGGGGGCTTAAAGATCAGGAAGAGGAATCGCTCTCGGTACCCTCTTATAAGAAGAGGGGACCTAAGAGCAAAAAGAGGTGGCGCTTTTGCGTACGGGGCAAGGGGCGAGGATAGGAACCTCACCCTATTTCACTGTCCCAAAGTCGGGGTTGTCCTGTAGCGCTGGGCAACCCCATCTGTAGAGGTGGAGTTGGTCCCTTGGGGGGTTGACTAGCCGTCGAGGTGCCCTGATGATAGTTGTTCCGGGGCACCTCACCAAAGGCGGCACTGATTGCATTCTCGGTGGTTTTTGCGGGTACTCGGCACTATCGTGTGCCGCGTGTCCCACACACCACTGGACCTGGTGAAGGCGCGTAAATGCGTTTCTCCACGTGCCCAAAAATAAATGTTATATGTTTAAATAAGTCTTACGCTAAGAATTGCTATTCCTTATAAATGAAACCTGTTTGGAGTATGCCTATATATATGAATACTAAATACCTTTCATCACGTCCGATAAGTGAAGTCGGAAATAAGAAACAACATCAAACTATTACAGCACTTAACGAGTAAGGACGCTACTTATCGATTTGTTAGTTCTAGCCAATCCATAAGACAGAAGTATAAAGTATTATTGCAAAAAACCCGAATGTCCTTTAGACCACACGACTGAAGTAAAACTTTACTTTGTTTCATGCACTGGCTATGAGGGAAAGAGACAAAGAAATGTGTCACACCGTTCTCTTGGCCCTACAGTAATATACGAAATCTCTCCCTCGTTCTATCTTCACTAACTTATGTGTGAAGTAGGGCAACGCATTTCCGTGTGTAGATGTCAATGGACGCCAGTAGTCACCAGGTGGTGCTGACTGCTCGTATGTTTTCTATGATATAAAAAGAACATACTTAGATGATAGAAGGAGCACATTCGAACCTAAAATATGATTAAAATTTTCAATTTGATCAACATGGTTTTTCAATGTTTATTATCCACCGATATAAATCCACCGTGGCTGCCGTAAAGGAATACTTTACGGCAGCCACGGTGGATTGGGGAAGTTGCCAAAACGATTCTTTAGGGTACCGTAGCCAAATGGTAATAAACGGAAACCTTATAGTTTCGTCATGTCCGTCTGTATGTTCGTATGTCACAGAAGTTTTCCGCGGAGTTTATGGGTGTTTGGATAGGATATTGTGTCCTTGTCTTTCTAAATAATATGGAGGTTCCCAAGAACAATTTTTGATTATGTTTCGATAAAATTTAACTATTCACTTGCTTTAAGGAGGGTTTTTTTTCGCCCACCCCCACCCATGCCCCACCAAGGGGAAAATATAACACTATAATAATACTAAAAATAAACTCCGTACTCTAATTAGAATTCGATTCGCTGCTTTCTTGCCATTGAATTTATGTTGTAATTACAACTCACCGTCTCTTACAAACACTGTGAGCATGTAAACCTACTCTGATCCCTAGGTAGCTTGGGGAAAAATGTGTTTTATGTCTGTGTAGATTAATAAGTAGTAGGGTACATTGTAGTCTACCTCGTGACCTAGTGATAAGTGAAAAAAAAATGCGTCGCCATGGGCTGCGAGTTCAGTTCATGTTACGACCCCGTGCCTCGGAGAATACCTAACGATTTGTCTCCGGGTGTGTTGGATCAGCGACCCATCGAAATGGTGACTGCACTCGTGTCGGCGCACACACTTGTGAATTATAATATCACACGCATTTGCCTCATCTCGTCTAGATGTTTTTTATTGCTCTATGCTGACGAAACAGTCCAGTGCAGCTTCATCAGTTACTCATCTCGTTTAGAGAGATGGCCGCAGACTGCTGTGACCGTAAGTCGTCTATGAGGACATATACAATGATGATGTTATCATTTTTAAGTTTTCTGGTGCACTATCTCTCTCGGGATTTTGCGATTAAAATTTTACGTTTCGTAGAATTTAAATGAAGCAATTATGGAGTGCTTTATCAGTGTTTGCGTCACCAATTGAGCGGTTTTGTAATTTGAATTGTTATTGCCGGTGATAAGACATAAGTATGGCTAGATACACGAATTACGAATAATTTTAGCGAGATCTATTTATACATTTCCCGTGGAGTTTATGTATATTCTTCCCCGAAAAGCTTGTTGCTGTAGTGACTCCGCGTTACGTAAAAATGTGAGGCGAAATTAAATGTATACAAACCGGTCGAGTGCGACGCACTTGCGCACCTATATGACTTATGAGCATGATAGCCTATAACTATTATAACTGTTTGTCTAACTTAAATTGTAATCAAAATTTATAAAATTTACCCACCCCATGCAGTGAAATGTTATGAAATTAACTGCAAATAAATTTTATAAAACTTGATTACAATTTATGTAATAGCTACCTACCTGCCATACTGCATAACAATATTATCGTCATCATCAGCAGCAGGACGATGTCTACTGCTGGACATATACCTCCCCCGTAGAGCGACATAGATCACGGTCACGAGCCACTTGCGTCCAGAGGCTCCCTGTCACTTTAACTAAGTGGTCATCCACCGGATAGGACCGGGAGGAGTACATACTGCATATGCCATGCTGCATTGCAAGTGCATTTATGCAGTCGCGTGTCGTGTGTTTTATGAGTACCCGTTCGCCCATTGGAGGGGAGGAGAGAACCAGGGCAACAGTTCTGCAAAACATTTATGTGGATGTTGATGCGTATAGGTAGTCTTTAAAATGTTCTCGACTGTGCGTTTGTTCCACCTACACTAATAAAAAAAGGCATGATCGAGAACTCGATATAAGTTTTCTGTGTTGTCAACAAAAAAAGTTTAATGTTGTAATTACCTCAACATACAGGGGATTGACTATGTCATGATGAATTATTTCAAAATTTCTATGACCACACCAGTGTTCCACATTTCTTTTCCGGCCCGTAAAGAAATTGTCAACCACGATGACCTCGTGGCCTTGGGTCATAAGAACATCAACCAGGTGCGACCCAACAAAACCAGCTCCTCCTGTCACCTGTGAAAGCAAATAATAGTATTTTAAACTAAGCAATGTATTACAGAATGCACACATATCGCCCATCCAAATAGTATGTTTGCAGAAATTGCAAAATAGACGCTTACGCATGGCTACTTGATGCCCGTGGTACTTCCGAAACATCGACATACATTGTGACTTTAATCTGACCTCGATTAAAGGCCACTTCAAGAAGCTGCCTCAAAAGTTCTCTGACCGTGCCCTTAATCACAAAAATAAATTAATCGTCGAAACGTCGGAGTACGACCCGACGTTAATGACAAACTCCCGTTACCGTTCCGTAAGCACGTAGAGCACGACGCCGACGCCGACGTCGCGAAGTAGCTTAGTCCGCCGAAAGCGACAAGGAAACACCAAGACCCGCACCCGCAGTATAAAGCCAACAGGGCCAGATAACGGATAGCACTTTTAGACGGTCACCCTCCGGCCCCCCCTTATGTTTGTTGACGCTGGGAAACGCATTTACGCGCCTTCACTGGCCCTGGATGGGGTGCAGTGTGTGTGGGGCTGGCACGCGGCACATTATAGTGTCGAATACCCACAAAAAACCCCCGCCAGTGCCATTAGTGCCGCCTTTGGTGAGGTGCCCCGGATCAACAAATCATCGGGGCGCTCGACGGATCGTCAGCCTTCTAAGGGATCGCATAAACTTTGGGACAGTGCAATGGGGTGAGGTTCCCATACTCGCCACTTGCCACGTGCGCTTATACTTATCCACGAGCGAGGGGAGTGGGATCCGCCTCCGCCTTGCGGTCCCATAATAATCACTATAGGGTATCTATAGTACTAATCTCTATTACTAATCTCACTAATCACTATATACTACCATCTACGGAGTCTGTCCCCATAAACCAGAAGACATAAAAGTATTCACTAATCAGATGAAAAGAATGTATGAAAGGTTTTTGAAGGACCAATAGAATTCAAAATAATTATAATTTGTATTTAATTTTAAGCCTGACTGTGAGTTGATGACTTCTGAATCAATTCTGGATCAGTTTCATTCGTTCTGACGTTATCAGTAACTAATAAACTGATACAAATTTAATCTTAATACTGCATAGAACATAAGGTTATACATTATGAACATTAAACTTTTTTACATTATACCAGTGGGTTCTTATGCCTACAAACTTTAAATTTGGCAAGTATATTCCTTTTAGTTGCCCTGAATACTACTCGCAGCTCCCCAGGATGCATAATTGTAGTTTGGAAAACTGCTGTACTATATAACTTGTGACACCCAAAAGTGAGACATAAAAGTGGGCAAAATTTGTATGACACTTTGTACCTGTGACTATGTCCAGCAGTGGATGTCTACTGGCTGCTGATTATGATGATGTTAATTATAATACTACTGTTGATTTACTGAGAGCATAATAATAGTAGCTAGGGATCGCGCATTGATCGAAATTCAATCTTAATTATAAAAAAACCTTTATGTAAAAACAAACTGACATTGTCACTTTCTAGACACCTAATGTGAGTTTAAACATTCTGTGTATATATTATAATATAATATTATTAAAATAAAGGAGTGACGTATAATTAAAATAAAAAACAATGCATATTATAATAAAACATTAGCGTTCTGCACGTCCATTTGCACAATTTTTTTGAAAAAGAGATGGGAACTTTTTTCATCACTCATCACATATAAATATATAGACATCTACTTACTAATATTCGCTTTCTTTCTTTATACCCTAAATATTTCACATCAGGGTATTTTTGAGGTATTCTTCCCTCGAGTATTGCAAGTTTTTTTTCCAAATGTTCAATCCGAGCTTTAGCTTCCCTAAGTTCTTTCTTTGTATGATCATCATCACTGACTGCCTCCATGTTGATCCGGTTCTTCCTATTATATCTTACATCCTCCTTATTTTGCATTTGAGGAAAATCCCTATAATCTATGTTCTGGAAAGCATTTTTAACACTTTCATCGACGACATCATTGCCTTTTTCAAGTAACTTATTTTGGTTTAAAATAATAATTATTAAAGTAACTGAAATAAAATTATTTTTAAATAATTAGGAAATATGAATTGAGAATAATTTTATGAATACAATTTAATTATACATTTGTTATGTAAACAGCATTAATTTGGTGCGATTACCGATTTCCGAAAAGTTTGTACTGGTACAATGGCTTATTACAAAAACCGGTCCACGGATTTCTAAAGAAGTCTGTAAAATAACTTATATACTTACATATCGCTATGACCGCAAGTAATGTTACAATTTTCCTCAATTTAATTATATTGTGTCTTATCATCTCTAAAAGTGGTATAAACGAGTCAGTTTACATTTCGTTCTTTTATGGCAATTATAAGTAGCATTGCAGGGCATTGACTGACGCGGTTTGAAGCGGGTATTGTTTTTAAAAGATTGTAACGTGTGCCCAATACGGCATTACGAAAATTTATTTATTCTGAAATTATTTAGATCACAATTCTCACATTTCACAAGTCACAACATGAAATTTGACAGTGACTGTTAACTATTGACATTTGACATCGGACATCAAATTTGACATTGACACTTGATTTTTTTAATACTATTTTCGAAGAGGCCAGGAAATTCAATACATAAATTATATTTTAGCTCTTGAAAACGGGGCTATTTGAAACAAAAACCTTAGATTTGCTTTATTTTTGTCAATTATTAAATTATTAAACAACAAATTACTACTTCTTGAGAAAAGCGTACAATATCATTTGCAAAAACCTTTTATATACCTTAGCCTTGCCATAAATATTGTAACAAATAAAAAAAAGTTTTTAATTACAAATAACATTTATTACTTTAATAGGATGTTAGTTCAATACACAAATATAAAAGAATTTAAAATTTTAAAGCTTATTAGAAATGGTCATATTGGCTACACTACAGTCCTTTAATACATATCAATAGAAGCACGCACTCCTTGAGAAATTCTTCACTGCCAATCGTACGGATTGTTTCGCGCGCTTCAATCTATCATGGCATGAATATATTGGCCCCATAATGACAACACACAAATAACAATCGTATAATAATGTCAAATTCCAAATTCTAATGTAATATTTATTTTTAATTGTAACATCATTTATGGCCAGACTAAGTATATAATAAAGCTTAGTATTGCCTATTCTTCAGTTTTCCTCGTCTCGCTCTATTTGTCTCAAGAGTGTCTTAAAATAATACATTCAAAAATGTCGGCTAGGAATCTAATGTTTAGTGTTAAACTGGCCCGTTTTGGCATTCATTCTTATTTTTATTTTCCACGTTTAATCTACAAAAACGAACATGGAGGTCACTTAATTTTATAAGATAAATGATTGAATCGGATAAAAGTAAAGAACCTGACTCCTGAACAATATTAATTATTGCAAATTATACTATATAGCGTAGGTGTAGGTCTCTTTTTTGTTGTGGGAACACTTGGCCTCACGGCACATGTAGTACCGAATATCCACTGAAACCACCACGGGTGCCATCAGTGCCACATAGCTAGCGGCTAGTCAATCTCCTATAGGACCGGGGCCTTCTCCACGGAATCTTGCACCAAGATGAGGATAATCCCATCAACTTTAAAACAGTGCAATGGGATGAGTTTACCATTCTTGCCCCTTGCCTTGTGGGCAAAGTGCTTCCTCCTTTTGCTCTTTGTCAGGCTGTTGAACCCCACTGCCACGACAAGGCTTGAACCATGGTGTGGAGAGTAGATGTACCTACTTTACACTTTTTTTAAAAAGTAAAAGTAAGCCTTTCCAAATAACCCTTTGTGTAAGGATATTTGAATCATTGTATTGCTTTTGTGGATGGAGACTTTAATTCATTCATGATACTTTTCCCTCGCCTAAATTTCTTAGATCTAAGATCCGTAAGTAAGGTTAGGCTTCTTTAATGTTTGAGAATAGGGCAGGATCACCAGATATAAGGCGGTCAAATCATACAATCAAGTAAGCCCTATGGATTTTCGACAAATTGTAGCTATCGGGACACGTAACGAATAGGAGCTGTAGCATTGTTAAGGTCCTTTTTCCCAAATATATCCAAATAGCCAAGCTTAGAAAAATCATTACAGCATGAACGTTCTTAATGATTAGTAATCATGGTAAACAATCGATTTTATTTGTTTTTTACAGTATAACGACAAACGGTTTATTGGAGCTTTTTTGCGACTTATGACGCTCATTAATGATGATTCATTGCCCTCCTTTTCTCCTCGCCCCCCTCAATGGGCCACCGATTACTCCCAAACCGCACGAAACGTCCCACTTCAGGTTACAGGTTTACGTTTATTATCCTTCAATTTATCACGTTAATTTAAAATGACTTGTTTAAAGTTAAATCATTAAACTAATATTATAATGCGTTCACAGTTATTTTACCGCTGGTTGCTTAAAGAAGACTATGTGTTGTCAACTTTTTAGATAGCTTTAGCTGTTTTCTATATTCCTTATTTGCTGTATTGCCCTATTACCCCTTTGCAGATCATTCAATACAGGATAAGTTAAGCGAACAATTCGTCTAAAAAAATTATATCAAATATATCTCGAAGAATATATCTCGTAAGATAATGATATATTACAAGCAACATCCAAGGATAAGGAAATTGCCAGCGATGTATCGTCTACCCTAGACCGCCTTAACGCTTTTGCGACAAAAAAAAATTCTATAAAGAATTAGTCTATAAAAAATATGAAACGTTTTTTTGTAAGACAACTTAGAAAAAACGTTTCATATTTTTTAATATTATAGAAGAATGCAGGAACGAAACGTGCAGTCGGTGCCACTTCACTGACACCGTAACATCCGAATAATGTGCACATGCGTTGTCCTCATTGCTTCCTCTCCTCAAGTGGCCACTGACTGGCCACTCACAAAATATTGGAAATGCAGAAACGAAGTCATTTTACGGTGGTGATCGAGAGTACAATCACCCCCCCCCCCCCCCCCC
>JAFELO010000128.1:367568-470940 GCA_017140195.1 Eumaeus atala
CCCGTCCTTCCAGCTCAATTCGGTTGCAGTGTAGCATGGCACTTCCTCTTACTATTAATAAATAATTATCTCATAATTATCATTATCATATTCTGCCCTTAACAGTCCCCCGATGGACAATGGGCATGAATATCTTTCAATGGATTTCAAAAATGCTCCCGGATATAATACGCAGATCTATCCCAGATATTTTTAGACATTTTTAGTGTTATAATTGAATAATTGTGATTCTATGCGATGGCTCAATGGGAGTTACTCGAAATGAGAGACTAACAGCCAAGTGATATGGGATCCCCACTTTCTTTTGAATCTCTGGAGAAATGGGTGTTCAATTTTCATGTTCTGTTAGCTTAGACTACTGTGAGAAGCAAAGACAAAAATTGATATACAAAATCTATTTTTGTAAATCAATGGTGTCCGACAACAGTAAAAAGCGTGAGAATGAAATGTGAAGAAGGTACTTTAACCCGTACTGTGGTGCTCTGGGCTCCAGCATATAGCTGTAACCCGTACTGTGGTGCTCTGGGCTCCAACATATAGCTGTAAACCATGGCCTGACACCATAACTATAAATGAAGATCTGATTTCCCTGACATACCTTTTTTTTCCTGTCGCAGGGAAGCGCTTCACTGGCCCTGGGTGGGGTTCAGTGGTGTATGGGGCTCGCGGCACATTAAAGCGCCCACAAGAACCTCCGCGAGTGCCACCTGTGCCGCCCTTGGTGAGGTGCCCCGAACTAACAAATCATCAGGGTACCTCAACGGCTAGTCAGCTCCCTAAGGGACCGACTTTACCTCAACAGACGGGAGTCTCCTGCACTACAGGACAACCCCACCTACTTTGGGACAGTACAATGGGGTGAGGTACCCACCCTCGCCCCTTGCCCCGTGTGCAATAGCGTTGCCTCGTTTAGCTTTTCTGTCCCCTTTCTAATAAGAGGTGTACAAAGAGCGCCTCTCCTCCAGCTCTTTAGTATCCTCCTTTTAAGAGGGATACCGAAGGTAACCACCTCTTTGGTTCAATTGGCTTCACCCGCGGTGTCTTGGATCACCCCAGGCTACTGAGCCTCACCGCTACGACAAGATTTGAACCATGGTGAGGTCCCTGGTGTACCTGAACAATATGAGTCAATAAACGTTTAAGAATAAGAGTAAAAACCAATTTCAATGATTATCAAAATTTTATTTTACGACTAACATGAAGACATAGATAATTTTTAATATCTTTACTGCATTAAGCCGAATCGGAAATGCCCAATCGGGGTAGGACCTCTCGCATGCAACATCTGTATGCAGTGACTAGCTATGGTGGAGTTTCGTTCGGATTATGAAATTTGAGCGTGGCATGGGGTAGAGGAAGAAAACGCATTAGCAAAGCCTTTGTCTATTTGTGGGCGTTAGATGTCACCATGTTTGTGCCCATTATCTTAAAATAACTCAGTATTACATGTTACAATATATAGCTTTAAATTTTATTAAATATGCACATAGTTTTAGTAACACTAAATCACGTCATTGATTAAATAAGAAATATGTGGTTATATCACAAATAAGGTCTAACAGGCTTTTCGAAGGCGGTTTAGTACATCGGGTTGATCAACAAACGCACCGTCTATTCCAGCTTCTATGAAGGCTTTTAGTTCTCCCCGCGCATCACCAATATCTTTGTCCGAATCACTGCTTCTAAACTCACGAGGTAAGTATATATTTTCTGATCGGAACGTATATGGATGGACTTGAAGACCTAGTTTATGAGCGTCCGCGACAAAACTTGTAGCAGTTCCTAAGTTATCGTTTTCATTACGTGGAATTATATATCCTTTGTCTGGTCCCAACGCAGAGGCGTAAGTAGCAATTTCAGCGAGACCTTCAGGCGTAGCCATCTTACCATAAGTCAGACCTGTACCAAGAAGTCTTTGATCGTACGGCAGGTTTTGTTTATTGGACCCGAATAGTTGTAACAATCGAAGGTTTGTGATTTTCTTCAGTTCTTTTAAATTGTTCACTTCGAAAGATTGAATGTATGCAGGAGCGTCAGGTCCAATGTAACCATTTTTGTGGAAGATATCTACAATTGGTTGTTCCATTCCTAAACCGATGTTTTGGAAATGAGAGCTGTATTTAATCTCAGGATAAATACCAATTGTGCGGTTTTCGCTTATTTCTAAACCCTTCACAAGATCAATAATTTCTTGGAACGTAGGCACATCAAAGGCTCCATTCATGCGAGCGTTCCCTGGTCTAACATTAGGGATTCTTTCAACTGCTCTTAAAGTTTTTATTTCTGCCAACGTGAAATCTTCTGAAAACCAGCCACTGGTTGGAACACCATTGATATCTTGGGTCCTGTATCTGTTTGAAAATTCAGGGTGGCTCGCCACATCAGTTGATAAGCTCAACTCATTTTCATGGCGTGCTATAAGATGGCCGTCTTTGGTCATAACGAAATCAGGTTCAACGTAATCTGCACCCATGGTGACAGCCAGAGCGTACGCACCGGTGGTGTGTTCAGGAACATATCCACTTGCACCACGATGAGCGACTACTACTGGTTTACAATCATCCGGACCACGTCTAAAATGCCCGCGGCTTAGGGGTAGCACAGAGCAACTACTTGACACACACGATGTAGCTACAAAGAGTAGCGCGAGCTTGATACGTTTATGCATCGTAGTAACTGTTACAACTAAAAATAATAACTAATATGAAACATTTATTAATTCCTTATCTACTCGTACATTTCTTAGGATAATGTCTAATCTTAAAATCCAGGGATTAGTAGATAATAGTACCTGTAATTGTAAACAGTTTGACGAAAATAACAAAGAATCAGTAGTGCTTGACAAACATTTGCATAAATCTTGCAACTCATTAAATGTACCTGTTTGATGTTCCAAATATACACCCGTTTGTTATGTTAAAAATATGTTTCCTGCACATAATAATAAATTTACTGTTATCATCTTCTTTTAAAGCTGGTCTTTTTGCATCATTTTGCGAATGTGAATTAGAAAATGATTGAATTCCGAAAAAGAGCGGAACTACTCGGAACATCTAAATCTCATAATGACTAGATAAATATTATCGCAATGTCAGCATTTTTGCTGACATAAGATTTATGCATGACACTACGGCTAGTCATTTCTTAAAACAGGGTCTTTTTGTATTGTGGCGGGCTAACGTTTAGCCTCACTGAGTATCTTGATGGACTTCGAATCAAATCAGGTATGGCTTTTTTTTATATTTCTTATTCTTTGTTGTTGTCATTGAAACTGAGAACCAAATGACTAAAACCAGCCAAAGAGGCGGATAATGGCCCATTTTGTTACAATACGGCTAACTTTTTCGAATAACGTATAGCGTCGAACACTTTCTCGTGCTGAAGTCGGAGTCACTCTGCCGTATTATTGCCAATCCAGTTAATCGTTGGCCTGCCGCAATACACAACGGGTCGTTGTGCAATGCGGGAGGCCAACGGTGTTTTTGAAAATGACTAGCCATAAAGTAAAACGACGATTTATACAATCCAGTTGCGGCATTACGGTTTGATCGTGATACACTTTCATCACTCATAGACGTTAAACATTGTAATTGGTATAGCTAGTTCAAATATACATTTATTAAAATATATATAAAGTACTTCGAAGGACACGCAAAGGGACTGAAAACGTCACCGTAGACTCTCTTTGATGTGCGCTGCACGCGCGTCACAGTCGATGACGCGTCAGCCCTCTTATCATTGCCCAAGCGTCATTGATTATATAATAATTCATATCCATATCTTACATAATTTTGATGAGAATCGAGTATGTTCAACCTTACTTCAGTGATGAAAGTGACTTACCAGTCAGCCTGTTTCTTCTACTATGTAATGATATTTTAAAATGCTGTTAGGTTTTTAATCACTTTTTATCTAAAGTGGCCATTTAATATTTATAACGATTAAAATACTGCTTGACAAAAATTTAGTTATTTACTATACTATAAAAATAAATTGCCATTTTATGAACCGTTTAGTATTTACCGAAAAAAGAAAACAATATACCCAGCAGCCTCTAAGCAATCTGGTCTATTATTTTTTTAGAATTATTATTTCTAAAAAAAAAAAAATAGGTAACTCGAGAAAAAATATTTTCTTTTTAATTTTTTACAGTCTTCAAAAATTACTGAGATTCGTTAAAGTACGATGTCCATTGCAAATTCCGGCCAAGCTGTGTTAGCGTGTGACGTCACGGGTTGACTTAAAACAATAACGCACTTCATCTATCCACTACCTACTTTTACTAGTAGCACTCTCGCGATTTCGTTATGAATTCAATGATATTTTACATATTCAATAAAATCGTTATGAAATATTGTATTGTCTCACTTAAAAACACTTCTAAGATTGATTCTTTTCTGTACCGCGAAGTAAAAGTATTCCGAAAAACTGCTTGTAAGTTAATAAAAAGACACTCAAACTACACCGTGCATTGTTGTGAAAATCATTTCGACGTTTTGTTTTCATTGCGTATACACAAGTGTTTCTTACACCTAATCTAAACTGACGTTAAAGCGGGTTGCGATTGGCGGGCTACTCGGAACCACCAGGTTACAATAACCATCTGGTTATTGTAACCATTTATGAGTTATTTAGAATGTTAATGGTTCGCTAGTATATGCGCGCATGCAATATGGATGAATACTTGAGCAAATAAAAACATTAGGATTGTAAATACGTATTCCGTATTTGTGGAGGTATTTTTATAGGAAGTATTACTGTACATTGTATCAAACATAGATATCAGAAACGGTACTAACAATGTGATTGAAGTAAGACTAAGAAATTAAATGATCTTTATGACGTGATATAGAAATAGACCGCCATTGGCACCATTTGAATAGTTTCAGTTATCAGCGCTGCCTTTATGTACGTATAAGTGCGTAGTCGGGAGGTATATATTCGGAACTGGTGATGATTGATCGCCCGTTATATACCAACAGCCGGTTAATTAGTGACTAAATAATAACATTACATACAGACATTGGCATACAGACAATTAAGAAAAAACTAAAATAGGTTGAAAGGTATTACTTTGTCTCGTGTCGAATAAAGACGACGTGTAGGGGCTTCTTCGCCTTACATAAGGTGCTCTCATCGCGAGAAACACGCGCAAGTGGGTTTCCAGTTGCGCATAGAGTGTCGTACAGCTGGGTAGGGAACAGTAAGAGCTTCTTTTGGTTACCCTCCACAGGAAACGACGGAGATGCTCGCAAAAATGCACATTTTTCTGGCCGCGAGGGAATGTGGAGAACGCCCTACGTTAGATGCAGCCTTAGGATTTCGGCAAAAATTGCACCAAGGGAAGAGGGGACTTAGAACAGTATCTATGTGACGCAAACACTATTGCTGCGGTACTCATGGCCCTAGAACGCTGGGTACTCAAACAGCGTAAACCTCTTAAAAGAACCTCCGCCCCCCCGTGGTGTCCTGTCGCTGATAGATCCCGTCTTCGTCTCTTGCCCGGTGCGCAGAAGCGCCTCCTGTTCTTTTATCTACTGTAATTAACTTATAACTTAAGGGCACAAATGCCCCCTCGGTCCAGTTGGCTTCGCCCAAGTTGTCTGGGTTTACATGGGACTAATGAGCCCTACCGGCAACGAGACTCCAACTATTATGGGGTGAGTGAACCATATTGTCAACTAATAGGTGCCTAGTATAAAGAATATAATTAATCTATGCTAATATAATAAATCTGAAGTTTTTGTTTAATTGGTAGAGCGCGTTAATCTCGGGATCTCCTGGTCACATTCGGTTTTCTTCAATGTAGGTAACCCATTTTACGGGGAACGATATATACCACTCACACTACGACAAAAAAAGCCCAGTACATTGGTTTTGAGGTTGAAACCGTAGGTGCAGCTAAATACTCAATAAAATAAGTACTTACTTTTTAGTACTTAATAACATTAGAGTAGTGGTTTAATTTAACATGAAACGGGCATACCTAAGCGGATATGTACCGAGCTATTTATGAGTAAAGTGTTGGCTACATATGATATCAATGGAACTAATAAAACTAATCACTATTACATCGCGCTTTTCTTTACGTTATGTTTCGGATTACCAGCCTTTTTTGTGACCTGGTCACATGAGGGCCATGGCTTTTCCGTCCATTTCTTTAGATCTTCATTCTGTAACAAGACTGCTAATAAAAAACTGCAATTTTATTAATATTTATTTATTTGCAAACACGGTCCCCGAATGCGCATTGGTACGTCAGGGTTATCTGAGAACAGACCATCAATGCCTGCAGCGATGTACTGCCTCAGTTCCCCACTAAAATTACCATATGCACCTCTAGACTTATCATTACCTTGATATTCCTTCGGCAGGAAATTGTTCTCGGCACGGAAAGTGTAAGGATGCACTTTTAAACCAACAACATGAGCGTCGTCTACGAAGCTTGTAGGCTCCCCCAAAGTGTTGTCGTCGTTTAGAGGGATGATGTAGCTTTTGTCAGGTCCTACAGCTGCTGCATATCTAGCTACTTCAGCAAGTCCCTCTGGGGTAGCCATTTCGCCATATGTGAGATTTGTACCTAATAACATTTGGTCAGCTGGCTGTAAGCTCTTGTCACTTTCGTATAATTGTAGTAATCTAAGATTGGTCAGCCCTTTTAGTTCTTTTAAGTTTGATACTTCGAATGACTGTATGTATACCGGTGCTTTGGCTCCAAAGTATCCATTCCTATGGAATGTTTCGACAAGGGGAATTTCCATTGGAAGACCTAATTGTTTAAAGTGTGTGCTGTGTTTTATTTCGGGATAAACCCCTATCGCACGATGTTGACTTCGCTCCATAGTCTTAGCTAAATCGATAATTTCCTGAAAGGTAGGAATTTGATAGGCGTAATTCATTCTAGCATTGCCTGGTCGTATGTCGGGGATACGTTCCATAGCTCGCAATGTTTTAATCTCTGCTAGTGTGAAGTCTTCAGTGAACCAGCCGCTGAGCTCTATACCATCAATTGTTTGGTTCCTAAACCGTTCTTGAAATTCGGGATAATCAGCCACATTCGTTGTTCGTGCCAGTTCGTTGTCGTGTCTTGCTATTAATTGACCGTCTTTGGTCATCACCAAGTCAGGTTCGATGTAATCAGCTCCCATAGTAATGGCTAGTGAATAGGAACCGAGAGTATGTTCTGGAGCATAGCCACTTGCACCACGGTGGGCGATTATTACTGGTGAACATGAGTCTGGACCGCGATCTGGAGGAGCATTAGGTCCTGTCTTGGATTCCGATGAAACGAGCGCGAAAGTATATGCGAGGAAGACCACCAACGCAGGTGGAATAATTCGTGATTTTCTCATGTTCGTAAACTGGAATATAAAATGTTTCTTTTATTATAATAATAAAAAAAAAACTTAGCCAACATTTTCACAGTAAATATTAGCTAACGGTATTTATACCTATTCATTTGCAAAAATGAGACTTCACATTTAGATAATCGGCGTCTATCGCTAGTCCTACTATTACGTGTTACGTGTAAATAAAATTGTATCATAAGTACATGGTACAAGACTTCAAAATTTAAAGGCACAGTCATACGAAAGCCGTTGGTGCCGAAAGTTCAATGGCATTTATAAGATTCGTTGTTAATGACAAAGAAGCACAACAGATCGGGAACTACTTAGACCTAAGTGATTATACAATAATTAAGTTAATGTTATAGGTGAAATGTATTGAGTAAAAGTGAGGACGACATCTTCATTATGAACTTTAAGTTAAAGTCTTAATTCCTGTCAAGCAGCTTGTTAAACTTGCACTTGTGAACTGACAGAACCGATGGTAGGTAGTGGGTACCAAATTTGTTTCACGATTTAGAAACGGATACGTTAAGGAGACAAACATCCCACCAACTGTTGTATCGAGTTCGACAACATTCGAATTATGAGCAAAGACGGTAATCGAATAGTGTGGTGTAGTTGATGGAGTGTATTGTCACTTCTTGATGGAATTTCACTTGATGAGTAAAAACTATTTATATACAATTTCCACTATTTATTAAATATAATTTTTACATTTAGATCGGCTTCCATTTCTCATCATCGTCGTCTCATCAGGTCGTAAATCTTGGGTAAATAGAGGAAACTGTATAAAAATACTTTTTACTCATCAAGCATGATAAAATATTTTGATAGATACCCCTATTTATAAGTTAGAAGAATAAATTTTACTGTAATAGACTATTTGACAAGATTTTAAAAACTATTTCAGATTATTTGTTAGTTACTGTGGAAGAAATATACAATAATAATTTTTTTATTCTGGCTTCTGCATTCAAATTAAATGTATTTTAATAACCTGCGAAAATGCCTTGTTAATGCATTAACATAAACCAATACTTTTTTACAATTGCGATGTAAAATTCTTCAAAATATAATAAAATAAAACATGTTTGATTGACTATAATATACAATATGTAACAAAATCTCTGTTGTTCTTACCAAGGGCATAATCCGATACAATATTATATTCTAAAATTGCACGTCATTTAGTAGTACTGTGCAATTTAAAAATACAAAATAAATGTTAAATTACGACAATTTTACTGTAATTCGTAAATTAAAATGTCCCGCAGGCCTGATAGGTTTGGTGGACCAATCGCCGCATTGGAAATGTTCAATGACCCACAATGTACCAGAGGTCGTGAACTGTTCACGTGACAATCACTTGCGGTGCGTTAGGCATTTGAACTGAAATTTACTTAGTTGTAAACATTTTTTTAATATTTATTTATTTAATTATTATTGCTAATTGGCCAATATTTGATTTTATCGAAATATTATTTTTTGTAACAGTATACATATAAGTATATGTAAACATGTTTAAAAGAAACAACAGAGCTTTTGAATATTGTATAACGAAAACGGTGACTGATGCAATTAACACCAAAGCTATAACATCGTAACCCAACAAAAAAGAAATAACATTTACTACCTATGTTACGTCATCGTTGATTAGACCGACTTGCGAGGCATTTCAAGAAAGGTGGCTGATGGCACAGACGGTGGTTTTATCCAGTAATCGGCCCTTACTAAGCATTGACGACTCGCCGACAAAAGTTAACCGCTGTGGCTAAGCTTCGTCTCACTTTCGACTTAAGTACCAGGCTTCTATGCGTTAGTATTCTAAGAGTTAAAGAATATATGGAGAAGCGGTGCATAACGCTAATATTTTAATAGAATATGCGTCAGTTTTTATATTTTACTTAATAACGAGAACGATTTCTACGCTACTACACTCCTACAACGCACTAACTGTTGTAAATATTCTATTCTGTGTCATGCAATCATTGATTTACAAAGATGTATGTGTAAATTTTGCATGTAATGCATTAAACTATTACTACTATGCAAATTATTACTCAAAGATGTAATCCACAAATTGTGACACCGTCGAATAGAATATGACGTATGACATTCTTCTTTTTTTTTAAGGTTTTACATAAATACTACTTTTTATAATTATTTCGTATACGAATTTCGATGTCTGATCGATCTCAAGCCAAGTTGAACGCAGATTAGGTGCAATAAAAGATTACGCAACCGAGAAGCCCCCTTTTTTCGAAATAGATTTAGTTACAATATGTGAAACATAGAATATAATATTTTATATCATAATACGCAATAAAAATTATATTATATTCACTGTAGGTACTAGTCATGCTCTCAAATAATAAGATTCCAATAAAGGAAGTTGGCGGTGTTACACCCCGTGCCTCGGAGAGCACTTTAATCCGACGGTCCTGCGACTGATTACTATCAGGTCGTGTCGGATTGGCGTCCCATCAGAATAGGAGAATGACGGAACAGATAACTGCGCACATACCTGTGCACTATAATATGTCCTGCGCAATGGGCTAGTTTCTATAGGGATGACCGCCATTACCGAAATTCGGCTAGTACGAAATCATTATTATTCTATCGTGTGGTTTGCGAGTGCGTGGGACGGGAAGAGGATGGGAGGGCGACGAATCGGCATAGTAATTATACGGATGTTCATTCATGGGCGTCCCTTATTCGCAAAAAGACTCCCATTTCTCGTTCGCCCTATTTAAAAAATTGAAAGGATCTATACATTAGTTCTCTACACATCTATATATTATGCAAAGAGTAGCTAGGGAGTTGTTCAGGAGAGCAAAATCAATGCCACGGTATGTTGCTCTGATCTTTAACAGAAAGGGGCACTTGGGGTGGAGTGGAGCCCTTAGACCCCTCTCTAGGGTGCTCCGCTCCAAAAAAATGTGCAACAATATTCTTGAAAACATGTGCCACAATATCCTTGAAAACCTGTGCTACAATATCCTTGAAAACCTGTGCCACAATATTCTTGAAAACCTGTGCCACAATAGTCTGGAAAACCTGTGCCACAATATCCTTGAAACCCAGTGCCACAAGATTCTTGAAAACCTGCGCCACAGTATTCTTGGAACCCTGTGCCACAATAGTCTTGAAACCCTGTGCCACAATATTCTTGAAAACCTGTGCCACAATATTCTTGAAAACGTGTGCCACAATATTCTTGAAAACCTGTGCCACAATATTCTTGTAACATTAGATAAATAAGTGGGTATATTTCAAATTAAAATCGCGTGCATTGATCATTTAGCTACATACCAACCTTCATCCTAGTAATCACTTGCAAATATGAATTTTTCGCATCAAGTAGTATTTATTCCCCCCCCCCCTCATGATCCTCACCATGAGCCAACGTACACGTCGGCGCCAAGGTCATTTAAGCTACCACGCGCGAGCTGCCCCTGACAACAGAGTTGGCGGAGGGATGGAGGAGGGACCTCTCGTTCACTGTGGCCATGATAATAATAGATAAATTAGCTGTTGCAAACACTCTGATATCGGGATGCATCTCACCCATCTTCATCTCTTCCGAGGAGACGGAAGGGGGCGGGTGGTCGACCGTAAACTTACTCTCGTCACCGGACGAGCACTAATAGCAATCCGATGAAGCTGTATTGGGCTTCTCTTCGCTTCCATAGCACATATTCAGGTCCGAGAAATAAGTATTCCGAACGTAATTGGCAAATAAACTACCAATTTTCACAGTTATTCGTATGTCCGTCGTCACAGTTTCCGTTCAGAAGTTGCCAGAATTAATGTTAAGATCTATTTCGCGAAAACTCACTTCTCACTTTAATACCACCTGCGCCTAGTTTCATTTTAAATTATTATTGTATCTTTTTCTTCGTAAAAAAAAATTGATTAAAATATTTCCATTCTATTTGTGCAAATTATGGTAACCAACAGGGGACACACGAGTTGGAGACACGGCAGACCCTCACTTTTACGACTTCACTGTAGTCTTGTTTTATCTGGTCATAGGACATTACATTCAGTAGTCCATAATTGCTAAACAGTGTTATTTAATATCTATCTCAAGAGAGCCACAGACGATGCAGTCACCCTGGTTAATAGCTGGCCGTTTCTAGGCTCTTGCTGCAGACTTCATTTAGAGCCAATGATACAAAAAGAAGAACAGCAGTATTATTCCAATGGATTATGTAAATAATAATAAGAAACGTTACTCACTCTTAGCACAAGCCCACTCGATCTCACAGTCGATACGTATTATCTCTTCCCTAGTTATGTTGAAACGCTCGTTCGATTTACAGTTGAATAGAAAAACGTTTTGTTATTTTATCGTAAGTAAATAAATACACTTGTACTTCACCGCAGCTGTAAGCACGAATTGTCTCTTCTGTGTGATAAGGAAAATCGTATTCATGCATTGTGTAACGAAGCGTATTCTCCTTTGACTTTAGTCTTGTTGGGTTTCGCTTGTTTATGTCATCATTACAGGTGGTATTACTAGTTTTCTATCACGTTACCACAGGTATTAATAAAGTTGATAAAGACTGTTGTTGCATTATCTATAAAAAGATTTTAGTGTCTGTTCCTGAATATTGACGGAATCGATAGATAATGCATGGTGCATAACACTTCATCCTCCTACGCAACGGAATTGGGCAGGCACGACCGGGGAGGTACGTCTCGCTCATTTGATACCGCCTTAAAGTGACACCTACGGTTTCGCGTTTTGTGCGGTTTGTGAGTAGCCGGTGACGACGTGTGTCCCCTATACTATAAAAAATACTATAAAAGATGATTGTATCCGTATAATTGATACTCAAACGCGTTGCTCACCTTCCTGTTCCCACCAATGGCCACCGGAAACTTACACACGGCACGAAACTCATATCTATCAGCTGTCATCACGCTTTCACTTTCGTGTCGCATCGTGTGAGCGAAAGTCCCTCCCTCGTAGTGTCGACCTAATTCGGCTACAATGCAGCACGTACTCGTATCTCCTGCTAAATATCACGAGGACTTTAAGTAATAAAATACGTATACATTATGTAGCTACTGAACCCTTTGTGTTTAAAACTGAACAAGCGGACTGCGACCTTGCGAATCGACATTGATGTGTTTCGAGGGTAAGGAAACGTTTGTTTCATTTCCTCTACGTAGTCTGTACTAAGAGCTCCTGCGTTTTTTTGTATTGTATAGGGGAGCAAACTAGCAATCGGAGCCTTTTTACGACTACCGGCGCCCATAAACATCAGCGGAAATCAAGCAGTGCACTCACAACCACACGCATCGCACCACCGATGATGTATACTCTATCAAATGGGTATTGACTGGAAGAGAAAGAATACATCTAAATCTATAGAAATGTCTGCGCTGTCATTTCGGTCCTCGCTCCTAGGTGGGATCTAGTAGTACTCTGTGAGGCAGATGAAATTGACCATGGACGGGCAGAGCCTGTTTTTGTAATCCATTGGAAATTATCGAGCAATTATCATAATCTTTTTGGCTACTGAGGTGCTTTTTTTTCATCGAGGTGAACCTGATACTGATTGGCGGCGCTTGTCCAGCCTCAACAGTTCGACTGACTAGCGAAGAATTGTTTCTTCAGGTTTAGGGAGACGATAGGAGGACAGACCCCCCCCCCCTCTTTTCCCGCAGATGGGAAGAGATGTAACGGGTTGGTTGTGGACGTATGTTATGGTAACTATTTTTGGGATCGTAACGGGGAAGCGGTCCCCCTCCCCACTCAAGTGGGACGGCGCGCACACGATGCCGTTTAAATTGCGGTGTCGTAGATAAGGATAATTGAGCTCGTTTAATGTTTGGCTTGTCTGAGGCGGTCACCCCCCCCCCCCNNCCCCCCCCCACCTCTGACGGGAGGGCTTGAGCTACAAATCAGCAAAATGCCGTATTCTCTCTAATAATAATAAATATATTTATTTATTATTATTAGAGCTCTCTAAGGTCGCGTTATTTTATGTCTATAAATCTAAGCTCTCAACTTACGGATTCGAACCCAGGCTCGTTTCCGTAGACGGTGTGTGAGTTTGTCATTCTGTCAGACATATGTGTCACTATATGTAAGGTTTCATTGCTCGACCGGTACGAGCGGTGTATGTGGCGTTGGTCCTAACAGGAAAAATGCATTTACTCACCATCCAGCCGACCTAAGGGGGCCTGAAGTGTGTGTCGGGCTTAGATCGTGAAGCGATAGCTACTACCGACTAAAAACTGCTATCCGTTAGTTGGCCCTATTGGCATTTTACTACAGGAGCGTGTCTTGGTGTCTCTTTGTTTGTGTTCTTGGACGGACTTAGCTAATGCTATCGCGATCGCGTCGTCGGCGTCGTGCAATACGTGTTGCGGCCGTCGGTAACGGGAGTCGGTTAATAACGTCGGATCCTATTTCGACTGAGGTCATGAACTCCAGTTCTGGGTGAGACAGCGCCTGCTATTTGTTGTATGGGCAAAGGAGTAATCAAAATCTTTTGGCTACTGACGTCGTGAACTTATACTCAACTAGAGGTGTTGTTTACGTTGTTCTCTTACATCACTAAGACCAATAGGCGATCCGGGCGCTCACGTACTGTATGAAAACCCCTTATTACCGTCTTGTACTGGCCACATATCACCTGTTTGAACTGAGTTCAAAACGGTGATGTGTGAGTGAATGGTGCGCATTTACATAACTCGTCGCATCGCTTCAATTTTGCTGCCTCTTAGAACCTAAAGCTGTAATCCCACTACCACAGTCTATCGTCGTTGTAATAATAGTTATTACTGATGGCAGCACTTTTTGCCGGATGGTTCGTATCGTAAATAATTCTTCTTACGGTATCAAGGGCTGTCTAGTAATTACTTAAAGCGTATAAACAAACAATTATTTCCTTTCCATTGACTATTGATTGGAGATATCCTATAGAAGTTAAATACTTATGAAACGATATTTAAGGGCCATTGAAATTGGTGTCAAGAAAATTGAAATATGTGGTGGGACACATAATAGAAGTGAAACTTCAACTTACAAGTGAACGACGTTATAAACATTCAAGGTCAAGACACACGCCAACGCTATATTGCCTACCCCCTCCACGGAGCCGTAACGATTTTACAAGACACAAAAAACGTCATACCCTATTTATGATGCAGTTTAACTACAAAAATAAGAGAAATAACTTTCGTTTTTCTTTCCTTTTTTTGGACTTCTACTATCGGCGACGCTATTGCATTCAACCCTACAGTTCACAGGATTAGCCAAGAGAGTAAAAATGTACGGCAATCGTTTTACGCTTCATCTATCTTACGTTCCTTGCGGACTCTTCAGCTGAGAATTGTGATCGTTGAGGAGCACACTAGTCGCGTGTCGAAGTTTAAACGTTGTTAAGTTTACACGTTGTTAAGTTTACACGTTGTTAAGTTTACACGTTGTTAAATTTACACGTTGTTAAGTTTACACGTTGTTAAATTTACGAGAGTCTTGCTGAAACTTTAGTGTCACTGCATTGGGCAAATATAAAGATAACTTCAAGGACTTTAGAGTAATTGATACTCCTGGAATGTAAATCAACTAAAAAAATTCCGGTGTGGGTAATCCGTTTTAGTGATTTACGTGTCCATCCAGAAATGACTGACACACATTTAAAAACTGACATTTTTTCACAAGTATTTGTAAAAAAGGTTTAGTATTTTGCTAAAGATCTTTCTCCGTGAGTGTACTTTTGTTACATTGTGATAAAGTAAAACAATTGATACGAGCTGAGATAAAAGCAGACGAGATACAATTTGTGTTAGTAACACTCCTCAAGTGGGGAAAACTGACTGTATAGCAGAAGAAACAACCACAAGAGACGATGACGGTGATGGTCATAGTTAGGAGCATAAATAGTGATATTATTACGCTAGCGACACCCCGCGGTTTCACCCGCGTAATTAACTTCAACGGTGTAAACTCTCATATAAAACTTCCCCCTTGCACCCTCCGTTTCGTTCAGTATAGTTATGCAGACAGACAGATATGGAAACTTTGTTTTATAAATCCCTTTAGTCTGTTGTGGTGTGTCTGCCAAAGGAAACGTCTTATAGTCACCGGTCTCTTAACAACTAAGAGGCTTCAGCGAGTTGTTTGGCGTCCCGTGACAGTGAAATAGACGGGAGCACCGGACGGCGCTCGCGCCGTGTAATGGCGGTACCGTCAAACGGATCTGCGACAGACAGCAGTGGCGCCGGTCTGAAACTTAATCTGCATTTGCCCATCCGCCTGCTCAGCGTGACAATCATGAGCATTTACCTCCAATAATAAATATATAACTAATTATATATCACGTATCAAATTAGGCTGACAATATAGTCTATTGTCTTCTTCTTGTGACTACCGACGCCCATAAGCCTAAAGGCTATAAAATTGGTTGCTTTAACTTGGCTTACAGAGTATATAAATTGCACCTAAATTTATATACTCTGTAACGTTTCTCTAATTGATCTATGAACATGTTGCGTGGAGGAGTAAAAGAGAGGACTTGTTACGCTCTTTCATTACATAACTAATTTTTTATTTTTACATTACTAATTTATTATTAATTTACATTCATTACATTACTACAACTCGAACGTTACTATGACGTCATACTTTTTCGTGCATGGGTGTAGCGTTATTTATGAACAAGAAGTTATCACGTTAAAAAGGGCTACAAGGTTAAGGGCACTTTAAAGTGAAAGAAATAGACAGACATCGAACAAAGTAATGAAGCGCTGACGCCCTGAGTTTATCGGGGGCACATGATAACATTTTATTAACGACATCTTAGAGGTGCTATCGACATAATTGGATTTGGGATTGTGCATTAATAATGCACATATCAAACATGTTTTCTAACGCAAAGGAGGCCAACGCATCGGCATAGTAATTATGTAGATATTCATGGGCGTCGGTAATCGTAAATGGCACACCGAGCGGTAGATTCTGGTCAGACAAATAGGCCGCAATCTCTCCCTACAAGCTGTGGTATCGGCCATGCTGGACAGGGGTTCAGCTTGGAGCGCCGTAATCTCGATCTGCGAGGCCGCCCTGGTATTTTAGTAGTATACATAAGAGTGTCTTCTTTGTTTAAACATGCTAAAAGTAGAATTTGATAAATATTCTTATGTATAACATCAAAATTCACAAGAAAATTCATGTATATAATGCCTAAATTCATACGAATATGGAAGTACCAGGCTGATTAATAACTGTCTGAATCAACGCACTTTAAAAAAAGATAAGCTAACAAAATTTATCACATTATATTCTAACGAAAATATAACGCCAAATTTGAATTTATTCGAACTGATAGAATTTATGTGAGGGGACCTACAACTTTCTATGCCGTAAATTTTCTCAACAATGGAAAGAAACGAGATTCGTGCGGTGATAACGTTTTGCGTGTTAAAAGGGAAAACAGCAACCTAGATTAAAGACAAGCTAGATAGCGTCTTAGGTAATACTAATCCTCCATTGAGTACATGTACACCTGGGTAACTGATTTTAAACGTGGGAGATAGCACCGCGAAGACGCCGACAGGTCTGGCCATCCAAATGAAGTCACGAATCTGGACATGATCAAAAAGATTCAAAGAATCGTTTTTAATGTTCGGCGGATGAATAGCAGTGATGGTAAGCTCTTCCTCTGAACGCGTGTTTAGCATTTTACCAACGCACCTGTGCACTCGTCAAGGGTTGCAGTGGCCAAACTCCATGAATTGCGGTTCGAATTGTTACCACATCCCTCCTATTCCCTAGATCTGGCCTCGTGCGACTTCCACTTATTGCCGGATCTCAAGAAATGGTTAGGTGGCCGAAGATTATCATCAAATGATGAAGCCATTGTCGGTGTAGACGAGTATTTTGGGGGGGTTAGATAATACATTTTATCAAACTGGTGCAACGGCATTGGAGAAGCGCTGGACTAAATGCATCGAGGTAGAAGGAAACTACGCGGAAAAATAAAATTGTTTTATTTAGATGACCGGGGAGGTACCTCTCGCTCACTTGATACCGGCGTGAAGTGATAGCGTCGCTGTGGCATTTCGTCGCTTTGTGAGTAACCGGTGGCCCTAGGGGGTGGGGGAGATGGGAGGGCAACGCATCTGCGTAGCAATCATGAGAATATCCATGGGAGTCGGTTGCCATCAAATGGCTTCTATTGCTCGTTTGCCCCCTTATGCTACAAAAAAGTATACAATGACGCTACGACCAATATGATCGGAGTTGCTGCCACTGCCAGTTATTTTACATTTGTGATGTTTCAATTATGTTGTTTACGATTATGTTCAAATTTTCAGGACGTTCTTAGTTGAGTGTAGAGTTTGATCTTTGGATTTCTAAAGATTTCTAGAGTAACTTTAAGTCATGGATCTAATGTAGACTACAAAATTATAACCTTATGCCCTAAGGAGTTAATGAGGCAAGCACTCTTCGATCTGATTGGAACGTGATAAGGTTGGAATGATAACTAATAATCAGAAAAGGATCTCATCACATTACTTAATAATATATAAGTCATAATACATTCCCCACCATGATTCAAACCTTGTCGTGGCGGTGGGGCTCAGTAGCCTGGGGTGATCGAGACACCTTGCGAAGCCAACTGAACCGAGGAGGTGGTCGCTCTTTGTACCCCTCTTATAAGAAGGGGGAACTAAAGAGCTGGATGAGGAGGTGCTCTTTGTACCCCTCTTATATGAAGTGGGGACAAAAGAGAAAAATGAGGCGGCTCGTTGTCGTTTTATGACTACATTTATTTGATTGGTGACTTTAATATAAATTGTTTAAATTACAGTAATAATGACTTCAGACAGTCACATGAATTTCTTTACACGTATAATTTAAATCTTACCAGTAAGCCTACGCGTTTTAAATCGGACACTGAAACCCTGCTCGACTTCGTTTGTACTCACGTAAACCTCTATCGAGTATGTGTAGATTTCATACCCGATCGGAGTAGCCATGCTTTGATATGACTTGAGGTTAACTTATGTAGAGAAAAAATAAAAAGCAGAAAAATATACTACAGACATATCAGAGATATAGCATCGGATATACTGCAACACACACTTAATGCTGTTAACTGGAGCCGCATCGTGTCCCACAGTGATATCAATGACATGGTGCGAGACTTCAACGCCTGTATCATGTGCACGTTTGAAAACCTTGCGCCAGTGAAGACGCTGTACGTCAAGGAACGCCAATACCCACATTAAGCTGATGATGAGGCGGCGTGACGCAGCACATAGACGAGCACGGAGATCCAAGATCGATAAATATATTGCATTCGACAAGCTCAAGCGCGAGGTGACGAGTGCAATCAGTAGAGAAAAGTTAGGCTACTTCAAAACATATGTTAATAACACCTCTAATGTCAATAAACCTCGATTGTTATGGAAACGTTTAAAAGATAATTGGAAAGTGAAGCGAGATACAACATTGGAATTGCCACAACACTTACAAGACTCAAATAAAATAAACGAGCACTTCCTGGATGTGCCGGGGAGCAACCTTATACCGTCTACAACTATTAATCACTTTAAAACCCATTCACTTAGTCCGCATACCTTCACTCTGAGCTGTATAAGCAACACAGATGTGCAGAAAATACTTAGGTCACAACGATCGAACGCGATAGGCGCTGACGGAATCAACCAAGATATGTTACTTTTGGTATCCCAATTTCCTACTTGCCTAAGTACGATTACCTACATCATCAACAGGACGGTTGCTAGTGGTACATTTCCCGGGGTTGGCGAACGGCAATTGTAAAACCTATCCCAAAAAAAGACAATGTTACGGAATTAAGGCCTAAAAGTATATTGCATTGCCTATCAAAAATACTTGAAAAGATGGTCTGCGAGCACCTGACTGCTTTTATTGAAAAACACAATTTGCTTCCGCTCATGCAGTCGGGCTTTCGTAAGCGACTTAGCACGACAACAGCCTCGGTTGATGTTGTGGACAACAGCCTCGGTTGATGTTGTGGACAACGTCCTCTGTGCCCAGGATAGGGGGGAGGTCACTGTACTTGTCCTACTAGATCATCCCCGTGCTTTTGAGGCGTTAAATATCTCCTTACTACTCTTTAAAATGAAGTATTATGGTTTTAGTGTTGACCCATTATCTTGGTTTCAAAGCTACTTAAACAAGCGAACCCAAATTGTCGAGCTGGTTGATGATAAGGGTAGCCCTACTCATTCCCGCGCCTGCCCAGTCCGCAGATGGGTCCCTCAGGGTTCCGTGGTAGGGCCTATAATCTGCGCGCTGTACGCAGCTGATGTAGTTCAGCACATACGCCACTGTCGGTTCCACATTTACGCTGACGACATGCAATTATACATCTGTTTTGAACCTAATGAGGAGACGGAGACTATCTGTAGGCTAAACGCTTGTGTGAATTGTAGCGTATGTCTGAATGCTCAGAGGCCAATGCCTTAGCACTGAACCCTATTAAGACAAAATACATGCTCATGGGCACCAAGGGGCAATTAGACAAACGGTACATGTCATGCCTACAATACACAAAAAAAGCGACATAATTGAGCGAGTCAATGAGACTCGTAATTTGATAATGGACGAGGGCTTACGGTTTGAGAACCACGTAACAAAAACCGTAATGAGCTGCTTTTATCGATTAAAAGTTATGCACAAAATAAGAAATTACATAAGCACTGAGCTTCGTATTACTTTTCTCTAAACTACATTATTACTGTCCTCTCTAAAATACATTACGCAGAGGCGGTGACGGGGCCCCGCTTACTATATACATCAACAAATTTTGGTACAGCGTGTTTAGAACGCGTGCGTCCGTTACTGTTTTGCCATCTCTCCTTGCGCACACGTTACCCCTTAGATGAACAACGCGCGGTTGCTCAATCCTCGCACCTTCTCCTTATGTAAAATAAATACATCACACAGCAGCATTCTGGGGCAGCTTCCGACATGCCGCCACCAAATGTTGGAATGACTTGCCTCCGCCCGCACGAACTCTGAAATCGATTAGCTACTTTAAATTCAAATATAAACGTCACTTACTTGACCAAAATACATATCATCACAGAACAGAGAAGACACATCACCACGATAAATAGAGTACATAAATCTAAATTTATACATAAGTAGGTAATTAATATTTAAGATTAGACGCAAGTCATGCATAGAAAATAAATAAATAATTAAATTTAAGAAAGCTTCCCACTTGATCGTTTTCATAGATATGTAATTTCGGCAACGACGCAATAGCCCTTCTTTTGTTGAAGTCTGTTTCCCATGGTTGTAGCTCTCGGGTAGGTGCAACGTAACTTATACTCTCAATCTTCAAGACTACACAGTTTGGTTATCTGAAAAGATATTGTGTCTATTAGATTTAATAAAAATTTATAATCGCTTGTTGTACATTCAGAATATATTAATAATTATAAAACACGGGTAATAATAATATCAATATTCATACTCAGATAGTATGTATTATGGGCTCATTTTAATGAACACCCAATTAAATTATTCGATGTTCCAAATTACACATGATTTTCACAGTAATAAATACATGAACTCGTTCTATTTTTCTTGTATATTCTATGCTACTGCTGGCTAAGTACGTGACTGATGATAAATATTAATTTCCGTGGAGTGAAGTAAGGTCCGTGTCAATCGCTGTAATTGGACGCCATGGGACTAGCTATAAGTTACGTAATACGTACGCACCATAGTATGCACTGACGATTATTTTGTTTGTCATTTCGCTAACGTAGCTACAAATTTTATTACCTATCATTAATTACACATTCTTATTTTAAATTGTCACTGTTGTGGGTGCATACATAATGATAACTCATTTAAGTTGGAATTGTTTTGGAATGTTTAGTTGCTCAACTGACTCGAGGACACTTTGTTTATTGAGGGACTATATAATATCAGGATTATGATATTTCCGGATATCATAATCATTAACTGAGTGGTCACCTTTTGAGGAATTATGTTATGTGCACTTTTGTGTATCTTCCCGCACAAACGCTTAGCAGAAGTAATTCACATTAGTTTTTAACTGTAATCTCCCTATTTTTTAAATTTAAATTTTAACAAAAATTGTATAGGCCAAATATTTTGCTTATAAATTATATGCCGTTGTTAGTTAAGTCAGATTAGTGACTAACTTATTGTTGTTGGTGTAACAGTGTATGAAAATTTAATTATCTCAATAAAAGTTTTCTTATTGAATTTTAATGATGATGATTGAATTTCAATGAAAGTCATGGTAATGATGTTTCATGTCATAGTAATGATAACAAATTAAATTCATGACGGAACGTGTGTCGGGACAGCTCGTTGTCAACAGTTTCTGCAGCTATCTATATAAAGATTATTTTGATATTTTTTTCACACCTTTGGTTAGGCTATCTAAGTTTGAATAATGAACTAATATGCAGTAAGTAATGAACTAAGTGAATAAGATGAGAAAAAAGTAGTAAATTCTACCGTATTTCATGTACTACACTGCACTGACGCGATAGCAGTCGTGGGACAGCCAGGTCGGGTACCTAACATCAGGCACACATCACACCAGCACACCCATTCACCTCAACAAGATACAGGTTTGAGCCGTTAGCGGCTAGGGCTACCGTCCACCCCAATCTTTTCCCTCTCCCCGCGCCAAAACGTGAGAGAACCCTGCGGAAGCAGGACCCCGTCACCGTGGGGGCAGTGTCCCTTTCGAGATCAAGTCCATGAGGGCAAGCTTCGAGGCCCGCAGTTCTCTCAATGGGAGTAGCCCATGGAGAGAAGCCGAGAATCGAACAATCCTACTGCAATTAATACATTGAGCACTACCAGCTACTGGAACCGTAGCTCTTCAGCAGTGATAAGGGACGGCGACGTCATCTATTACGTGTGATATAAATTAATATTGCGATTAAATAATCATCCTTCATTAGTCCAGGGCGTGATTTATCGTGCTCTACGCGTGACAATGTTATCTTGAGAGGTGGGTGTTTTCACGGATTTGACGTTTCACAATCTTCAGGCTTCAGTGATATTCATATTTCTTATCACGAGAACGCTTGTGATAAAGTGTGTTTAGTAACAATGTAATTATCATTATTAATTATCATATTATTAGTAATTTCATTATCAGGATGCGCGGGGATCGGCCGCTTTTGCACTCATTTTTCTAAGTAAACGGATAAGATAAGTTGACTTGGAAATTTATGAGGAATGCCTTATCGGGTCTACCTCGTAATTTTGTTTTGCATTTTTATTTTTTTATTAGCGCTAATATAGTTAATAGAATTTGAAAAGTGAAGGAGAATATCGTGAAAGCGTCACGACATCTTCCTTTTCTCTATTTTTTCTTTTTTACGTCCCGTTTTAAATGACATTTCGGACAATTAAAAGAACAGAAGAGCCGACTGCTAACTGAAAAGAAAAAACAAGACGTATACAGTTGGACCAATATTTTTTGAGAATATTTTTGCCAATATTCTTAAAAAATATGGTCCCGGCTGTTTGGGGGCGGCCTAAGAATATCCTCAACCTCAATCTAAATCCAGGGTGACGTAATAGTCATCAAAGGCACTAAAAAGTTCTTAACAACAAAGAGGATTCAGCGAGCTGGTTGTTTGGTGTTCCGTCTGTTTCATAGATGACAGGTGAAAGCGAAATATGGCGGTACCATCAATCGAATCGGCGACAGGCAGCAGTGACGCCGGTCCAAAACATAATCTGCGATTGCCAATCCGCCTGCTCAGCGTGGAAATTATGAGTATTATCCTCAAATGGACGACAGCAGTAGAATTCAGCCCACATTTCCCGGTAGTTACACTAGTCCTGGCCACGGTACCGGCTACGGAAACGGTGGAACAAGGGGTGCTAAGAATCTCCGGGCTACGGATCGCTACCACCGATTTGACCTGGCTACGTATAACGGACGAATGCTCAGACTAGATAACCACTTTGTAGAGCTATGTGAGGTCCGGAGACAAGGCGAGGACACCATAATTCATCCATCGGGCCATCTTTCCACTTCAGGAAAGGCGACACTCCATCGCAAGGCGGCGTGGGATTCCCCGTGAATAAATCCCTCGTAGGCAACATTGTCGAATTCTCTGGTATGTCGGGTAGGGTGGCGAATATCATCCCCACCATGGTTCAGGCTTTGTCGTGGCGGTGGGGTTCAGTAGCCTGGGGTTATCTGAGACACCTTGGGCGAAGCCAATTGAACCGAGGAGATGGCGGCTCTTAGTACCCCTCCTATAAGAAGAGGGGACTAAAGAGCAGGAGGAGGTGCCGCTCTTTGTACCCCTCTTATAAGAAGGACAGGGAAGGAGGGGACAAAAGAGCAAAAATTGGCGGCGCTTTTGCCCACGGGGCATGGGGCGAGGATGGGAACCTCACCCCATTGCACTGTCCCAAAGTCGGTGGGGTTGTCCTGTGGTGCGGGACAACCCCATCTGTGGAGGTGGCGTCGGTCTCTTCGGGGGCTGACTTGCCGTCGAGGTGCCCTGATGATCTTTTGTTCCGCGGCACCTCAAAGGCGGCACTGGTGGCACTCGCGGTGGTTTTTGTGGGTATTCGGCACTATACAATGTGCCGCGAGCCCCACACACCACTGGACCCCACCCAAGGCCAGTGAAGGCGCGTAAATGCGTTTCCCCGCGTCAACAAAAAAAAAAAAAAAGGGTGGCGTATATCATACTTAAACTCAAAAAGAGGTATAGCCTGAAAGTGATAGAGCCACCAACCTCGACACATTTCGAAGTCGACGTAGAGACAACCTATGAGGATGTCTCAAAAGCCTTATATAACACTTGTAAGGCCCACTTCAATGTTGTTATGGGGGACTTTAATGCTAAGGTGGAAGTACGAAATGGTATCGAATCGAGTCTGGGACCACATGGAGTCAGAAGTCGAAATCGCAGGAGGCAAATGCTGGTAAACTTCCCGGAGAAGGAGGGCCTCTTCTTAATGAATTCCTATTTTGATAAGAAGCCCCATAGGAATTGGACATGGCAGAGCCCCGATACTGTGACAAGGAACGAGATTCAATTTATTATGGTAAGTAGTTTTAAAACAGGAGGTGATCAGCGATTGGTTAGAGGCTCTCTGAATACAGGCTTTCGACGCGAGCGCGTCCGATTAGTACAGTCGACACTCTGACATAACTTCCGATTAAGCATAGTTGGTTCCGTAACATTCCAACTGGAATTAAAAAAATCGGTTCGATGCCCTAGATATGACGGAAACTACAATGGAAGTTGACGAGGCCATGAGTGGCGTGATTGATTGCATGCGGAACGTGGGTGAAGGATATTGTAGGAGTAAGGTATACGAGCAGGAAAGCTAAACTCAGATGAGATGCTTGGACTTATGAGGGAACGCAGAGCACACGAAGACGTTACGTCTGCTGATGTCAAGCTTCTTTCAAAGCAACGGGTACCGAAGCATTTGAGCAGAATAGGGGGTCGAGTGTTTTTGTATAGAAGCTTAGAAGAAGTCATCTGACAAAGGTTAGGACTGATTCTGGGGCTACCGTTTCTTCTAAGCCATCTTATCTGAGGTCGAAGCTGTCTATAGTAAGTTGTATAGGGCGCACGCTCCTTATACCGATATTCTACCTCTCACATCCTTGTTTCGCCGTGTTCAATATAGTTGTGTTGGCAGAATCGTTGGAGAGCTTGCAGGAAATGTTGCACAGTCTAAATGAATCCTCTCGACGTATTGGCATTAAGATGAACTTGGACAAGACAAAGGCCATGTTCAACGAACACGTCTTCCCTAGGCCGGTCAACATCGATGGTGCTATTCTCGAAGTCGTAGACGAATACGTCTACCTCGGGTAACTATTGCAACTAGGTAGATATAACTTCGAGAAGGAAGCCGATGGAAGGATTCAGTTGGGTTGGGCTACATTCCGAAAGCTTCGTCACATTGTCACGTCGACTATATTGCAGAGCTTGAAGACGAAAGTCTTCTACCAATGCGTTCTCCCCGTGATGACCTACGTGGCCGAAACATGACCTCTTAATTTAGGACTGGTCCGCAAGTTTGCGGTAGCTCAACGGGCTATTGAACGCGCTATGTGCGGTGTTTCTCTGTCCCACCGAATTCGTAACGAAGTCATAAGGCAGAGAACTAAAGTATCCGATATCACGCGTCGAAAAGGCTCGCTGAAGTGGCAATGGGCTGGTCACACACTCAGAAGAGGAGATGGCAGATGGGCCAGTAAGGTACTGGAGTGGAGGCCGCGTTTAGGAAAACGAAGTGTTGTTCACCAGGTGGGAAGACGATCTCCGTGCAGCAGCCGGTCTAGGATGGATGCGAGTAGCAGGAGATCGGTCGTCTTTGCGTTCATTGAGAGAGGCCTATATTCAGCAGTGGCTGACAATGAATGGATTCAATCTAACCAAAAGTAATGTATTATAATCTAAGTAGCTTTCAACAATCCAAAACCCAGAAATTTTTGTTTTAGTTCAGCAGTGGACTGATTAGGTCTGATAATGATATTGATGATGATTTTTGGCAACATTCTGTATCCCGACTGTACATAATATATATTGCTGTAGTAAGCCTTGTTTTCTTTTCAGCTAGCATTCGGACTTTTGGTTCTTGTAATTATTATTTTATTTTATAGTTTTTTGTATCTGTTAAATTAAAACTACACGTTATACCCATATATTTTTAGTATCATCATTCATTTCTCTACATTTTGATCGCACACTTGGTGTGTTGGGCAATGAAAAAAAAATGAACCTTACGAATTTGTTTCCAAAATCGGCCATTTTGGTATTTTTAAAGTACCTCTTGGCACTGGAATTATCAAGTCGAATCTAGCGACAACCCAGACATGAAAATCCGTCAAGCCGTTTCCATCCGTCAAGGCTATAGAAATGTATATACATACATACACACAAACTCTCGGAAAACATAACCGTCCTTCTTACAGTTGGTTAAAGGTTCTTACAGCTGTTCCGGTTCTCTAAACCACAGGTTTACAGGTTATACTTGCCAAGCATCCATTTAAAAACTCCAACACGACAGGATGTGAATAGAAAAGTAATAAATGTAGGTAATCATAAATGTAGGTAATCATAAATGTGGGTAATCATAAATGTAGGTAATCATAAATGCTTTTGATGTTAATACACCAGAATTGGTGGATGTAAACATATTGTGTTGTGAGCGTTTATTAAAAACAACCGAAGCTGTAGGACAAAGACAAAGCCCCCGCGTGTTGACATAGAGATTTGAACGCTAGGGTTGTCTATTCTCTTTTATCTGTAACTTTTTTTATTTATCGCCAATAAATAATATAACGTGGCAGAGTGCAAGTAGCAAGCAAAATATACAAGGATTGGTATATGTGGCACACGGTTATTCTCTCGTGCCTCTCCTCTTCTCATTATGGAATTGGTGGAAATTGGAATGATGTGTTGTGCAGTTATTGTACATATAGTGTAAAATCGTTGTCTGTACGTGGAGCATATTTATCTAAAGGGGTCTTCTCTAAGCGGGTCAAGGTAAATACTAGTAATAAACATTATGAAGAGATTCCAAAAAGTATTGTCTCTCCGATTGTACTAATACCTGAAACAACCTAAAACACTATACGTACTACTTTAAATACATTAAGTAACTTTATCATTACGTAAGTTCAGAGTAACTATAACATTTTTACTTGTTGTAAATCTATAGGAAATGAATTTTCAAATGTAGAGTACATTTGGCAAATCGCAAACTCAACCAAAGTCATTGAAATCGGATAATTTAAAAGTTATGCGGGATAGAATTAGATAACACTTTCACACATCAGTTAACCCTGTTATTACTCCCCTAGAGGGCAATTTCGTTTTTTTTTACATTTAAATTGGTCCAAAAACAAAACAAAACATAACAGCCCGAATTGTCGTGGGCAAACTAGCGTCATGGTGTTTTATCAAACGCCTTATTTTATAAAATAGCAAATAAAGGGTTTGCATTTTTTATTTGTGACAGAGTACTTGTAGTGAACCCAACAGGAAGATAAACAATACACCGATGTCAGGCCTTTTCAGTTAGAACGACTAAAAAGGGTTGCAATTATTCTCATAGGTTATTACACTCTTCTAAAGCCATTTTGTAAAGTAATTTTTAAAAAATAAAATCATTCAAGATCTTTATGTACATAAAGTATGTATAATGAAAATATTATAGAATGATAATATGTTCTATTTTGATTAGACAGAAAAAAACAGAACAAAGTAGGCAATGTTGATAAAGTTTATTTTGAAAAGGTCGTACATTTAAAATATTTTTTTACACACGTATTGGTCACTACCATTAAGTATAATGTTAATTTGAATACTTTTAGTATCGTTAAATATATAAACGCATTGATTTTGCGACCCTAGAAATGCAACGCTCTAAGAACCCCCACGGGCCCCGCGAAATCCGTTTGTTTTTTCCACCAACCCTCCGCGATGGCATCCTCTAATCCCAGCAGATCGAATTAATAAACTCCGTCGTTAATCATTATCGTAAGCTGTGAATACGGAATTAGACATTGATTGCAAGGGTGAGCGCTGATTCCACTTTATTAGCCCCGAAGATTTACGGCTAGAATAAAAGATGATTATTTTTTGATTTAAAGGATTTAAACTGTAATCTGAATGTATTAAATTAAATTTGTTTCATATTTTTTTATTGTAAATTGAGTGGGAAACTAAGTAAATGCAAATAGTACTCTGTGTTACCAAATGTTTAGCTGATCTGTTACTGTTATTTGACTATCTCAACTTGGGTCATTGGTAGGTCACGGAAAAGTTGAACAATGGCTGTACGTATCCAATCTGGTAAATCTGATATATAAAATAACAAGCCTCGACGGGCTGATTCATCATCGCCGAGCGAAAACTGTTACATTTAAGGCCACGAAATTTAGAAACATGAAAATTTGTTTTTGGGCAACTGAAAAAAAATGCGAATATGAGAGTGTATGTAGGCGTTTGTAAATATTCTACCCGTAGGGGGTAAAATAGGGCTTGACATTTAGTACATAGGTTAGTCTGGAAGTATCTCATTTTTGATGTTAGACGCATGAAACTTGGTCTTTGCACTTTTGATTACAAATAAATTAATACGTATAGAATTTATAGAAATTCTACTTGTAATAGAAACTAGAGGCGCCGCCAGTATACATATAAATATATTGTAAGCTCTTTTGCTAACATCTTGTATCATATTTGTCTGCCCAGAGGATTCGAACACGTTAATAATTATTACATTTAGGTAAGTCAAAACCGTTATTCGGCACCATCGTCTTTGACTGGCTTTTGCGGAACTGAAAATGAAGTTAGTATTATAAATAACACCTAAATAACGTCGTCCTAGCTGAACTTTGGCTACAACGTCACATCTACATTGAAAAGAGTCATCTGCGCGGGACTTTGAGTTTGGACTAGCTGCTTTGCCCCTTATTCTTGTAAAAAATAATATACATCAAACCTATGTAGCTTTTAATATGTGACGTCATAAAAAAGACATTCTAGTCTAGGTGTAAGAGGTACAACCGATTTCATTCCCTTATGATTTCTCATAAGTGTAAAAGTGACAAATATGTGTAAAACAATATAAAAAGGCCAATGTCGGACAATCTTTTTTGCTGGTGTGACTATCACAACAATATAATCAATGTACCAGCCCGGGGTTGAACGAATGTGCCCCCAGAGACGTGTAATTCTCTTGTTCGTACTGATGGGGTACCAATGAGATTACCAGCGCTCCCCGGACGATCTTATTCTATTTACACTAACAGTTCACACGATAATGATACTTAACAGATACGATCAGTTTGAATAGCAAAGTGTTTGTCTTAATAGTGAGTAGAAATTCGACGATGAGAACTGTAAACTGCGTTACTTGAAATAATTATTATTGTGGGCCGGTGGCCCATTGTGGGGGGGGGGGGGGAGGCAATGCATCCGCATTAATTGGATGTTCATGGGCGTTGGTAGTCATAAAAAGGCCCTGATTTTCTCGTTTGCCCCCCAATTCTATAAAAAAATCCATATATCATTCTATCTATTTTACTCAGCACTGCCTAGTGCTATAGCTGCATTGCAGTCCGGCCCAACCGGGGAGGTACCTTTGGCTCACATGACACGCCGTAACGTGATAACTATACTGTCGCGTTACGTGTGATTTGAGAGTACCCGTTGGGCCATTGGAGGGGAAGGAGAGCAACGCATCTATATGACAAATGTGAAAAATGTGATGTCTATGGCCGTAGTAACATTAGCCGAGCTGATGTGAAGGTTCGTCGTTAACATTTAGTAATAATTATAAGTATACAATGTTATAGATAATCTTCATAGTTTTCATCACCATCTCGCTAATTACTGTGAGAGATTTCATTAAGCCTACTAATACTATGAACGCGAAGGTTTGTAAGTATGGATGGATGTGAATAGCTCATTTACGTAAAAAATACTCAAGGGATTTTGATAATACTTAGCTATGTTGTACTTTATGTATCAAATTAACACGTAAGCTCTATAGCTTATATGTTTATACATATACTAACTTTTGCACTTGGTTTTGCATGTAGACCACACAGACCAAGTTGCGGGAAACATCTAGTATTCCTTACTGAATATTTTCGTTTTATTTGAAATTATTAAGTACAAAAATGCCTGGCCACTTTTTTAAATCTTATTTACAGTAAAAATACTTAAAATTTTGTTGGGTCTTCCCGTCGTTTTCGAAACAGTAAAGTGTTTCTTAGTCGTGGCTTTCTACACGAATTTGTACCGACTTGGAAAAAAAGTAATTTAAAATAAATTCCGAACCAACTGCATATCGTGCCAATAATGAAAGGAAATACCTAAAATTTTATCATTATTATATTACTAATTTTACCTTAAATATATAAATATTTCACAGTTTAGAGTTAGATAATTATACCTTATGTATTATTATATAAATTTATGGTTCGTTTTTGAAGTCGGTTTAATTTTTTAATTGCTTAATTGTTTCATAGTCTTTAGTTTAAAACTACTGAATAATTTTGAAGAAATCTTCTCTGTTTCCTTGGTTCTTAAGTAAGAAGTAAATAAGTTGAAAAAAAAGAATGATCAAAACCCCAGCAATAGTTTCGGTAATATACGTGGACAGACGTAAATACGTACGTCTAAAATTTGGAATATTTGTTTGGAAGCCCTAACTGATGATGTCATATGGGAATATTTTGCAATTCCAATGATATATATTTTTATTAGATTATAGACATACCTACGTGTCGAATTGGTAACCTCCTTTTTTTAAAGTCATTATAATGTTATTATTCCATTCAAACTTAATTAATACTTAAAAAAAAACTACCAACTTGATAATGTCTAACAGTTAACACTGTGTCTTATATTTAAATGTTGGTTGAATTTATAAAGTTAAAACAGTGGAAAGGCGGTATAGCTTTTCCATTGTTTTGAAATTTAGATTACTCATCAGAAAACCCTCATATAATGCATGAAAGACACATTCGTAGATGATAACTAATACAAACACGGATGCCACGTACCATGAGGTGAAACACTTCCTCATTTCGACATGTTATAAATTGCTACGGAATTCAGCGCTTTATTTGTAAAATTTTAAATGCAAATCAAGAAAAGAATATCAATTTGTTTTTAGAATGCATCTCGTAATACTTTTTATTTATAAAAGATTTATAATGGCCATTCATTTTATAAATTATGTTACACAGAAGTGATTCGGTTAAGTGAATAATAGGCGGTTTGGAGATCTCGGGCGGGGCTGTCCCGCCCCCAACAACTGATACCTTTTAATTTTTTTTTAAATGACAAGTAAATAAACAATGTTTTAAATATTTGCCATTTATAATTGGTATGTTTGAATTTTTTTTAAGTAAAACCTGTTTACGCACGCTAGTAGTAGTTACAAGACTAGGGGAGAATGTTGGTAAACGTGTGACAAGAGCATTACAAGAAGGGACCAACGGAAATTGAGCGAGAAAGGTTAGTTAGTGAAGGTAGAAAGAGCTACGATTTATAATCTCTGGGAACTACAGATCAGATTTGAAAGGATCTTTTTGTGTACGTGGCCATGCGGAAGGTTATATAGGCCATATGTTATAATGCTACGGCTAAAAGGACCGGAGTAACGCGAGCGATACCGCGGGGCGCTACTAGTCGTCTGTCTGTTGTGATGTGATTATGGTCGTTATGAGTGTATGAAAACATTTTACATGATATCTTTATGTGGATATGTGAAATTACTGCAGTGCATCATGATTTTACCCCTATCACATTCGACTTTCGTAATCTTCCATTGTGCCTTCCAGAACATAATCCAACATGTATAGACAAGTAAATGACAAATCAATAGATACAAGAACTACAAAATCTACAGAACAATAATATTAACGAACCTCGAATTGATATTTTATCAAAATATAATAAAGCAGTGAGAGCGTGTCGAAACTGTGAATGTGTTGAATTAAAATACGTCCCCGCGTTATGGGCGTGAATTATTAATTCCATTATTGTCTGTGTTGTAGCACACCCGATAGATGTTTAGCCGATGCCAATCCAGAAGTTATCATCTTCATAAGCCTTTATCGCGGCATTCGAAGTCAATACTAAATCATCATCGTCATTATTTTGTAAGAGGTGGTGCCTCGCTGCATTGAAGTTGAATTGGGTGAGTACGACCGTACAGGTACTTCTAGGAGGCTCCTCCTTTGCGATTTTGCTGTCGCTTTTTTTGAGTAGAGGGGGGGGGGACAGAGGTCAACGCAACACAACGTAACGTTGTGGATGTTTATGGGCGTCGGTATTAATCAAAAGGCTAAGTATGTTCGTTTGGCGTCTTGTAGTATATTTACTACTTGAACATATTTTGCTACTTGAACATTTTATAAAAAAGTATATCTGTCATCTTTGACTGCTTAATGTTCTCTGTGTTGAAGAAATGTCACTCTTTTTCCTTTTTGGGGAGGATGGATATATTTGGGATGGCTGACGTTATCTGCCATTCCCAAATCATAATGAAATAGTTTTTTACGCCGGGAACATACATATTCGTGTCACAATGCACGAATAATTATTTCATATAAAAGGGTGCGTACATGATTTCTTGCCGACGCCATGTTTCACATCTTGTTTCGAAAAGTATTTGTTAATGTTAAAATGTCTTAATTCTCTTATGTGTGCCTTTTGATAGTACTATATGGGACATGTGAAAATTGATTGTTAAATTCTATTTACTTGTAGCCGAGTATATATATATATATATATATATATATTGCCTGATTTTAGTTGGGAAGCCGCCAAGCATTTGGTAATCTTATTGGTTGTGTGTTCCTCCTATATATATATATATATATCCTTCACATCCTCACGTTTTACTAACCCTTATTAGAAACTGTACTGATTCTACTGTTTGTTTCTGGTACTATTTTAAGTTTGTAAATGATTGTGAATGTGGAGAAACAATGATTGAGTAAATATATTTAATTGTCTAACTAAACCTCTAATAGTCCTTTACCCTCTATTCTTGGTAATTACTTTTATAGAATTTAAAATAAATTGTCACACTCTTACACTATAAAAAAACCACCACCAAGCAGCCAGGACGCGTCCACTGTGCCAATCAAAGGCCTTCCCTAGAGAGCGCCGCAGGCCATAAGTAAAGAAATGGATGTCACATATGATAGAGGTAGATTTATCTTTTTGTCAATCCCACCTATTTACAACTATTTGCTATTGGATAAATGACCACATCTGTCAGCCTAACGCATATTATAGATTGGTAAGAATATTATCAGCGAAGTAATCCTATAGCCCACAGGAGCAACACACATTCGCTCCAGTTCCCTAACGAGTAGAGAGTAATAGTAAAGAGACCCTTTGGTCTCTTTACCATTTAGTAGTAGAGGGCAAAGATAAAAGAGTAGTAGGCAACGAGAATAGAGTAGTCGGTAAAGAGAATAGAGTAGCAGTAGGCAAAAGAATAGGGTAGTAGTAGGCAAAAGAATAGTGTAGTAGTAGGCAAAGAGAATAGGGTTAGTAGTCGGCAAATGGCATATAGCAGTATTGGGCAAAGATAAAAACCACTAAACTCTTCGTCTCGTCGCTTATAAATAAATGTTCATATCAAGAAGCCATAGCGCTTCAAGATTCAATTCTAAAGATATTATGCAGGTCCTATATTTTTCTGTGAATGCGTTTAGGCGTGCCATCGGGTCGGATTCCTGGGATGTGATGTGGGCTCGATGGAGGTGCGAGGTGGGTCCCCACACCCACTACTCCTGTGGTGATCCTTCTCGTCCACTTCAGGATGGGGTCTCGTTGGCATATTTGTGTAATGTGTTGTAGAGGTCCTGCAAAAATAAAGTGTTTGCGATGCACGATGATAAAACTATTTTATTATGAAACAGATATGCATGTTAGGTAATGTCCTCAGAGGCTCTACAAACATCCTTCATAGTTCACACGAAAGTCGTGTTCTCCAGATAAAGATGATAAATATATATATTCAGCAACATACTTTTATCAAACTTTGTCACTTCCTGATGGTTCACCTCCGTGGACACAAACTGGAAAACATTATTTGCCATAAATCATCAAAAAATAAATCATTAAAAATCAATAACTAAATGTAAAGTATGTACACTGTTAGATCCAATAACATTTGTAACAAAAAGGAAAGAAAACATCCTAGAAATCGCCACAATAAATCAATTAAGCCTAATCGATATTACATTATGTTCAAATCCTTAAAGCATGAAATCCGAACACTCCATAATAATTCATTACCCGTGACATAGGACTATCAATCATCTAGAACCTCGCAAAACAATAATCACATTATCATTCTCCCATAATAACAGACGCATCCTCGAAATGCATAAAGAATCGTCTTTGTGTGCCTTTTTTATGTAAATAAAGAAAACTTTTAAGAAATATCGGCTCAATGCAGCGTTCCGCTCGAACCGAACAATGTAAACTTATAAGCGAACGTATTATTTATATCGAAAAAAAAAAGCGAAACGATTTGACATATTGTTAAAGGCCCTTATAAAATTATTTGCTATCACGCCATACGGGACTTGTTACGAAGAAGCAATCTTCGGAACAGGACATGGCTGTGTACGCATAACGCGTTTAAACCGTCATGTAGCAGATATTACAATGAAATGCTTGCGTGTACCCCAAACGACCTTTCAGATTAATGATTAAGGTTTAAGGTCTACTATTATTTGTGTTGAAAAACATGTTGTAGAGAGCTAGACTGAATAAAAATATTAACTTATTTGTAACACTTTCGTCCTTCAAAGTACCTTTTCAATAACATAGTAATTATTATATAGGTACCTTAATTATTCCATCAGTATAAATAAACGAACACAATAGAATAACATTTAGGAACCTTCAAACAAAAACAAAGCTTAGCCATATTATAAAAATTTAAGGTATATTGTATCTTTGTACAGTGTCTATATATGGGGCGGGGAGAGGGCAGGTAGTTGTATAGAATATATCGTCTGCCCCCTATACTGAAACAGTAATTTTATTTTAGGACCATTCAGTTCATCAACCCTACGTGTACTAAATAATAAATTGTTTAATTTATTATTTAGTACACGTAGGGTTATATCTTATCTCTAAGGGCTGGAACGCGATGTCGTGCGTGGTAAGAAATTGCGCCTGAAACGCATAATTGTGATCTTTGAGGCGTCAAGTTTGCGAGACATGACTCTGAAGAGCAAGATGCGTACTTAGTGTGCGGTAAAGAGTTACGGTGAACCGGTCACCTTTTGACGTGATTTTACGTCTCATATTTCTAACGCCTACGAAGCCTCAGTTTTTTCTGTCATATTATGCGTTCACCTTGCTATAGACGGGAGAAACTGATTATACTGGATCAAATGGAGGGTAAACCCGCCAGAGGACATGCTCCAATGCGATGGTCAGACCAGATTAGTGAGGCTATCGGGTTCCTCTACATGGCGCGTACCATGAAGCGCAGAACAGGCAACAGTGGAGGATTGCATGTGACCTCGATCCTCAGCATTGAGGGAACGAAAAAGAAGAATTTCAACACGACGTCTTAAATAGTTTTTAAGGAAGACTCCAGTAAGTAAACTCCAGAAGTTGATTTGCTCGTGTCAAACTCGAACCACCTTTCTTTTTGTTGACGCGGGGAAACGCATTTATGTGCCTTCAACGGCCCTGGGTGGGGTCCAGCGGTATGTAGGGCTCGCGGCACATTATAGTGCCGAATACCCACATAATCCACCGCGAGTGCTATCCACGCCGTCTGTGTTGAGGTGCCCCGGAACAACAAATCATCAGGGCACCTCGACGGCTAATCAGCCCCCAAAGGGACCGACGCCACCGCCACAGATGGAATTGTCCCGTACCACAACTCCACCGGCTTTACGGCAGTGTGATGGGGTGAGGTTCCCATCCTCGCCCCATGCCCCGTGCGCAAAGGCGCCGCCACTTATTGTAAGAGGGGTACAAATAGAGGCTCATGCTCCTGATCTTTAGTCTCCTCTTCTTTCTTCTTTGTACCCCACAAAGAACCGCCACCTCCTCGGTTCAATTGGCCTCACCTAAGGTGTCTCGGATCACGCCAGGCTGCTGAGTCACGCCGCAACGACAAGGCTTGAACTATGGTGGTGAATCTCGGACCACCTAAGCCTAACCTATCGTAAATTGGAATTACTTCCTACTCCTCCAACTTTCTTCTGATTAAATTCGTTGCGAATCATAAGACAGTATTTAGCTTTTTCCCGCGGGATCCCCCGCAACCATATCAATGGGTTCATAGTGGGAGCTGCTGTCGATCCTTTCGACACAGGTAGCAGAGATGGGAATGAGTGGTGGGCCAGGCCCATTTTATAAACAGCCCTCCGTATCCTGGTGTCTGCCGGGCGTCTCATTTACTTTCATGTTTATAATTAGTGTTCCATAAACACTATTAATAATGTTCAAAACGAATTTCTTAAATTCCTAAATGTCATCCAGCTTATTAACGGACTTCATTTTTTGTTCGCGTTTTGTTTGTTTTGTGCCCGGGCTTTTTGGTTTTGGCGCGGTCATTTTGGTCTTCGGTTTTTTGTGTTGTCTCCGTTCCGAGATGAAATATTGTTCTCGTATAATTACTTGGAGTCCCAATAGAGTTCCTCTCCTATGAAACTTCTTAATTACAATACTTTAATTGATTTATATTAAAGGGTTGTTTCTGTTGTGTGTATAGCGTAATTGAATATTGTACGGTTATGGTGCGATTTGTTGGTATACGTCTTAAATGATCAATTTTTTTATTTCTACCAAATATCTTGCTTGGATGGATTAACGTGTTAAATATTTTATGTGATATGTACTAAGAGGCTTTAGGCCGTCGTCTATGTTCTCAGTATATCCTCGGTATGTACTCGTTATGTCCTCGGTATGTCCTCGATATGCCATGGTATGGCCTCAGTGTATCCTCGGTATGTCCTCGTTATGTCCTCGGTATGTCCTCGATATGTCCTCGGTATGGCCCCAGTATATCCTCGGTATGTCCTCGCTATGTCCTCGGTATGTCCACTATATGTCAGCGAGAGAAATTGTACCTCTGGCTAATTATATTACTCTGTTGCTTTTCCTGCGGTTCTTGAGTTTTCAGTGGCCCATTGGTTGGAACAAATGAAGGCATGATGATTATGCAAATATTTGTGTGCATCGGTCGTCATCAAAGGAGTGCCATTATGCCCCCTTATCCTAAAAAGGCGAAATTTTCTTTTCATTTCTGTGTTGTTATTATACATTGTATATTTAGTTATATATTTTCTTTGTTCCCACAGCATAAGTTCAGGCCTGAAAAAAGGGATAAATGTCATTTTACATTGGACAGGGACCATACTACCATAATATAATGTTACATCATATATAAGGCGCTAGATTTCCTGTGGCCCATACTCTACAATGTCTTGTCCTAGGCTGGCCATAGCAACATGTCCGCATGACAATTATGCGGATATCTATGGGCGTCGTGAGTCACCTCCGTCGTCGGCAAATGGAGGTAAAAATCATCTGAAACGCCACTTTTCCCCTACTTTCTCATACTGTTTGAGCCCCATAATTGTTTTAAGTTAATAAAGTACATATTATATACAATATGCACTTTATTAACTTAAAACAATTATTATTACATAGGCACAGCCTGCGAAGAGCGTGTTATTGCGACGGTGTAGCATATGTCATAAACTCCACTGCTCTTCACTAAGGGTTAGGAGCGTGTAACCAAGGTGGTTGTGTTAGATATAGTGCCATTGCCGCTTTACAGCCGATCTAGGCCGGCACGATGGGTCATCTAATTTACGCTCTCATAACACCTCCCAACATACACGTGAAGCGACGGCTGTGTTCACATTTACTGTGTTTCGTAAGAAAAGCAGAGCACTCCTTTTCCAGGGACTCTTGCATCTGAATAACCACCGGCTGCGCGGATGTATGTGGGCGTCTATAATCAGTGAGAGATGAAGGAGTTTTCGTGTAGTTTTCACCAGTGGGTAGAATTGGCGGTGGATTACCGAGGAAGGTTTAAGTGCTTAATCTGTTAAAGTAATAACCCGGGAAGTTCATCGGACCCGGATCGCAAGTACGAACTATTTCTTCATTATATTACTTCAAAAATACTCATAGTAGACGTCTGAATGACGGTCCGAGTGGTATAGATGATCACAATATATAAACATGGCATAACATATTATAATTATTAGTTCTATTGTATAAGGCAATTCATCAATTATAGAACCAATGGTTAACTTCGGTCCGCAAAAAACATGAGACTAAATGAATAAATTTAGATTCCTGAGCGCGTGATCGATAGATCCCTAGATCCGATCTATAGATCAAATCGACTTTGAAAATGGATTGCGTGAGTAAGACAAAATATAATTAATGATCGGCCTTCGAAATTCGAATCGGTCCGGTGCAGACATGTTGGCGTCGTCACAATAAACAAAAGGCGAAATGGTTTTAGTTTTTTTTTTAATATGTAAAATGTAGATTCGTACAATTAATCATTCGTCTTGTATTCTTGCATCTGTTGCGCCGGCTTGTGTGCTATTGTTGTTAGTGGACCACGGCCTTTGTTATGATGAAAATGTTCATCACCTGTTAATCGAAATAACGGTTTTAATTGAAACGAAACATAGAGCATGTATAGAGATTATAATGGTCTTAATTCAATTAATTTAAGAGCTGTTCTATTATTGTATTTGCTAGTATCAATTATAGGTGCTGAGCACGTGAGCAAATGAAGAATCGATTATGTAAGAAGTTGATTGAAACAAGGTAATAAAAACGTCAGTTTGATGCAAAGTATCAGGTGCTTCTTAGTTAAAGCAGGAGTATTCGGCGTATAACAAATGTTCGACCGGTACGAACTCTGGTGTTCTCGATCCTTATTTACAGTGCTAGAAAGGACCGTCTGTTTCTTCGGTCATATTATGCGTTAGTCTAGGTATATATGAGTGATTATACGGGCCCTAACGGAGGAAACACGTACCAGAGGACGTGCTCCGATGCGATGGTCTGACCAGATTAGAGAGGCTCCGCTACACACTACACATAAAGCTCAGAACAGGTGACAGTGGAGGAGCGCATGCGGTCTCGATCCTCAGCATTGTGGGACCGACAAGGAGACGAATGAATTAGGTAATTCTTCAATTGAATTTAAGCTCCTTTACAGTAAGTTCCACTAGTGTTCATCCGCTCTGTTAATCTGCCTTGTCGCCCCTCAAAATATTCCGCCCATTTACACTTTATAGGCATGGTTACAAAATATCCCCTGGTCTAGTTGCTACATCAAGTAGTCTTTATCAAGTTTTTTATAAGAGCGCCATTCGCTATAGTTTTGGAAACCTAGGGTTTCAACGTAGACCGAGTTACGTCCCAATATGGAGACTTCGTGCAGTTATTAGGTACGTTGTCCATTTATAAATTCCTTAATCAATCACAATTTTTATAGCAATTTCAAGACAAGTCAGACATCATAAGGTTCGATATTTTTGTTACCATAAAAAACAAAATGATGACATAAAACATGTAGGCGTAACAGAAATCATAAAACTCTATTAAATTAAAGTAGGCTTTCTTAGAACAAGTTTAATTTATCTATTCCGAACCACTAAACTGTAACATGGGTTAACTCAATAAAAAAATATAACCGGGTCTGCCTTTTTTTCATCTGACAACACCCTACCTCGGGTTTTTATGTACGTGTATTCCGAAATTAAATTAAGGGTTATAATTTTAATATGATAGGTGTATGATATATATTATTAAAAATGTTTGTTCAGATTTTATCTACAAACTTTTATATTTGATTTAAATAATTTTTATGCACGCACCATTATAGAAACTATTCCATTTTATCGCATTCTGAAATGTTTTTTTTTTGACTCAAGCATTCTTTTTTACATTTTCGTTTGTTTAAAATCGGGACATTGCTGTAAGGCATAAAAAGTTTTAGTATATCCGTAAATTTTATGTCAAAGTAATGGCGGTCGAAACAAACATTTCTTAGATTGAAAATCATTTTCAGAACAAGAGATGGTTATTGCTATAACTAATGGAGTATTTTATTTAATTCTGAAAAAAAAAAGGATTGGCAGTAGGAACGTTAAGATTTTGTTTATTTTATTGAAGTTATACTTCAAAGAGAGTATTTTTTTACGATGCGCGCGCGCACAATAAACCGACACCGTGAAGTTAGCTATAATCAACATTTTAGTTCTTCTCTAGTTGCGCCAAAGAAGTATAGCTTCTATCGCGTGTACATAAGTACACACACTTTTTTTGGTTTACGAGTAGCCGGTGGCTCATTCAAGGCCAGGAGCAGAAGGGAACTCATCTACATAACAATTATGTATATGTCTGCGGGCGTTCTTAGCCATCCAAAGGCTCTGGAGTGTAGCCGCTCGTTTATCCCCTCCCTTAGGTGCCAAGTTCTCTTTAGTATCGTTGTAGCATTGTGCCACAGATTACAACTTACTTAACCTAACTTGTATGATGCGGTGCGTGTACATTTTTCTTTGTTGTCTATGGTTGCGTAAATATATGTAGTAAAGCCTTCCAATCAGCCACTACATTTCTCACGTGTCTTTGCAATGAAATAGACTCATAAACTGAAATTTTTACTCGCTACATTTTGAATAGAATTATCTGAGTTTAGCCTGGGTATAACGTAAATCTTATAGTAGACAAGAAAATTAGCGCGAATGACTTTGAAGTTAATATGAAATAGTTTATTGTTTGTAAATCAGTGATAGATTATAGAGTAGCCATAAAGATCCATATCTACAAAGAGTCCGCAGAGTGCGACAGTCTGCGCACCATTACAAAAGATTTTTTAACGACATTGTTTTTTGGCGGCGGTGGCGGGCTTTCACAAAATGATGCTCATTTAAGGTAAATTATCATAAATAACATCACCTTGTTACAAAAAAGAGATTTTTTTTATAGATTAAGTATAGTTGTAGGAAACAAGAAATAATTATATTTTTTACTACGGGGCTAACAGCGAACCCCTTTTCAGAGCTTAAGGCCTAAAATTTCAAAAACTGGTTTGAACTAGTTACGATAAGCAGCATACTTAGAGAGGATGGCTCGCCACGCAGGCGATGGATGAGAGCTTGTCAAAGGGGCCACGCTCAAATTATGCCGTCTCTCATGAGCAGGGATGAGGATGGGAACCTGACCCCATTGCATGGTCGTCGGAAGTCGGGGGCTGATCTAAGTTGTCGGATGGTCGAAGAAGGGGGTTCCCTATAAAAGGAGTCCGGTCCCTTATACGGGACTGGTCAATCACCGATGTAGCTACCCAATTGCCGACAGATCCAGAGTTTATTGGCGACCGAAGGCACGCGCGAGGTTCTAGTGGTATTCGATTCATCCGCCAGTTCCACACACCCACCGAATATCACTCGGGACCGCTGAAAATGTGAAACCAAAAACACTGCACAACTTACTCTGGACCTACTCATATATTCCGTTTGGTTTAGTACTTTCCTCTGTGACTTCTATTCTTTATGCATTGTCTTGTAAGTTGTAACTTCAACGTAAATGCTATTGTTTACCTATAGTTACATTTGTAAGACATGTTATAATTATTTTAAGCCCCACTGAGTTCGGATAATAGGGTCGATCAGTAATCTGATCTAGTGGTAGAGTATTTACGTATATTTGTAACATCCTACTTTAAATTAAACATTTTAATTTTTTATAAAAAAACATCTATGTGCAATTTGTAAAAGAAGATTATATACGTATGCAGTTTGCAAAAGTATTGCAAACACGGAGATGAGTTGCGACTTGTCGTGAAGGTGTCTGGCGTAGGGCGGGCGGATGTCGGTTGCCAGGCGACGCGCCGCGGGTGGGCGGGGCAATCGATATCACCCGGCAGCCCAGCTCACCCAGTCACCTTCACCTCGAGTGACACCGCTTTTCCTTTCATCAGCCCGCGTGCTCCCCGTCTAGACATTCATGTTCACATAACAATAATATCTTTTTGAATTATGTAGATTATTTTTGGTGCTATATTACCGTTAATTTGAAAGTATATAACTAAATAAAGTACAGCCGTAAAGTGAGCCGAGGTTAATAATGCATATATGTAAAGCCAGATTGAGTATATAACCAAATTGAGTCTGCAATTTCAGGGAAGTGCTTTCTCTATACTTATCACCGACTCCTGCTATACTTATCAATACGAATTGCAAGTCTACTAAAACCTCTTAACACTAAAGCTGACCTACCAACAGATGAACCGTTTCTAAACTTTCCCTCCAAAACAAAACCTCTTCTACGACGAATCTTGTCTGCCACATTAATATCTAACTTTAATGTACTGATCTTCATTCAGATGCCAAGATTAATATTAAGATAGGACACTTGCCGATACAGTAAAAAAAACAATAACCTTCCAAAAGAGGACCTAATTGCAACAATATGAGTGCGATTTCCGCGATAATATGGCTGTCAAAAATAAATTGCGTTTCCTCGATTCTTGTGCATGTCTTGGACAGGTTGTACCAATACTGTGCCTACTATTAGCGCACAAAGGGCCTGTCGGAGACACGCTGGGGTGCGCGAGGTGTGCGGGGGTGCGCGGGGGTTCGCGAATTATGAGCTGTCAGCCGCAGCCTTCATCAGTACCTGATACTAATTTAGACGTTTCCTTTGTAGGACAATAGTGTTTAGATCGTCATATCTGTGTATTAGATTCGTGTAAGCGACTCGTAAGTCGTAGGGCTGGGCTGGTCTTTATTAAATTTTGAGTTGTTATTTGGATGTGAGTGGTTACGTCGACTATTTGACCCAGTGCAATATTATTATAGGCTTCTATACATTGCATAGGGTAGCCATAGGGTTAAAAATCCCAAATTATTGGTATGTTTACAAGTAGAAACAACCAGCAATATAGAATGAAATTATATACTTGATATGATAAAATGATAGTACTAAAATATTCTAAGAGAAACAATTTTAAAAGCTACAACAAATTTAAATTCATGAACACATCTCGCCACAAATACAAACAAAATTAAAATTGGTTTATTCAAATGAGTTACCGTGTTAATATAAAATTAAAACATATCGTCTAGCCGTGCCTTATCCCCTATCCAGTGACGTCCCATCCATCCCCAGAATATATGGACCATAAAAGGGACAATTACATTTTATAAACACTACGTTTATAACTACTTTACGATTGTATTATTTATTTTATGTAATATATTACGTTGTGTTCAAAACTTCGATTTTTCTAAACGCGCATTCAAATATTTAAAATTTCTGGCGGAGTACACTTCATTAATTTATTGTATTGGAACGTACTGCTCAATATATGGAGTCGGCGTTATATTAAATTGTTTTTTTAAATGTATTTGTAAACTTGAGACGAGTATCGTTTAACACAATGGAACAATTTCAATTAATTTATGGTCTGTGGATGACAAAATATGTTATAACAAAAATAAGAATAAGAAGACGTTTATTGAGAGAGTTACGTTGATAATTGAGTTGATTATTGAGAGAAGACGTTTGATGACATGTATGTGAATGAATGATAAATTAATGTTGTTGCTGTTGTAATTTCTATTGCAATGAGAAATATACAAGTTGTTAAATAATATAACAGTTGCGAGACTCGGTCCGGAAATGGATTGTGCAATACATCGTTATAATCTTTCTTTGTCTATAGCCCTGTGCACCAGGCGAATCAACTATATACTGATCCCTCTAATATAACGAACCTACCACATCAAGCTAATGGCTGTAAATCTACGTCTGCATCCTTTGCAACTGTAGATTCGTTGTTCAGGTTATCAAACCGCTGGAATGCCACGTATCATCACTTGTTAAAAACAGCTCTTAGGATTAACTATGAAAAGATAAGATTCTACAATCAGCTATTTATTTCGTTATTATATTAAAAGATAATGAACCGATAAAATTAATTACAATAAACTTGAAATTGAAATATTTTGGGTGTGTCAAAAGTTACTAATAATTGCTAGAGGTACCGTTGTCGCCTGGACATAGGAATCGTGTCTTGTGATATTGTTTTCAATACAATTTTATTGAACATACCTGAATTAATGATACGTCTTTAAATGGTAATTTACTATTTGACCTAACAAATGGAATCATTTAAAACCTCCCGCATTCAATACTACTTACTTGCAACTTACATGCTTTATTTCCTCTCATGTCCTATACTCTTACATAACAAACATATAACAAGTTAATTTATTTTGTTTCATTTTCATTCATTTGAAAAAGTCCACTTCCATGCTATGTATGTCCAAGGGTCCGACGGAGCCTGGTCCACGGCTGCGAGCGGGACGCGCGCACTAAATTTGAATATTTTAATCCTTAATTTAAATTTTTGACATTTTTATTTCATGTTGGTATTCGTGTAGTCTCTGGATGTTATTTGTCATATCCAGGCGACGGACATCGCTGGCGCCTCGGACACCATAGCCATGTCTCCATTACAATCAAATTATAATTATTGAATATTTTCTTAATTTCAACGAAGACGCCGTTTTTGGAATAAATGAATAAGCAGACGATTTATGTTCAAAATTCCTAATAAAAAGAAAAAAATTATCAGAATTAAAAAAGGCGACGAACAGTGAATACTACCTATATTGGCGCAAAGGAGCGATTAGAAGAGTACATCTTACATTACAGTTTAATCTCCAAAAGAAAAATAAAGATGTGCACTTGTTATGGGTTTCATAGACAGATTTAATTGTATTACCATCATATTGGTTTATAATTTCTATACGAGGTGGAGGGATGCTGCATTGCAGCTGAATTTTTCCGACAGGAACGGGGAGGTAACGCTCGCTCACGTGTTACCGCCGTAATCCCAGCAGTTATGCTGTCGTGTTTCGTGCGGTCTGTGAGTAACAGGTGCTCCATTGAAGGGAAGGAGGGCAACGCATCTGCATGGCAATTATTATGTCCGTAGCGGTTAAAAGACGTTAAAGGCCTCCGGTTTCTCGTTCGTTTCTTTTAAATAGCATAAGGGGGTAAACGAGGAATCGAGCCCTTTGATGACTACCGAAGCCCATTTATATTCGCATGATTGTTACGTAGATGCGTTGCCCTCCTTCCCTCCAATGGAGCACCTGTTACTCACAGACCGCACGAAACACGATAGAGAAGCTGATTGTTCCCTTTCATGAACAACAATTGTATACTCTCACATCTTCACGCCAGTTGTGTAACGGCCTGGGATGAGAGAATCGTATACACATTTTTAATTACTTTATTCGGAGGGAGCTACAACTGTTGGCGGTGCTATTGTATTTGCCATAACAGTTCTTATGGCAAAAACATGCTTTTTTAAGGACAAATACTGGTAGATTTGTACTGAAAGCCCTTTGATCTACCACACATCGAAAATTTACTCTATTTATGCATAACGCATACGAATGGTTAGGTTAGGTTTTTAAATTCACCTTTGTAAATTTTTGTGTGACTAAAGGGGCCAGCCCCCTTTGTCTTTGAATGGTATTTAAAGTATAACGGCCGCGACGCACGCCTTTCTTTCATGGCTTAAATAATCTACAATAAGTTTGTAGAATGAGGTTGCAGTCAGGAAAATACAGCGTGAATCTTCCTTCGACCAAATGATCAGATTTATGAGCAGTATTCACGACAGATGAGCAGTATAGCTAAGCGAAACAGCAATTTCCTTGCAAGATCCATTCATCATAATCATTATCAGCCCTTATCGGTCCACTGCTGGACATGGGCATCTTTCAATGAACGCCGAGACGACCGATCTCCTGCTACTTGCATTCATCCCGGACCGGCTACTGCACGGAGATCGTCTTCCCACCTGGTGAACGGTCGACAAACACTTCGTTTTCTTAAACGAAGAAAGGTATGTAAGATCCAATAAAGAACAAAAATGATTTGAAAATATTGATTATAGGTACAAACAGTATCATCAACAACAAATATACAAACAAACCTGTTGTTTTAGCTCGTTTTTATTTTTTCAGATTATTAAACGACTAATCCGTCCGACACGCCCGGTAAGGACCCTCGCGAAATTCTTATCACCAGACAACCGTTTCATAATGTATTGGAGCACACCTCAAGTGAGGCTGCTGACTCGGCGCACACTCAACTCCATACTATTTAGCCATATTTTATCACATTTCCACAAGGTTTCCGTCCAATGGACTAATGTTTTAGTGCAAACTTTAAACAGGGCTCGACGTTTACTGTACTTACATTCTATATACATATTTTATCAAAATATCATAATTTATCAAAATATTGATGAAATCCCTTTCAACGAAAATTCCTCACAGCGGTGAGGATTATGGTTAAGTCACTCGGTTCACTTCATTTGGACTCTTAATATACGAATAGCTATCCGATATTTTGAGACAAATGAGAGTCGTCGGTGATTTCTTCCCCTGTCCTAAGTGGTTAAGTTAAGTCACACACTATGGATCATAGCCATTTAATACGATAGACATACAATACACAGTTACAAAGTACTTTAACTATTTATAGTCCATTATTGTGTATAAATGAAAAAAATATCTTCAATAAACATAAACTCGTTTAACCTTTAAAAGTTGGAATAATTGAAATTTAGACGAGATATAAAAGTGACAGAAATCCGTTCAAATAAATAGAAAACGTAATATATCAAGTCGTAAACTCATAAAGATAATATGTGATAACCTACAATTAATAAAACTGATACAACCTCAACAAGATGTAGAGGTAATCTTGTTATATTGACCATTCATTGTGAATTAATGTTTTTATACAGCTGGCTCTCGGTTATTTTAGATATAGTTTGTGAATCGTGATGTTATAATAAACACGGAAATTATCCACATTTATTACGTAACGGTTTTAGCCAGAGTTTATGAACTAATACTGTACCACCAAGGTGGTACAGTATTAGTACCTCTCTATTGGCGTCGAATTCCATTCAGCATCTTTTTATTAGAGCAATTTCCAGAAGAAATGATATTTCAGGGAGTACGTGGGAAAAAATATAAGAAGTAAAGTCTTGTGAAACATTTCACTTCGGAATCATGTTCGTTCTTATGAAGTCAAATCCAGTCGCGTGTCAGAGTTGACACACGGAGTTATCAGAATATTATTTCCCATAGATATCAGGATGAAATTATTTCCATTTATGTCACCATATGATGCAATTAGCGAAAGCCCAAAGTATTCGTCGACGGAAGTAGTAGACGTCAAGCAGCAGACGGGTTAGTATCGTGCAGCCCCCACTATAATGCAAGGCCAACATTAGCTGCCGCGCATGAACTGCCCCCCCTCTGACTGAAAAGTCGGAGGCTAGGCGAGGGGACGCGGTCCCTTCGGTCCAGATGATAATAGTTACTTTAGCTGATCTTAAATAATCGAGATGCACCGTTCCCATATGGGGGAAAGGAGGGTGGTCTGTCCCCCTATCGGCCATAATCTCACCTAGACCATCGCCCGATGTGTCTTATGGTATCCGATGAAGGTCCCGGGTCAAGCCAAACTTTTATTAGGATTTTTCAATTCCTAACAACAGTCCGAAGTCATTTGGTTTCTTCGAATTTTTGACCAAAATTTGGTTAGGACGACATTATCTTAAACTAAGATAATATAATTTGTGAGGATATCTCTGTCTACAAGTTGTCTCTAAATTCCAAATTGCTTGCTCTATTATCTAAGGTTTCATATACCTAGAGGTACATTTACAAGAACCTAGCATCCTACCACGCTAGGCAGTGTGTTATGGAAGTATGACGTATATGTTTTCAAACCAATAACTCCCATGTATTACACATTTTTTATATTACAGTCGCTTGCATGGTAGGTGCACTTTCATTCACATGAGCGTCGACGTCGTTAAATGAAGATATAAAATTTTATTAAATCTTGTGTAGTGTATAAGATATACTGTCAGTCATTGAGTGAATCCATTCATTCATATTTAACCTATCCATTAAATCATTAAATTTTATACCTTTATTTCGACATACGCGGAGCGGTAGTTATCAACACGCGTTTCGCGTTATTACTTTTTATTGTTGTTGTAATATTATTAAATTTCCCTTTTTTATTGATATGAAGACGCAAATTTATATGACTTCTTATATTTTTGAAGACATGTCTTTAATACTTTTTGCCATGGAGTTACACTTGTTATTATGATAAAAAGTGTCCATCTGATTTCAGTCAAAATCACGATGCACACGCACGTTTGTCACACACCCATATCTCTTTTTTTTTTCACGGGTAAAAGGTATTCACAGCGTACATAAAAAGCCGGATTAGCGACAGTTTTCGGACTACTCCTTTTGGTAAGAGGCAGAGCCACGGTGCATCGGAATTGTGCGGCACGACCGCGGAGGTAACTCTCGCTCACATTATACCGGCGTAAAATGACATCTTCCATTTCACGATCGTGCGGTTCGTGAGTAACCGGTGGTCCATTGGAGGGGGACGCATCGGTATATTAATAAAGCGGATGTTCACAGGGTATGACGATGCTTGACAGCTTCCGGGGTGACCTGTGGCTCTTAGATCCGGGAAAATCTCCACGGCGCGAAGGTCGCATTGGTTTTAGTCGGCAGTGCTGAGTACGACGCACCCACCCGACGCACCCACCCGACACACCCACCCGACGCACCCAGGATGGTGCAAAAGCATTTTCCCTTCGAATTGGCTATTTCCTCCTCGTCCTATTTTATTCTCATTAAATTCGTTGCGGGACAGTTCAAGCTTTTTCCTCGGGATCATGTATTTGCGGTGGTTCTGTACTTGTCGTTCCTGGCGATACGGGCGACGATGCGAACGAGTGGTTTTAAATTAGGGGGCTCTATTTAATGAGAGACTTTCTGTAATGAAGTAGAGGTTTATCCGTAAACTGTGTGTGTACTCAACCAGTTACAATAAGCTCTAAGTGACTGAATCCCATTGACACACAAACAAAGTAGCATTGGGACCTACACTTTTGTGAGCGGAACAGCCTTATAAATATTCAAATTATTTTCTAATCATAATACGACGTTAAATTATAAAAAATGATGTTATGGACAATAATTCAAAATGTTATATGATAATTTCTTGTAAACTTTATAACTATTAATATAACTACCAGTTTCTAACGTATAAATATACGATTAATTTCGCCGGCGCAATTTACGATAGCTGACAAACCAGATATACGGTTGCTAATGAAAATATTTTTTTTTATCAGAATATGGGATTAATTCGAGACGTTATACATTTTTTTAGTCCAATTAAGTGACGTGGAAGACTTGAGGTTATACACAAAAGTGTAAAAATGATATCATCATTTTACACCACCTCTAAAGTAAGTAAGCATAAACAGAGTACGCAAGCTAAAACAATTTATTTTTGGATTTTTGATTGTTGAAAGCTACTTAGATTATAACATTTTACTTTCGGTTACATTGAATCCAATCGTTATCAGCCCTCATCAGTCCACTGCTGGACATAGGCCTCTCTAAATTAACGCCAAGACGACCGATCTCCTGCTACTCGCATCCATCCCGGACCGGCTACTGGACGGAGATCCTCTTCACACCTGGTGAACGGTCGACAAACACTTTGTTTTCCTAAACGCGGCCTCCACTCCAGAACCTTACTGGCCATCTGCCATCTATTCTTCTGAGTGTGTTAACAGCCCATTGCCACTTCAGCGAGCCTATTCGTCGCGTGATATCGGATACTTTAGTTCTCTGCCTTATGACTTCGTTACAAATTCAGTCAGACAGAGAAACACCCAACATAGCACGTTCAATAGCCCATTGAGCTACTGAAAACTTGCTATAGAAAGCTTCGATCTCAGATAAGATCCCAGGCTTAGAAGAAAAGTTAACCCCAGAATCGGTCCTAACCTTTGTCAGATAACTTCTTCCAACGTTACCCCCTTGCATGTTTGAGTTGCGAAGGTCTAACACGCCGATTAGTTTGCGGATTTGCTTTGAAGAAGCTTGACATCAGCAGACGTAACGTCTTCGTGTGCTCTGCGTTCCCTCATAAGTCCAAGATTCTCATCCGAGGATTTAGCTTTCCTGCTCATATACTTACTCCTACAACACCCTTCACCCACGTCCCGCATGCAATCAATCACGCCACTCATGGCCTACCACGGTTAGTCGGAAGTCAGGTCAGAGTGTCAACTGTACTAATCGGACACGCTCGCAAAATATATTCAGAGAGCCTCTAACCAATCGGTGATCTCTTCCGGTTTTAAACCTGTCGATCACGGAGACATCCCTTAGTATATGCTTTCGGTCCGTCATAATAAAGTCAATCTCGTTCCTTGTCACAGTATCGGAGCTCTGCCATGTCCACTTCCTATGGGACTTCTTCTTAAAATAGGAATTCATTAAGAAGAGGCCCTCCTCCTCGAGGAAGTTTACCAGCATTTGCCCCCTGCGATTTCGACTTCCGACTCCATGTGGACGCAGACTCGATTCGACACCCTTTCGTACTCCCACTTTGGCATTAAAGTATAAAAACAACAACATTGAAGTGGATCTTGTAGGTGTTATGATGATATATTGAGACATCTTCATAGGTTGTCTCCACGTCATCATCGGAATGTGTCGAAGTTGGTGCGTATACTTGTATCAATTTAAGGCCATATCTCTTAGTGAGTTTAAGTACAAGATACGCTACCCTAACCGCCACACTAGGGGCTTTAACGATGTTGCTTACGAGGGACTTATTCACGAGGAATCCCACGCCGCCTTGTGATGGAATGTCGCCTTCCCAGAAGTGGAATAGGTGACCCGATGGCGGAGTTATGATGTTCTCGCCTTGTCTTCGGACTTCACATAACCCCAGAACGTGCCATCGGATTTTTCACATTTCCACCTCCAGCTCAACAAAGTGGTTATCTAGTCTGAGCGTTCGTCCGTTATACGTAGCCAGGTCAAATCGGTGGTAGCGATCCGTAGCCCCTTAACACCCCTTGTTCCACCGTTACCGTGGCTGCTATCGTCGCCAGGTTTAGTGGAACTACCGGGAACTAGGGGCCGATTTCTACTGATGTCATCCATTTGAGGTTAATGCTAATAATTGCCACGCTGAGCAGGTGGATTGGCAATCGCAGATTAGGCTTCCACTTGGCGCAAGCGCCATCCGGTGCTCCTATCTATTTCACTGTCACTATGTAACAGACGGGACACCAAACAACTCGCTGAAGCCTCTTCGTTGCGAGGAGACTACTGCCGTTTGACGACTCTTACGTGACCCTGGGCTTGGATTGAGGGTGAGGGTATCCTTAGGCCGCCCCACACAGCACAGATTGAATCCAAAATAATTATATATAATAAATATATAAATATATAATAAATATTTTATTTAATATCTACCAACCTACACGCTACATTACTTTTTTGACGCAGGAAAACGCATTTACGCGCCTTCACCGTTCAAAAGGGCCTCCTCATGTTGCTCTTTCGTACTCTCTTCTTATAAGAGGGTTACAAAAATCGCCTCCTCCTGATCTTTAGCCCTCTCTTCTTATAAGAGGAGTACAACCATGGTTCTATCTACCTTATTTAATCTAGACTTATATTTTCCTCTGTCTTTCTCTTTATAAACAGACTAGCAGCGGTCGTCGCTTTCACATGCTACTCCGTAACCCCTGACCTATTGGTGGTAGTGGAGTGGCCTTATGTCGGAGCCAGATTCATATCAGCTAGCCACATTTCATATCAGCTAGCCACATTCAAAAACAGTGCATTTTTATTCAGTGGCGGGCCAACGATTAGCCGGATTGATTACTGCTGAAGGAAATAGCGCAATTTCGGCGAAAAAGTTCGCCTTATTGAAATAAAGTGAATCATTATCCGCTTTTTTGTCACGTTTTAGATCCTAATCTTAATACTCGCGGCGTTGCTTGACGTTACAACAACAATGGCGTCGATTGTAGAATACAGGGAATTAAAAAAGCTATACCCGGATAGGTTCGAAAACGTCCCGCAATGACAATCCGGCTGGTCGTTAGCCCACCACGAAACAAAATCACCCTGTTTTTAAAAGTGGCTAGCCGTAATGTAATACGGCGATTTGTACAATACGGCAACGACATATATAGGGGTACCATGACACTATAGCCTGTAACATTTCTTAAGGTAACTATAAACATAAAAAGATTTTTTCAAATCTGACTTGTAATTCATGAGATATAAACAAAAAGGTATTCAGCATTTTAATATGAGTCTATATTTGCTAAAATTTAGTACAGTTATGCCATTCGCTCCATATTTTATAGTAGAAACTTGCGTAAAGGTGTTAATTTTTTCTTCAATCTAAAATGTTGTATCGAATTCGGTCATTAATCATTCACTAGAGTCTAAAGTCACCTTTAAATTTCATTTACATACGCATTATAATTTTATAATGTAGTTCTTTTGCTGGCTAACTAATATTTTGTCTCTTTTTCATCTCTATAGCTCTCTCTTTATTTCTCTATTTGAACCGAATCAAAAAAATTACAGGAGTTCTTTTTAATAGTTAATTGTTTGAATGTATTATTGCCACTGACCCATATATTATTATACTGATCAATTGTACTCAGAGGTGCCTTGCTTGCTTGAAGCGAAATCTGGTTGGTACGACCGGGGTCTATAGTGACATCTTCGGGGTCGCGTTTCGTGTGGTTTGTAAGTAGCTAGTGCCGCATTGGAGGGAAGGAGGAGATAAGGGCAATAAATCGCTGTACTTGTGCCATGGGCGTTGGCAGTTGAAAAAAGTTCCAAAATTACTCGTTTGCCCCAATTCCATAAAAGTTAATACGTATTCATTATTATTAGTAGTTTGAAATAAATTTATGTTTCATTTTTTTATAGCATAAGGGGGCCAACGAGCAATCGAGCCTTTTGATGACTACCGACGCCCCTGGACATTCGCATGATTGTTACGCAGATGCGTTGCCATCCTATCGTCCCTCCCAATAGGCTACCGGCTACTCACAAACCATACAAAACGCGACAGTGACGCTGTCACTTTAGGGCGGTGTCAAGTGAGCGAGGAGTACCTCCCCTGTCGTACCGGCCCAATTCCGTTGCATAGGAGGATGTAGTCATGCACTATGCATGGGCACTACCTCCTTCTATGCAGCATGGCCCAACCATCCAATGTTTATTTATCATTATGTTTATTTTTATTTCCATTTGAAACACGGCAAGAACTTTGGCTATGGATCATTCATTAGGGTCTAATGGCGCTTTTCTAAGATGTTATTTTTCATTAACATACTCATTTTAATTTTACAATACCTAAGTATACTAATTATAAAATAATATTATTTATATACCGCGATAAATTATAAACACCTGTTCAAATAAACTCATAAAAGCTGCAAAAGAAATAACGAAAGTCAAACACGCTCACATAGTTTTAATTTGTTACTGATTAATATTATAATGTTTGTTAAGGGCCTGTGAGTGTATACAACTGAGTGCAGGCGGCGTGCTCTAGCTTAGGAGTCTAAGATAGTCGGGTAGCTTAGATCACGGAGTTTGTAGTCGAGGAGTATAAATTAGTCGAGTTGTCGAGTAGTACAGATTATTCAAATAGTCCAGAAGTCTAGGTTAAACGAGTAGTCAAGTAACCTAAAATAGATGAGTAGTCAAATAGTATGCATTAATCGAGTAGCCAAGTAGTATAAATTAGTCGAGTAGTCTAGTAGCCTAAATTATTCGCGTACTCAAGAAGCCTAAATTACAGTCCAGTAATCTAAGTTAGTCAAGTAATCAAGTAGTCTAAGTTAGTTGAGTAGTTAAAAAGTCTAAATTCACGGCAACACTTGTGTTTAGTGTACTCTATACAGGCGATATTTTTACGTGATGTGTAGTTATGGCTACATTGGTGCATGTATTCAGTGCGAGCTGTCCGGCTCACATGACTCCTGCGAGTATTACGTGGCCGTGTACTACAGAAATCGCGATCACGAGTAATAACATAACAATAAAGTAATAATATTTTGTGACTAAACTACTGAATATATTTTGTGACTAAACTACTGAATATATTTTGAGTATTACGTGGCCGTGTACTACAGAAATCGCGATCACGAGTAATAACATAACAATAAAGTAATAACATTTTGTGACTAAACTACTGAATATATTTTGAGTATTACGTGGCCGTGTACTACAGAAATCGCGATCACAAGTAATAACATAACAATAAAGTAATAATATTTTGTGACGAAACTACTGAATATATTTTGAGTATTACGTGGCCGTGTACTACAGAAATCGCGATCACAAGTAATAACATAACAAAAAAGTAATAACATTTTGTGACTAAACTACTGAATATATTTTAATTTTTTGTGTATGGGCTAGGACCTTCATTACACATACGATGTCCAAATTTTCGGTGTATCATAAACCCGACCCTGTATAAAACTCTTTAACTACCGTGTGACTGATTGACTGATAACAAACAAAGCACAGCCGAAACTAGTGTACCCAGAAACTCGAAATTTGGTTCAGAGATTCCTTTCATGATGTAAGTAAGAAAGGATTTTTAAAAATTCAGCTCCTAAGGGAGTGAAATAGATGGGTGAAATTTATATGAAATTGAACCATGTTACGCAAGTGAAACCCCGGGGCACTACTAGTCCTACTAATATTATACACGCGAAAGTTCGTAAGTATGGATGGATGTTTGTTACTCCTTCACGTAAAAAACCTGAATGGATTTTGATGAGACTTTACCATAATATAGTTTATACCTCAGAATAGCACACAGACTCTATGGATAATACACGTTTGCGCATACTTTTGCATGTAGTCCACGCCGACGAAGTCGCGGGTAACAGCTAACATATCCTCACGCCAGATCCCTAATAGGGTAGGCAGAGTGAGCACATCAAGATCCATGCCTCCTCCACCTTCATTACTCTCATACGCCTAGTTAACTATAGTACCATTACGAACACCAGGGTGCGCTTTATAACGAGAATGAATTTATGAGTATCTATATATATTATCTAAAAAAATGTTATGTTAGACGAGTGATAAAATAAAAAAACAACAAACGAGTATATGGAGCCATTTGTCGACTACCGACGTCCATGAAATTCCGCATATAAAGCTGCGTTACCCTCCTTCACCCTATCTTCTCAAATAGGCCACCGGCCACTCGCACGAAACGCGACAGCATGGTTATCTTTTCTAGGCAGTGTTATGTGATGGAGAGATATCTCTCCGGTTGTGCCGGCCTGTTTCGGCTGCAATGCAGCATGACACTAACTTTTATCACTCCCTAGATTCTGGTGCCTACGTTTAGCCGTGAACAGGTGTACGTACTTAAATTGACGTAATTTTTTTTTACTTCATTGCAGAATGTAGACTCAAAAAAATAACAGATAGCTATTTTGAAACTTATAACAACCACTGTTATCTAGTCATATTATAACATTCATCATCATCATCACCATTAGCCCTTATCGGTCCACTGCTGCACACAGGCCTCTCCCAATGAACGCCAAGACGACCGATCTCCTGCTACTCGCGTCCATCCCGGACCGGCTACTGCACGGAAATCGTCTTCCCACCTAGTGAATGGTCGACCAACACTTCGTTTTCCTAAACGCGGCCTCCACACCAGAACCTTACTGGCCCATCTGCCATCTGTTCTACCGCCATCATCTGACCATCCGCTAAGATGACTGGGCTACATACTCACTACTGTGAGTATGAATCATTAGTTAATACTAATATTTACAAAATTTAAAAAATAATTGTGAAATGATTAGATGATACGAAGTTGATATGAAAATAACCGCGTACTTAATTGATAAAACAGTTTAAATTATAATTACGAAGATGGCTCATTTTGTAATTGTACTGATATTTCGACCCACCTTGATGTGACGAGGTGGCCGAGTGGTTAAGGCGTTGGACTGCTAATCCAATGTGCTCTGCACGCGTGGGTTCGAATCCCATCCTCGTCGTTAACTTTTTGTTACGTTGTACATTCATCAATTATTCACACTATTGTTATATAATTCAATTTTAATTAAATATCAAAATTATGATTAATTTTAGTTTTTGTTGAAATTTTAATTCAATTAATCGCCACCACTTCTATAGTAAATGTTTGTTTATTCATTTTAACTCCCCTAAATCAGGTTATCGCGAGACCATTTAACCATTTTCCAATCTATTTGCCTCTGGTACAATATTTGCTTTCATATCGTGGGGTACCTCGCCCCCGTTGAGGAGGGTTTCGGAATTATAATATTCTATTTAATTTAGCTCTCTTGTTTATATTACAATACCGCTAACAGTCTCTATGCACAAGTCGATTTTATTTACATTTACCGATTTAAAAAAAAAACAACGCCTGTACAAAAGTAGATGCAATTTTATTATAAATAACTAGATAACAATAACTGTAGTACTTATATTTAAAAGATTCTATTCTCTTTATTTTAATGTATGTAAAGATATTCCTAACCCTTTTTTTCGTGAGGATCGTACCGTTGGCGGCGATGCCATTACCGTTACATTTTATCTACTCAGACTAGTGAAGACTTTGTTTTTCCAGTTTATATTCATAATGCACTAAAGGCCTTCTGCGAGCATTTCAAATATTCGCTGCCTGCGGCTTTAAGTCCAAGGTCATCAGATTTCACCATCAGTATCATCAGTTTTTATCCGAAACCCGTTGGTTTCGAGCAGATGATTTGCGCGACCTAAGTGAGTTCCTTGCAGTCGCCAGCCATAAAAATACTTAAGTGTTCGGCTAAGAGATGTTATCTGTAATCTTGCTGTCTTGTAAAGTAATAATACACTTATTACACCACGTTAGCTAAGCTCATATAACTGGCATAAAGCGCCCGGCAAGTCTGCCTGCCTTTATACTGCCACTAAAACATGAGGACGAAACAGCCGAGATCGTAACACCATGTGTGAACTTCAGACAGAATTTATTTGGGCTGAAACTAGTCACGTGTAGATCTTAGAGAGGTGTTGTCATTCAAAAAATTTGTTTTTTTTCCGGACCTGAACTTATGCTGTGAAAGCGTAGCGGAGTGGGCTTCTACAGCTACATCGGATTGCTATGAGTGCTCGTCTCACGATGAGTCCAGGTTTTGGGTCATGAGATGGGGGGGGGGGGGGGCTTCTCCCCCGCAGAAGTGGGAGATGAATCCCGATATGAGGGTGTTTGTAACAGCTAGTTTAACTATTATTGTCATGGTCAAAACAAGTTTATATTTGAAGATAAACTATGAAAGGCCGTCTAACATGTTTCTGTGAAGTTAGAAGTAAAATAATTTCACCTGCTTATAATTATACTATACTGGCGATTCGCCCGGCTTTGCCGTTTTTTTACCTTGACAACTTATACTCAAAAACCTTCCTCGGGAATGGCTCTATCCGTGAATGATAACCGCACGAAAATCCCTTCAGTAGCTTTTGAGAAAATCGCACACAGCCGTTGGGGAATTTGTTTCATAATATGTATAGATTAATATCCAATATTTTTTATTAACTAAAATGTTTTAAAGAAGATTGTAGAACGGGAGTAAAGTGGCGGAATCGCAGTTATGTGAGCGGGCCGGAAGTCAGCCGCCTCCTCGGATGTTCGCTTTGAAACGTCGCGCCGCTACTTCCGGGAGCCATAAACACCCGCACACAATGCCAATACAGATTTTCCTAATAAGTTACGGAAAAAATAATATGCGAAAAATTAAGAGTAATAAGAAAGATGTTTTTTGTTAAAACGAGCGTAAGATTTCTATTCATTTAAAAATAGCTATTTTTAATAATATAATTTTTTTAAATAATTTCTTTTATATTTGGCTTATATATTACTATTTTGGCTTATATACTTATGTGTTAGCCAAATACTTCTATTCATTTAAGTTCTTATAAACTTACCTACCCAAAATTAATTGGATTTCCATGTATATCGACATTTTTGTTGCTCTAGACTTGCTGATTTGCTCAATAATGGTACACACTCAGATGTACCCAACCGTTACTGAGCAAAACATACAGACGGCACTGCGAGAAGTTATCATAAAATTAACGAATATTCCTTTGCTTAATAGAGTCTTAAGAAAAGATTTAAGGCATGCAATATTTTAAAAAAATGCTACTAAAATCATGTGAAACGCTTACTTCTTTGGCACTTTAGAATCATGTTCATTCGGCTCCCGTTCCGTGTCAGCGCTTTCGCACACAGGTTTTTTGCATTATACATTCTATTTTTTACTAACCAATCCATGAGGTTAGGCCAGAAATTTTTTTTTTAAATTTTTAGGCCAGGATTATGACAGTGAAAATGTATTTCTGATAGTTTTCGTGCTACGGCTCCAATTTGCCAGATCATCGAGGTCCAATAAGAACATTAAGTTCTAATGACAAGGGAATCCCGTCCGTTATTTCGCTTTATTATTACTAGATGCAATCATTTATTAGTACTATAAGTAATCATGTATCAATAGATTAGGATAATAAATAAATTAGGTAATAAGGTATACTTTATATTTCTTTGACACTAGTTCTTATTCATGAGAACTTTTAGGATGTAGCCTAGAGTAGAGTACTTCTCAAGTCGTAATAAGCGGCTTATTAAAATGAAAGTCGTTATTTTAAGTCATGTATCTACTAAAAGAATAAAGTGGACGTGGAGTGGAAGTTTTATTGACTTCAATTAAAGCTAGTTGTAAGAAGTGCATTTGTTCATCAGTAGGCCAAAAACTATAATCTGCTAAAACGATTTAGTGCCATTATTCTTGCGGTAGAGAATAATAATATTTGATACTTCGTGAACTCTTTGAGTAGAGAGCCTTTATGGCATACCGCCATTTCTATTTAGTTCACTTCCTTGATCTTAAATCATCAGGATTAATCTACGTTTTACCTAATGTAAATTCCCATTAATTCCATTGCCTATTGTTTCCTTTTTAAATTTCAGATATTCATCATTATTCGTGATTTTGAAGTTTTGCTGTAGTGATAATTTGATTAATTTTAAAACATAACAAACTTATGCATTTTAGACCAAAAAGCTCCCGTCAATTCTTTATTGTCTATGATTAAGTCTGCAGAGTCAACTGCAAGCGCAAGGTTGTATTTAATAAGTGTGTATAATTACATGTGGCGTGCGTGTGCGGGGTGGGTGCACGCGGCGACACGTGTCTGTATGTGCTTCTGTGCCGCTGTTATTTATGTATATTGTGTTCCCGCCAAATAGATTGCCGCCACGTGTTACAAGCCGCGTCGCTGACTACACGCTCTTGAACACTCCTCAGTTTATGATTAAACACTTATGGTCTGTGAACTAAGAAAAGCGAACGATCCTACGATCCTAAGCGTAGTCGCATATATGTGACAACTGACATGTTATCTTTTAATGTTGTGAAACAAATATCGCAAAAGTTGTCTGTTTGTGTACGATATTTTTTTTTTGAAATCTGTTGTGCGGATTTTCATACGGTTTTAACCAATGGATCGAAAAAATCTCGAGGAAGGTTCAGTGTATAATTTGCTAAGATAGAAAGCCATCTGGCCCGTGTTATTCACAGACGAAGATGGGACGGATCTCTTGTCCACTTATTATAATATTATGTCAAAATACATGTAAAGTCAACTTAGTTTAAAGTTTAAATCGACGAACATTACAATCACAATTGAAAATAATATACTGACTTCAATGAATAATATACATTTGCCTCTATAGTATGAAAAAGAGCTCCAATAAAATTATTAATTTATTCCACAAAATTCAAATGTTCAATTCTCAAGTTTCTCGTTACAAAATCCCATCCCCTTTCATAAAATCACTGCCACAATTCACTATCGATAGGAAAAATGTTACATATGTTTGAGAATCCAAACCAAATTGAATTGAAAGCACGATTATTGATCTTGGCGTTCATTATCAGTAGGTATACGAGGTTCCTACGAGGACCTACGAGGGTCCTCGCAGTTTCATCGGTTAAAATAATAACAGTTAAATTTGCTAGGTATTATTATAGATAATTTGATGAACTCTTATTACGAGATGCATCTCACATGCGGAACAATGGAAGGTCTGTCCACCTTTCAACCCCGAACCTAGTTTCTAAATAACTGTAATAAGCGGTTACCGTCTACGGGCAATAAACGTCCATGCAAGCTGAGGTGTGGCATATAATTCCTCCACCACACGAAGGATCTGCGCCACTTCTGTTTATTGTTCTTTTCAATTTACTTTTATTTTCAATTACAATGATGTGTTACACAGTTCAACGGACCTACACATAACTTCTCTTTTTTTTTTCTTATCGGAATAACTTAACACTGATGGCTTTATTATTCCAATGCTATGCCAGAACAGTTCAACGGACTAGTTCTTCTTAATTTTACAATTTTTTTAACTTTTACTTTTTCTTCTCTCTCTAAACTATTAGAACTTTCGCAAGCCATGTAAAACGCGACGACAGAGACATAATTTCATCTCGCTATGACACACTACGAGATGTGTGTGTCGAAAAACTCTTGCCACAGACTAAAAATATTTACTTAATTACAATGATGACGAAATAAAAAGTAGCCAACGACAAACACAAAACAATATTTTTACGATCGACCACAATAATGCGAACAATGATCAATAAATTATGAAATATCCAACAATATCGCTGGTACGGCCGATTGGTATCGGAAGAGGGGGGCGGTATGGAGGGGCAACTTCCGTATCCGATCATAACTCATCATCAGCACCCCGCGGAGGCGCGCTCCCTCCGGACAAAGAGGAATAAAGATTTGTGTGAATTATACCCCTCTGTGTAAGCAAAGGGGAAACGTAAGATATAAAAAAAAAATCCACCAACCCTGAATACGATTTACTTCACCCCAGTAATGATACATTCTGTTTTATGCCCCAGACACTGTTTTTATGGTTTTAAATAATCAAATTTTCTGTCTGTGTAAATAAAATAATAGTCTGCTGCTGCGTTGCGAAAAAAATACCAAAACAACTTAATAACATTCAATTGTTTTATTTATTTTATCCGAACGTATATTCTTCTCCTCGAATTTTAGCCTCGAAGGCTACACCTCTCAACAGTTGGTTCAGCATGAACATGTACCACTGTCGGCTAAGACTATTCAGCCTCTCATCGCCGGGATGGCGTGTCCCGAATCTATCAGCGACAGAAATCACCAGCGACTGATCGGCCCCTGCTGAGGACCGGTCCTTGTCGTGAAAGGGGATGACTCCGGCACATAGCTACCCTAACAACGTGACTAACACTAGCCCAATGCATCTTGGCCTTTCACACGCCACTCTTGCCCTTCCTCCCAAAAACAAAATAATCCAAGCTCTTGTTGGATATGCAAGTACCGTTTCTGGTTTCACCCTAGATTACTTCATCACGGATATGGTAATAGCTTAATTAATCGCAAATGGAGATTTAAAAACTTATTGTTCAGGATACGTACCATTCGTCACGTATGACGTAGTTCTAACAGGTATCGTCTCACCGCCCCACACTTGTCCCGTAATAATTTAGGAGTAGGTAACTTTTCCAGAGACATAGTCGCCAGTATTAGTATATTAAGAAAGAAAACTAAATATAACTGTATCATTTATGTACCAAGTACTTTCGACTCGCCTTAATAAGAATTAAGAACACAATTCCTATAGTGTTCCTAGTTCCTACATCCTAGTACTTCTGTAGGTAGACGCAACAGAAGTTACTGTGAAAAAGCACGCCTTCGCAGTCAAGTCGGATTTTATCCGAAGCTAGCAATGTCTTGGGTCCTGCTTAGGACTTGATTATCCTAAACAAGTTCCTAAACTTGTAAATATTTTTATGTCATTCATTGTCATTTCAACCATTCTGGAGCCGCTAGATTTTTTTTATTTTTTATTTTTTTTAGTAGAGGGCGACAAATGAGTAATCAAAGACTACCGACGTTCATTAACAGCAGCATAATTATGCCGATGCGTTGCCCTCTTTTCACCTCCCCCAAATGGGCCTAGATGCAAGGAACTTGTGACCGTGATCTCCGGCGCTCTCCGAGATGGCCTATGTCCTTTGTCGCAGCAGCGGACGTCTCATGCTGCTGCTGCTGATGATGATTACGGCGATGATGATGCTTTGATGTCACGTCATGTTCGACCTTAAGCAAATGTTAAACTCCTAAGAAACCTAAAGATGTTCCATTTGAATTATTTTAGAATCCACTTATGATGTCATTAAAAACACAAGTAGATAGATGGACAATACTGGTGTAACGAAGGTTTAGTGTTTAGCGTGGGGATCTCCATTCTTATACGGACACATTACTGGTGGTAGTGCGTTAACACATCTACCTGCTACATCAGAAATACCTAACAGGCTCATAGATACCTAACATGTTTTTTACATATCCAATCTCACACGAATTTGCTTGACGACAAGAGCTTCTGCATTTCGTAAAGGCTGGCAAAGCCCTTGTAATTAATTAAGCGAGAGGTATCTCCCCGTCGTGCCGGCCCCATTCCGTTGCATAGGAAGATGCAGTTTCATGCACCATACATGGCACTACCTCCTCTTATGTAGCATGGCACTACCTCTTCCTATAATTATATAGCTCTAGTATTGTGTCTCTATTGGAATATCTCTAGTGTTGCGAATATTTATGGGCCCATGATCACTTATCATCTGGCAAAAAGTATAATAGAATTGTTTTATAGTACAGGGGGCAAACGTGCCCAGGAACATCCGCATAATTACAATCCCGATGCGTCTCTCTCAAACCGCATGAAACGTGACACCGAACCTACCCGGCCATGCCAAACCCATTCTGCTACAATGCAGTATAGCACTACCTCTTAGAAAATGTCATAGTATCTATGGTAATGAGTACATTACAGTTACCAGCTGCCGTTTGTCGCGTACGCTCGGAGACACCGCCAGGGCGCTCCCGCTGTTTCCAGCGCTATCGCTTGCTCATCAGTATGCCAGTCGCGAGATCGCGATATCCACACTCGATATCCTTCCACCTTCCGCCGCCTAATTATTGGGACGTGACGGTTCCATTAGTATTTTCGTTTAAACTCAAAGCTACCTGTGAACGACTTAATGCTTCTTAAATTGTAGTTAATGATAGAAGCTTCGCCTGTTTACCTGCACTATTGCAGTAACGGCGTATTATAACATACAATATACTTCCGAAATCGGCTCTTATAGTAGTAAAAGCTGTGTCAAGCCACACCTTCTCTCTTGAGTCTTGCGAACCATAGTTCTCAAGGTACTTACCACGCATTTTATTCACATTAAATATTAACCATCTTGTTATTTAAGCGTATTCAATATAGGCAAATATTTCTTTTAATTTCTTCGATTTGCACATTAAAGAAGATGGCGCCAGAAAAGAATAAAATCAATACACAAATACAAATTTCGAATTCACGTTCGATGTTTAAACATTTTAATGTCAAATGAGCCAACATTGTAGATTTCAAGTAGTTCAATGCGGTTTTTATCAACATAAAGATACATAAACGGCAAACAAAACATTCGGCTTTTAATAATTTGCCGTTTCTAATAAATAAAGATTTCAGTCTTAAAGGTCCCGGCGCAGAAAAAACGACCGCCGGGGTTGCATGTATTACAATTCAAACTCTATTGTATTTATCATACATTCTTTTTTGCACCTCCACAGAATATATTTGCAATAGTTTACATTTATCTCATGGCTTTTTTCGTTACATTTATTGTCTTCAGATCGAGATTTCTCATGATATCGATCCTGATAAGCGAATGCATAAAATCGATCAATCGAACTAGATCCATAAAATATAATTGATTGATGAAGAAATCGAATGCCTTCCTAACTGTTTTAGAAGTACTCGCCACACACGGGCCGGGCTTCAACAAACAACAGGCACAAGACTCCGATTCACTATATTCTTGAAGTTACTAGGGCTTAAGTAATTATTAATTTCTTTTATGTATTTTTGAAGTTATACTCCTTTTGGCGCATTAGGGAAAAATGATGTGTGAAAATTTTGCGATTGCGATGCACACATTACCGTCACGAAAAACCGACCCCCCGAATATAGCTATAGAAAACATTTTCGTTTTTTAATAAAGTTACCATGATGAGTAATAATAAAACTTTCAATGTATTGAAAACCTTATTTCTTTTGCTATTATTATTTTGAATACAAACGTAGAATAGGGCGAAACGTAAAATTTAATCTCGTTACGCCAAAGAAAACGCACGCACGCATGCACGCACGCACGCACTCACGCACGCACGCACGCACGCACGCACTCACGCACGAACGCACACATCCACACACCCACACACACACACGCACACACACACACACTTTTTATAGCATGAGTGTAACGAACAGTCGTAAGTTGGAACTACTTTGGCAGCCGACGCGGCCCATAAACAACCAACACAATCAGACATTACGCAGCTCTCTTGACCTTTCCCAATCCCTCCAATGGACCATTGGACTTAACAATCCGTACGAACCCCGACAGTATAGTGACCATTTGACTTCCGATATTCGGCTGCAAAGCACCTCTTATAAGTAATAGGAGCACTTTTGAAAACGAACATTTTTTTATAGCATAAAGGGGCAAACAAAAAAATCTAAGCCTTTTGATCAGCGCCCATGGACATTCGCATGATTGTTACACAGATGCGTTACCTTCCTATCATCATCAAGACGTACTACCCCTGTCGTGCCGGCTTAATTCCGTTGTATAGGAGGATGTTGTGTCATGCACCATGAATGGCACTACCTCCTCCTAATCTGAGAAGTACTTTTAAAATAACGACGTTATCGTGTCTCGTGGGCTTGGAGTTAGTGGCGGGAAACACCGTCGCCTGTAAAGTTGTGTAGCAGTCGAACCCAACGGAATATGCAATGTGTAACAAGGGAGTGCACCAGTGCCTGCGCAGATAGATACCGGTGCACGATAATGCGACTGCGCAGATGGCTAGTCTCCGCAGAGTTAGCCGCCGTATGTTCGGTTAGGGCAACGGTAATATGTAACAACATATCCTCTGATAGCAAGGAAATATAAGGTCGGTTCGTAAAATTGTTAATCAGCGGACGCTTCTACTTATTTGTCATCTAAGCAGAAAAGAAGAAGAATAACTTGGAAAAGAAAATATATAGTAATTTGTGTCGCAATGTTCGCCGTATATGGAGGACAAGTAAGGAGTAGGCGCGTAAGTTACATGCACGTGCAATGGGCATATGCGATGCGGGCGACCAACCTTTTGTTAAAATAATTGAATAGGGCCCCATCACCTTTTAAGTACGTTTGCTGAAATGGTGGTGTACTCCTTCATACCATATATATAATTGACTATTATTTGCGGTGAGTTTCTAATGATGTTATTATATCTAAGGTTTTATATCATATATTTTTTAATGACATTTTAGCGGCACTGGCGCCATATAATGTCTAGATACGCACATTACCATCCGCATATGCGTTGCCATCCTTCTCCAGGATGAGTCACCGGTTACTCAGAAATCGCACAAAACGCGACAGCATAGGCATTATTTTTAAGGTGGTGTTGAACGAGACACCCCGGTCGTGCAGGCCCATTTCGGCTGCACTGTTTTTTAATGTCACCCTGTATCCTTTTTAAATTCCTTATTAAGTCATATTTATCAGTCTTGTTCGTCTGCGGCTGAGTATGCTGTTTATTTAGAGTATTTTCCTCGTGTCGTGTAAGATAGCGGACTAGCATTCAGCTGAGACCGGCTATGTTAGTGGCTTCTGGCTTGTCATGGTTGTGGATAATGGTCAATGGCCATCCCATCCTTTTTTAGTGCCACCAACATTCAGTCTTCCCGTACGTGGCCTCTACTCCAAAGCCTTCTTGACCCAGCTGCCATCTGTTCAAAATACCTAGAAATTACGAGTGTTATAAAAAAGTACATTTTTAGTATGTAGGTATTTATATTTGTATAATTTATAATTGATGAACTGTATTGTCACTTCTCTATTGAAATTATGTGTATCACTTTATTGTACAATGTTGGTTCCTCGAAAGATGGCTTCATAAAAGAAAATAGCAATATCGTGTTACTTGCGCCTGTTGTTTTTGATTGCGCAAGTGAAAGCTTACTTAAATTTAGAAGGTTTAGGTAAGTTTCGGCAGAACCGCCTTGGCCAAATTTTCTGATTTTCACATTAATTATACAAAATTTTATGGTTTAATAGCATCGCTCCGCGGTTTTGCGCGCGTAACTCCGTTCCTGTTGGTCGTAACGCGACCGTAACGTATTAAATCAGACCAGTAGGTAGTTCCTGAGATTAGCGTGTTTAAACAAACATAAAATCTCTTCATGTTTACTATATCAGTATAAAGTTCAGTGGGCAAAGAGAGTAATGAAGCGGTAATAAATTATTATTAATATTATATTATTAATATTAATAAAATATCAGTAATTGTAATTTTATAAACGACAGATTTTATCGTTATGAATTTAATATTTGTACGTGAAGTAGATTTACTATAATATTGCCGGACGCACACAAGTGAGGGGTAGGGAACATTTTTTTCCATTTAGTGCAAGCGGGTAAGTAAACAAAAAGATAATAGGGGGCCTGCGAGGGCGGGGCCAGGTGTCAGACGCAGCAGATCTTATCGGCCGGGGACTGACGCGACGACTTGCCGGCGTCCCCCTAATAACTTCATACGTACCTTCTATACCTAACTTCACACTTGTGCATTGCAAATATTTCATAGCAATTTAAATTTATGTGAAAAGTTTTTTATATTATAGAGGGTTGCCCTCGGCCGACAGAAAGCGGAGCTCTTTGAAGACTACCGCCCATAGACATCATAATTTTCACACTTAGTGTGACATTTTTTTTTAGACATTAACTTTACTATAAACTTGACACTACTAACAATACTAGCAAAATTGAAACGCTTTTCAGGATCTATCTGATAAACAATTTGTTTTTTTTTTTTTCAGAAGGACCTATTACTGTTGGCTAATGCCCTGCAGTTCGTCGGATCTAAAACAGTTTGTATTGACCATTTTTGTTATTAAATATAAAATTCTTTACAATTTAAATTTTGTACTTTTATGTCGTATAACTAAAATAAACGAATAACGCTTAAAATTGTTGAGCACTCATGGTCTAGAATCTAGACTTCCTGCGAGACCAGTAACATGTTTTCAGAACATCAGAATCGCTAACAGGATTTGTCTCCTATTCCAATGATGAATTGAAAATTGTTTTTGCTTAAACTCAATTTAAGGATCTGTGTATCCCAAACCAGGCAGAAGCTCTTATCTTGGAAGATTGATTTTGGTGGGTATACAGCTCATTAGCAAGACATTTGTACAAAGTTATTATGATCGTTTTAAATGAGACAACATTATACTTGTTTATGTTACATATGCTAGGCTTCTTATCGGTATCGCCCTGCATATTGAAATTATTGGAGTGAATTGTTATATATGTTGCCATTAATATAAGATGCGAGTGCGAGAGACAGAGGTTCGTGATCGAGGCCATTAACCGTGGGCCAATTATCCGCGTGTACTTCGTTCTGCGGGTCTGGGCCGTCTGGGTACCGAACAAGCGCAATATGTTAACATGTTTTTTAATTCCTTCTTTGAACAGCTAAGCAAGCGCAGGAGTGAAATTTATAATAAGAAACCGTTCCTACTGCGCATGCACAACGATCTATAAATCTTTTGAGTACTGGATCGGCCAATCCCTGTTGAGAAACGATAAATCATCGTGGTTAACCCGAACGCGTGCCGTCTCTCTCCCACCCGCACACCGCGCCTTTGGTACATCATTTATCATTTCGTCCTCTCGTTCGTACTCAATGATAAATTCAATTCTCTTTTGGAATATGATTGTTCGTTTTGTTGTAGTGTTTTATTGTAGTTACCGTCACGGAGTTAGGTTTTTTGATCGGAATCCGATCGAAATGATCGCGAGAATTGGATTTCCATTTTAGATTTCGATCGTCGAGGTATCAATCTTTCCGTTCTTCGTATGGAGGTCCGTTGTTTATGATTTTTGGTACAGATAAAAAATTGTGAATCACTAATAAACTTTTGGACTTTATCTTGATGCCAGAGTTTAACTTTTTATTTTCATTGAAAATATAGATTTGGGTTAGGTATTTGGATTAGTACCTATTATATGAATTTGTTGTATATATTAGTTCTTGTGACTTAGGTTCCAAAGTCTAGTTATCTACTTGTAAAATGTCCTATGTTCTAGCAAGTAAAAACTAAACTTATAATAGGTACTTTAGCTTGCCTAATGGTTCTTTAGATTTAATTGTACATATTTCATGGCTTAATAATGATACCTTTGTCAGGATTATGAAACATTTTTTTAAATTGTGTATAAAGGTTATTTTTAAATAAAATACATTTAATAGTAATAGGCATTTATTTCTCATCGATATTTACATGGCGGTAAAAATACATGGAACATATTTAAAACTAATTTTAATAACATCTCTCAGTCGTTCGGGCAGACGTCTGTCCCGTAGTGGTAGTGAAAAAATACAACTGTTCCAAATATATATTCATCTTGAGGAATTAGCAAACATTTCGATTACACTTTCACTTTACAAAGAAACCTTTACTTATGTCTATTATCACTGTGTATCCCTTATACTATTTATACATCTTAGATTACATGTACAGTAATATCAACCAATTAACGTAGTTGGGTGCTTTGGCTATACGATTACATTTTTACAAATACCCCCCATTTTAAAGCTACATATTGTGCGATGGGTGTCGAATTTAACAAATGTGACAACACAAGGTCAATTTTAGCAATACCTGAATACTAAAACAGAGTGGCATGTTGTATACAATCATCAGTCAATAATGTGAGATCCCAAAGTGCATTGCAATATTTGGTACAGCAACTTCGTTACAATGAATTAAAGATATAAGTTGACCTTCAGTTCTCTCCTTTGTTATTCCTCTAATTTTACATTTTATCTTTGCCAAAAGTGTGGATTACACCAATTATATCTAATATTGTTACATAATAGGTGGTAAGGGAAAATGCAGCGTCAATGTAACGGATAAAGTTCATGATTGAGGCTTGCAAACATAAACTTTTAACCGGTTACCAATGTTTTATCTGAACACATCTGGGATAAATTGTGACAATGTATTTTGTTTTCTAACGAAATATTAAAATAATGGGAAAAAAAATTAACACATAAATGTAAGATGTGCTAAAAATGATAATGAATATCCTTAACTGACTAGAGATCTGAATAAGTGATACATTAACCTCATCTGTGGATGTGGATCCGTGGTTTGTGATTATTAAAAAAATTGCATTAAAAAAAAATTTTAAGTGTTTACAATTTTTCATTTCCTACCGTATGTTTATGGTTACTTGATATAAAATTATTATGTTTATGTCACAAATTCTATGATTAAATTTGTCTAAATATAGTTCTTTTTGTTCAGTTACTTTATTTTATTTCACTAACAATAGATATTTGGAATATTAACAATAGTCATTTGCAACCAAAATATAAACTTTTTATAATATTCTTGTGTGACTTATTTTATTCTAGTAACTTCCAATGGTACGTTCGGACGGTTAATGCAGAGGATTATTTTAGAATCGATCAGTCCTTTTACCAAATTATTTGTTTACAGCTATCTTATAAGTACGGCGGCGCTTACGAGAACTCTCCATTCCACGGTATCTTTATATACAAACATACAGCTGGCGTCGAAAATAGTTAATTTTTTTATACCCATAATATCTAACTCACTTTACATCATTTTCATTAGCCTTTGGTATATTTAGATTGATTGGCGACACTTTCACGTTAACTATTCTTACAATTTTCTATCACCAGCATGCAATACACTTTTTTGTCCTTTTACACATGAGTAAGTTGTAGCTGAACTTAAGTACTTTAGGAATTGTAAAGCTGTTAAAAGACTCGGCTCGGGCAGGTCTGTAGGTCACCATGGATCAGGCCTTGTCGTGGCGGTGGCGCTTAGTAGCCTGGGGTCAACCCAGGCGAAGCCAATTGAATTGCACCACATTGCACTGTCCTAAAGTCGGTGGGGTTGTCCTGTAGTGCTGGGCAACCCCATCTGTGGAGGTGGAGTTGATCCCTTAGGGGGCTGACTAGCCATCGAGGTGCCCTGTTGTTCCGGGGCACCTCACCAAGGGCGGCACTGATGGCACTCGCGGTGGTTTTTGTGGGTATTCGGCACTATCATGTGTGGCGAGTCCCAAATACCACTGGACCCCACCCAGGACTGGTGAAGGAACGTAAATGCGTTTCCTCGTCTCTGATACTTCGTTACTGTCGTGTGCTGTAAATATTGTTCTATGCATGTTGAGTATTTGGAACAGCTCAAAACTATGAAATTATTACATTCTATTGTAAACATTTTCACATAAAACAATGTTTCTAAATATTTTATCTGTACTCGGTTGGAAATTAAACAGTAGTAATTGTGCTTGTTGCTTTGTTCATACATAAACTTAATCTTAACATCGCAATATGCACAATAATTACTGCAAGTTTAGGGGTTGAAAAAAATTAAGAAACATTGCTGTAATGTGTAAGCGCAAGACTCTAGTTACTAGTTAGTAGTTAGTGGATAATCGTAATTTCAGGGTTAAGTGCAGAACTAAAATTTATTACATGCAATAACTTATTTTTCATTTCCATTTTTTTTTGTCTGGGGCATCGTGGCCCTCTGTGACTGTTGGGGTGTGGGAAGGAGCGGCCCGATGGGGGCTCGCGGTCTTTAGCGGGCGGAACCACGCGTTGGTGGTGTGTATGGGGCAGGAATGAAATCATCTTTCATTTCCAGACCAGAGCATACTTTAAAAGGTAGAAATGTATTTACATATTCCTAATTATTACAAGTTGTATTAAAATAGTCTGAGATACAACTTGTGTTCCATCACAGACTTCTACTGAAGATGTTATTTGTTACATATGCAAATAGTTGTAGTAGAATAGATTAATTAAAATATATGAAGGCTAGTGTTAGTCAAATATGGAAACGCTATATAAAATATTCGTGTATTGGTGAAATAGAGACTGTGGGCAATTAGATACCTAGGTATAATTTTTTAACATATGTTTAGTTTTAATTTTGTATACTTATTTTGGTCGCTAGCTGTACGCATATTCTTTAGTAATCTATAAGGCATAACAATTTAGCTTAGCCTACCTCGATGTTAGTCATCGTCGAATGAAGAGTTCACTAAGCGCGATGTTGTCAATAGGCGGCTGCAGCCCCGGAGTGGTGCATTAGATGGTGGTGGTGATGGTAAGACTCTTGAGACGGACACCACCAGTCGGGTATACCGTGCGTGACGGCTGGTGCGGGCTGCTGGAACTGACCCCAATGCCCACCGAAACCAAGTTTATTGTCGCCCGTCATACCATTTCCGCCTATATTAGTTAGGTGCTGATTGGGGTGGGGAGGAGCAGGTGGTCGCTCGTACGGTTTTTGGTCGTGGGGATTGAGGTACTTGTCGTTGAGGCTTTGTAGTTTGTCTGTTATGGTAGGGTGCTGCTGGTGATGATGATGAGATGGTGGGGGGGCTGGAGGCGGGGGGACAGGCACTAGAGGGCTGGCTGTGCCAGCGGTAACACTCACACTACCAGCAGACGAGGAATCCTCTACGTCGCTGTCGTAGCGGGGCGAGGCGTCTCCGGCGGCTCCGTGGACTTTCATGTGCTTCCTGAGCGAGGACGGGTGGGTGTAGGACTTGTCGCAACCATGCACGCGACAGTTGTAGGGCTTGTCCGACGTGTGCACGTGTGAGTGCTTCTTCCTGTCCGAGGAGTTGGCGAACCGCCGGTCGCAGCCGGCGTACTCGCATTTGAAGGGCTTCTCACCTGGAAAAAGAAATTCTTTGAAAATTTGATATTTGCTGGCAAATATTATCAAAACCAGGCTGAGGATGTTTGAAGATGGATGAGCTTTCAGAAAACAAACGCAAGTCGATAATGCCTTGTTTGTTTGTATATTCCGCTCCGACATATCCAACTACCGACCTATTGCGATAAACCCTTTGTTTTCCAAAATTATGGAATCTGTTATCAACTGCCAGCTCCTGCGATACTCAGAAGATCATCAAATAATTAGTGACCGCCGGTACGGTTTCCGCCGCGGCCGTTCAGCTGGTGACCTTCTAATTTATTTAACGCAGCGATAGGCGGAGGCAGTAGCAACCAAGGGAGAGTTTGGCAGTTACTCTGGATGTAACGAAGACCTTTATTCGGACTTGACATAAATTGCTTCTTTCAAGGCTTTATTCATTCGGACTTCCGGGAAAATTACGCGATTAGATTACTAGCTTCTTGACAAATCGCGGTTGACGGAGCATGTTCCGCCCTTAAATTTGTCTACGAAACGGTGTCTTTTAAGGCTGTGTTTTGTCTCCAACGCTGTTTCTTTTGCATATCAGTGACATGATGCAAAGTATTGGCCTTCTTTGTTACGCAGATGACAGCACTGGGGATGCTTTATACACAGGCCGTGCCAATATTTTCCGGTAACACGTCAACGAGTATCAGGACAAGTGTGTCTGAAGTCGAGGATTTGTTATCCAAAGTCTCGGAATGGGGCCGAATAAATTTATTCCAATTTAATGCCCATAAGACACAAATTTCGGCGTTTATTGCTAAAAGCTCACCCTTCGTCGTATGTCCTCGTTTTCAAAACACCTACTATCGGCCTCAGCCAGTATCGGAATACTTGTTGTCGACATATCGAGTAACGTTCAGTTCCGCTGTCATTTGGAAACGAAAGCTAAATTAGCCTAGAAGAAACTGGGCGTGCCCAGTAGGGCGAATCATTACTTCAATCCAGCCCACCGGCTTAAACTTCATAAGGCGCAGGTCCGACAGCATATGGAGTATTGCGCCCACCTGTGGGCAAGGGCCCCGCAATATCAGTTCGTTTCATTTGACCTTTTACGGTGTTTTCTATGTAGAGTGTTCCGAGGAATTGTTCGGCCTAATACCAGCAGCTGAATTCCATCTTCGGACACCGCCACAGAAATCTAAGTTCCACGCCCATCACCTTGAAGTCCGTAAATCCACAACAGTGCGGCTTAAACACCACTTATTACCGCGTACAACTGTACTGTGGAACCAGCTGCCTCCCTCGGTATTTCCGATCCGATACGACTTAGAGGTCTTCAAGAAAAGAGCATACCTACTCCATAAAGGCAGGCAACGCGTCTGCAAGACGCCTAGTTTCACAAATGTCTATGAGGGCGGTAGTCACTACCCACCTGCTCGATTGGCCCTATCTCATAAAAACTAACATTGTTTTGACCAAGAAATATCTTCTTGTATTATGTAACTCTAGCCACGAGTGTATTGGACCGATTTTTATTCTAACTTATCTGCCATTACTGACGACAGGCTGACGCAGTAGTAATAACTTGGATAATTGTCCATATTGCGCTTGAATGCGCGTATATTGCTGCTATGTACATGACACTTAGCATAGGACTAGGCTAACGTGGTGTAATAAGTCCACAGATATTATTGTTATTATATATACAGTACAAGCCAAGTCTAACCGCGTAAACTGCGCTTCAGTATAACTACTACTAATAGATACACACTAGTAATATATAGATAGCTGGTAGGTATTGGTTGTAAAAGAAATAAGTGACTTTAATCGATAAATAAATAAACGACATAATCATCTCGCTTAGGCTTAGAGACACAAAGTTTCGGACCTCAGAAAAAGAAACGTTTGATGATGACAAATTTTAATTAATTAACGATCATAATATAAAAATTAATTTGATCCATGTCACATATGTATAATGATTAATTATGCCTCATTAATTACCGGCTCTTTCGCTCCACCGGCTTATCTAGTAGATTAATTATATTTATATTCCTTACTTCGTTGTAAGGATAAAAAAAACATAATGAATTACACTATACTAATATTTTTATTAATTAGGCATGGGTAACGATTAATTGTTATGAATTCCTTCCAAAACACAAAATTAACGTAATACTGGCCCGGAATTTATCAATCAGGAACATCGTAATGCGCAATATTTTTCGTGACAAACTGAGTAGTAGGTAATATCCAATAAGTGAACTTAGTTCTAAATTTCTCTCTGAACTATGTCTAGTAGTTATTTGATATACAGCTTTTAGAAAATGTACAGTTTAGTCCTCGTTGATTGGTAAACTGCTTTCTTTTTAATGTAGGTACTACACTTAAGGGGCTAGCATGAGCGAAATAACCTTGAGTGTTCGTAAAATGTTGTTTGGCGAATTAGTTGGATATCCCGCCGACATACGGACGGCCGCGCCAGACGCCATAATAACGCAAAGACATTTCCCGCGCAATTTATTTGCGCCATCCGTGTGCACACTTGCACTTTCTACTAGTTCTAACGAATTTTTTTGTTGAATTGTATAAAAGCACAGATAAAGTACTGTTATCATATCAACTAGAGATAGTTTTCGAGTTGCACAAGATTTAGTACAATTGTTGTTTTACCCGACTGTGCAACGATAAGGAGGGTTATGTGTTTAGCTGTCGTATATATGTCTGTAAGCGTGTAAAAACATGTATGAATGTATGTATGCATATACGTATATATGTTTGTTTTCCCTTTCAGATTTTGATGATTACATCGCTTGCACCGTTTTTGTCCTGCGAGTGTCTTATAGATATTCGCGAGTAACTGGGCGCCGCTTTGCATTAGGCTGATTTTAGTCTCAAACTCACCGTCGGCGCTCATAGCTCAGCGCGTTGTTTGTCAGCGCTGAGGCTCAGCGTGGCTCGTTTTAGTATCGTACTGACCGCCTTACCGTACAGACGACGACAAAATGCGGAGTGTATTAATTATTGCTGCTTTGTACTATGTATCCCAAAAAAATAAAAACCGGCGACGACGAAGACTCCATGTTCATCCATTGATTGAGCAGAGAGCCGTTGCAGGAGAGTTTGTCTTGTTATGTGGCACTTTGAGGGCTGACGAAACTAAATACTTTAATTACTTTCGAATGTCAACTAGAACTTTTGACGAACTTTTGGCAAAGATACAGGATGAACTGGTCCGTTGCTGCTTACGAATCGTGCCTATACCACCGATTAAACGACTAATAGTGACTTTAAGGTCAGAAAAAACATATTTATTCGTTTTATAATTATGTGTAATCATGGCAAAGTATACTGACTGATAGCACTGAACGCAGAGGCGCTCGTGCGGTCGTCAGCGCCGACAGCTACGCGGGGCCGACGCGACATGTACGGACGCGTAGCTATCAGCGCTGACCACCGTGCGCGCTAATAGCTACGCGTCTTCAAAAAACGCTTCCTAAAAGTTCATATATCTCTGCCATCAGCGCTGACGGTGCGCGTGCCGTCGGCGTGAGACTAAAATCAGCCTTAGATGAAAAATGGGGTATTGTTATTTAACAATACCCCACTTTTCATCTAAGGCTATAGATAGATAGATATAGATAAGATATTTTAATTTTTTTTATAGCTAAAGGGGGCAAACAAGCAAGCAATGCCTTTCGATGGACATTCGCATTATTGTTACGCAGATGCGTTGCTCCTTCCTATCACCCCGCCCCCAATGGGCCATTGTATGTATTTTTGTATGTATGTATGTAAGTATGTGTCTATGTATGTATGTTGTTCCTTCGAGGCAGTATGTTGGCCAAACACGTGGAGCCTTTTTGGTGATTCGTAGGTTCATTCGATTCATTAAATTTAACGATTCAAAAAAAAAAAAACATTTAACTAACGTTTTTTTTGAATTGTTAAATTTAATGATTGAGTGATGATGAATTTAATTAATTAGAATCATCGTCTTATCACTTTTTAGTAACAACAACTTATTATACGTATTATACAAATCACTTTCGGCTCCGGTCGTAGTAGCCATGTGTCGTTATGCGCGCCTATTCGTGGTGTATGTGTCACTGTCGGATTGTCTAAATCGCCGTACTTCATTACGGTTAGCCATTTTCAAAAACAGGGCGTTTTACTTTGTGACGGGCGAACGAATAGCCGCTCTTGAATATAGCGAAGTGAAATTGCGCAAGAAAGAGTTCGGCGTTACACGATATTCAACAAAGTTAGCCCTATATTCGCATCAAATCAAGTGAATCATTATCCACCTTTTTTTGACAAGTTTTAGTTCCTAATTTTAACACTCGCGGCGTTGCTTGACATGACAACAGCAATGGCTTCGATTGTCAAATACAGAGAATTAAAAAAAAAAAGCTATGCCCAGATGGGTCCGAATGATTAAGCATTCGTGTTTAGATTTTTTAAATTTGCTCCCAGAACACTCGGTCTAATTTCATACTTGTATCGATCACTGTCACTGCCTAAAATAAAGGTATTCAATGGGACTAAGCGATGGCCGCCATAATGAAGAACGTCTCGCAACGACAATCTGGCGAATCGTTAGGCCGCCACAAAACAAAACGGACCTGTTTTTGAAAATGGCTAACAGTAATGTTATACGTCATACCACGCATTTCATCACACATCGAAAATAGTACAGTAGTACACATTACATTTTATTTTGTGTTAATATGATCAAAGATTTAGTTGGTTTCATCAACGTGTTTTCTCGGTAAAGAAACGTAACTTCAAGCAATGATAGCAATTGTTGCTATCATTGCTTGAAGTATTGAATGTTTTTCAGTTCGACACGACCAACGTGAATCCTCTGATCCTGCTTTGCTGGCAGTGCATTCATCTGAGGAGACTCGTGCTGCACGGTATGTGTAAATAATTCATATGCAAGTTATCTGCATTCATTTCTGGTAAAATTGCTGGCATTATACATAACAAATCGACCTTAAATAAGTCGTTAGATTTTATGTTTATAGAAAATTAATAGCGTCTGAACGTTTAAAGCTCTGCTCGCAGGGCGGTGAAGCCGCAGACCAATTTTATTTTCTGCATAGACATAGACTTCAATCTGTCATTTCACGTACTATAAAGTGATGCATGCCTTTGGTGTGCAACCCACCTACCTGCAGGTACTGTTCATAACACACCACATGATACGCTTTCTGCTGTACATAAGATGCGTGCGCTCGCGGGAGATCGGCGCCGTGCCCTGCTCTTCTCCTGTAGGTACCCGCTGCATGTTTCACACTACACTATGTACTATACTCATACGCCTCCTTCCTCCAGGTACCCGTCGTGTGCTCCATGCTCGTGGACTCGCTGTTTATACTGTGCTATGTGCCTCGTGACGTCATACTAGTGCGGCGCGACATTATATCAGATCTCCATGGCAAAATTCTCAATATTTTTTCACTTAATCATAGTGTCACTATTCAGCCGAATACAGAAAAATACATAATAGAAAATGAACCACATATTTTTTCAAAATAGAAGGTTAACATTTGAGATGCCACGAATGTTCGGCCATTAATCAGTATTCGGTCTATTCGGCCATTTTGTTGATTATTCGGTATTCGATAATACAAAGTGGAAAATAAAATAAAATAAAAAAACACAAATTATTCAAAAATGCAACATTTTAGTAATAAATGAGTGACAATATTTATAATTAAAATCTAGCAGTGGTGAGTTGTGATGGATAAAAATATTTTGTTACGCTTTTCGTCATGAAATTCGTCATGACTATGAAGACTTTTTTGTCTTCAGGTTTAGGGAGACGATAGGGGGACAGACCCCCCTCTTTTTCCGCAAATCGGAAGAGATGAACCGGGTTGATTGTGGGCGTACGAAATAGTGATTATTTTGGAACCGAAAGGGGGGAAGCGGTCCCCCTCCAGACTTTAGTGGGACGGCGCGCGCACGATGCCGTTTTAGTTGCGGTGTCGTGGATTAGGATAATTGAGCTCGTTTAATGTTTGGCTTATCTGAGGAGGCCGGCCTCCTCGCCCCCCCTCCCCCTCTGATGGAGGGGGTCGATTTGCGTTACAAATCTCTTCTTAGTTTATTTATCATTAGAGCTCTCTAAAGTCACGTTATTTTATTTCTATCAATCTAAGCTCTCGACTTACGGATTCGAACCCGGGCTCGTTTCCGTAAGCGGCGTGTGAGTTTGACATTCTGTCAGTCATACGTTATAACTGTGTCACTATATGTAAGATTTCATCGCTCGACCGGTACGAGCGGTGTATATGGCATTGGTTCTAGCAGGAAAAATGCATTTACGCACCTGCAAAGCTACAGAATGATAGCGCCAAGATAAGGAGTAGTACTAAAACCAATCATACAGGGGAGCGCGGCGGGTAGCGCGGACGGCGCGGGGTACTGCCTTCTACGCCTACGTGTTACGTATACGTGAAAACTTTTACACAGTTCTCATCCCAGTGACAGTGTTTGTACGTGCTGCGATTAATATTTTGAAAAAGTGTTATTTTTTTCTACTTTTCGACCTAATTAGTATTGTGTGTTGTTTATAAGTGCTTCAGTGATCCTAGAATAAATTAGTAATAGTTAAAACCTGGTAGCTTGGGCATTCCGGCCGTCAGCGCCGCTACACCTGCAGCCACCGAAAAACTTAAAGCGACTGCCCCGACAACTCTTAAGGCTTCGGAGCGCAAGGCTCGTCGTTCTCTGGTGGCCATCCGCAACCTAAGAACGGACCGGATAGAAGATAGCCTTCTTGAAGACCTTACAGGCCACGAATCTTTCGGACGATCCTGAATGGACTAAAGCAAAAGTTCGTTCAAACTACAAGGTTGTCTACTGCTGGAGTGTTCATCAGCTCTTCGTGTAAAATTTGGTCGGCCCTGGTCGTGTCTATATTGGCTGTGACGAAGCTGATATATGCTACTACTTAAGTATCACTTCCTGCAACAATGCCAACAATATGGATGCACAGAGAAATACTGTTGGGCAATCAAAATGGTTTGCGGTAAATGCTGAGATACAGGACATCGTAAAGCCGAATGTCAGTCACAAAGTGAGTGCCGTGCTACCTGCAAGCTCTTAAAGCGCAAAAGGGCTAGTAATCATGTAACCAACTCAGGTACTTGCCCAGTTTGTATATATGCGGAACAACAGGCAGTCAACATGACTCAATATGGTTAAGGAGGGAAATATTATTTCGATAGGACAGCTCAATCTTCAGTGATCGGATGCTACCACATCTGAGCTGCTTTTTATAGCCAGTGAAATGAACTTAGATTTCGTTCCCGTTCAAGAACAGTATGCAACTTCGGGCATGACAAGACTGATTCAGTGTGATAATGACAAGATCGCGTTTACGCTGCTCCACCATCTGAGATACGAATATTGCACTGTAATGCATATCGATTACCAACATTCCCGCATATACATAATCTCAGCGTACTTTCAGTATGGACATAACATAGCGCGACATCACGTTCACCCAAGTTATGTTCTAGATCACCTAACTGGAAAGTTCTTTCCATCCACGGGAAAAGAGGGGGGCCTGTCCCCCTATCGTCTCTCTAAACCTGAAGACACGAAAGTCTTCGCTAGTCCGAAGAACTTTTGAGGCGGACGCAATAGCGCCGCCAGCCACTAACAGGTCCATCAGAAAAAAAAAGATAAAATTTTCTTGTGTAAGATAAGTGGCAAACGAGCAGATGGGTAGGTAACTACCATCGCCCATAGACATCCTCATGATCCGATGTAAAGCAGACGCGTTGCCGTCCTTTAAGATGGGAGTAAGCTCTTTTCTTGAAGAACCCCATATAGTATCGTTTCGGAAATACCGACGGTGGCAGCTGGTTCCACATGGAAGTTGTGCGCGGTAGGAAATTGCGCTTGAAACGCACACTTGTATACTTTCTGACGTCAAGGTGGTGACGGTGGAACTTAGAGTGCCGCCGTGATGACCGAGAGTGGAATTTCGCTGCTGGTATTAATCCGAACAACTCCTCGGAACACTCCACGTTGTAGATGTCGTAGAAGATGCAGAGCGATCCAACAACTCTTCTCTAATATCAAAGGATCAAGCTGCACAGAACCAACCTGGTCGTCAACGTTTCGAGTCGCTCAACGTTGAATACGGACAAATGAGGCGAGTTGATAGTTGGGGGCATCAGCCCAAAGGTTAGAACAGCACTCCATATGCGATCGGACCTGCGCCTTGTATAATTGCAGCTGATGATGTGGCATGAAGTACTGCTTCGCCCTATTGAGCACACCCACTTGGAGGCTAATTTAGCCTTCGTCTCCAAATGACCGCGGAATTGAACGATGGAACGTTGCTCGATATATCGATTCCACGAATCCCGACACTAGCTGAGGCCATTAGGGGGTTATTTTCGAAGCGAGGAGGTACGGAGAAGGGGTTTTTTAGCAGTAAACGCGCAAAGTTGTGTTTTTTCCGAGACTTTCGTCAGTAAAGATTCGACCTCAGATACTTGGTGACGTTTTCCCGGGAAATATTGGTACGGCCAGTGTATCACCAGTACTGTCATCTGCATAACAATGAACGCCGCTGGTTTGTAACATATAATTGTAGTGCCGAAGAATCAGCGTGGGGGACAGAAGACAGGTCCGAGCATGCACCGTCGACAACGACCTTGATGCTACGATCTGTCAAAAAACTAGTAATCCAGTCGCATAGTTTCCCAGGCAGTTCGTAAGGTGGAAGCTTCGAAAGGAGCGCTTTATGCCAGATCAAAAGCCTTCGCTATATCCAGACTAACGGCCAATGCCTCCTCCTTGGTCTCAACTGCCTCCGCCCACCGGTGCGTTAAGTAGGTCAACAGGTCGCCAGCGGAGCGTCCCTGACGGAAACCGTATTGTCGGTCGCTAATTAATTGGTGTTTCTCTAAGTAACGTAGGAGCTGGCAGGAAATTAGGGTTTTCATTATTTTCGAGAACAAATGGGTTATCCTAATAAGTCGGTAGTTCGATGGATCCGAACGGTCACTTTTTTAGGGATCTTGGGACGACGCCAACAGAGTAGAAGTGACGGAAAAGATGCTTCAACACCGGTGTCAACTCCGGAGCTCATACCCGCTGCACAATCGGCGCGATGTTCCACGGTCATCCAAAGTGAAGTTGGACGCAAATAAAGAGCCCAGGAGATCGGCTTTCTCGTCTGCGGCATGGGCCAAGGAGTCGCAGTTCCGTTGCAGTGATGGTAAGGATGTCTGAGCAAAATTCCCTAGGACAGCCTTGGCGAGGGACCAGAAACCACGAGTTCCCGAAGGAAGGCGAAATAGCCTCCGGCCAATTCTGCCGATGTAATCGGACTTTGCTCCAGCAATAACTCCTTTGTAGGACCTGGAGCGTGATTATCCTCCCTTTCGAATGAGCTGGATTTTTCATCCTGGGATCCGCGAAAGCCCAGGACCATTAGCACTCTTGCATACGGTGTAGCACCAGGCTGTAGGAGGGATTGAACCACGGTTGTGATTTACCAGCAATGGGTACCGATAAGTGCGGAATGAAGAGCTCTATTCCTTGCTGTACCACATCAGCAACGGCGTTAGGATCATCCAGCGAGAAGCAAATCCGTACCCATGGGTAAGATGCAAAGAAGAGATGCTTCGCATCCCAATCTGCTGACCTATAGTGCCAGACACGCCGGCAGTCAAGGAAACGTGGCCGCGATCTGTGTTGTACCGGCACCTAACTGCGGATAAGACAGTGCTCTGCCGAGCCCAGTGGAGCATCGAGAGAAACCTGGTAGCTTTCCGGTTTGGAGGTCAGCAGGAGGTCCAACAGGGGAGGTGTATGGTCTTCCACATCCGGCATTCACGTGGGCGATGATACTAGTTGTGTTAAACCATATGCTAAAACAAAGTCTTGAACAGATCTACCCGCGTGATCGGTAGTGCGTGAGTCTAGCCATTCAGCATGACGGGCGTTGAAACTTTCAAGAACCACGATCTCTGCGGTTGGGATCTGTTTTAGAAGGAAATAGCCATATGATGGAGAGATCCCTCTCTTCAAGATTGCAGAGGCGATGAAAGCAGATACCGTATGTTGTAAAAATTCACAACAAGAGCAGCAGGGGGAACCTTTGGCTTGGTTTTGCGTTTGCCCTTTGCAATATCGTCAATGAGCTTGAGTTCGCAATAATATTGAACGTAGAGAAAAACCTATTCATAGACGAGCAGTTCGCGTTTCGCGACAGCGCTGCCCACAACAAGTACACCGCCTCACGGAGCACGTACTATAGGGACTCAAACGACAGGGCCGGCCACGCGGCATGGGTGCTGTCTTCCTTGATGTAGCAAAGGCGTTTGACAAGATTTGGCATCAAGGCCTCACCTTCAAACTATACCAGTTAGGACTGCCTGACAGGCTGGTACTGATCGTAAACAGCTACCTAGCAAACAAGCAAGTTCGCCACAGAGTGGAGGACACCCTGTCCTCCCCTCGTCCCCTCAGAGCCGGTTGTCCGCAAGGATCGGTTCTCTCTCCCACCCTCTTCAATCTGTGCACTAGCGACATACTGCGACACCCCAGCGTCCAGCTGGCGATGTTCGCGGATGACCCTTCACTGTACATTAGATACCTCCCCAACTACGGAACCAAACTACTCCAAAAGGCCGTCACCGAACTCTGTGAATGGTTCTTAAAATGGAGAATAGAGGTTAATGCGGAGAAGAGTTAGTCCATACTCTTCTCACTAAACCACCCCTCGCATAGACGAGGAAACATGTCTCCCATCCTGCTCTACGGTAACGAGATACCTAGAGCAGAGACGGTGAAATACTTGGGAGTCACTCTCGATACGACCTATGAGCTTCAAGAATCACATAGATAACGTTCTGAAAAAGGCACGATCTCTATCCTCTTATAAACAAAAAGAGCAGAATGGCGTATAGACATAAGCTCACTTTGTATATTACATGCATGTTCGCAGAAAATGCAAAATCGATTCTTACACATGGCTACTGGATGCCCGTGGACTACTGGATACTGGTGGATACTGGACTTCCGAAACATCGACCTAAATTGAGACTTTCAATTGACCTCGTTTAAAGGAAAGAGCTGTCTCAAGAGTTCTTTGACCGTACCCTTAATCACAAAAATAAATTAATCGTCCAAACGTCGAAATACGAACCGACGTTATTAACCGACTCAGGTTACCGTCGGCCGAAGCACGTATTGCACGACATATTGCACGACGCCGACGACGCCGACGACGCGATCGCGATAGCAGTAGCAAAGTCCGTCCAAGAACACAAACAAAGAAACACCAAGACCCGCTCCCGCTGTAAAATGCCAATAGGGCCAACTAACGGATAGCAGTGTTTCGTCGGTAGTAGCTATCGTCTCACGACCTGTGCCCGAAACACACTTCAGGCGTCCTTGGGTCGGCTGGATGGTGCGTAAATGCATTTTTCCTGCTAGAACCAATGCCGATACTAGTCGAGCGATGGAACCTTACATATAGTGACACAGTTATAACATATGACTGACGGAATGACAAACTCACACACCACTTACGGAAACGAGCCCGGGTTCATATCCGTAAGTTGAGAGCTTAGATCTGTAGAAATAAAATAACGCGACTCTAGAGAACTGTAATAATAAATAAATCAAGAATACGGATTTATGCTAATTTGTAGCGCAAATCGACCCCTTACGTCAGATGAGGGGGGGGGGGTGAGGAGGCCGGTCAAATCATATAAAGCCAAACATTAAACGAGCTCAATTATCCTTATCCACGACAACGTAACTTAAACGACATCGTGCGCGCGCCGTCCCACTAATGTGGGGAGGGGGAGCGCTTCCCCGTTTTCGGTCCCAGAAATAGTTACTATAGGGTACAGCTACAATCAACCCGGTACACCTCTTCCCATCTGCGGGAAAAGAGGGGGTCTGTCCCCCTATCGTCTCCCTAAACCTGAAGACACAAAACGCTAGACAAGAGCCGCCAACCAGTATTAGGTCCATCCGAAAAAAAAAATTGTACATTTTCACTTACGATTGCTAGATCGATACTAAAGCTTGAACAATGCTAGAAAATTCATAATTGCATGCATTAATAATAATACTCAATTAGTGCAATCTATAATATATGATTATTACCATTAATTTAAAATGAAGTTTAATCAAAACTAACTACAAGTCAGGGAATCGTGCCAAACCATTGCTTTGCTAAAACCCTTTTTAGAACGTAGGTTGGTGTGTTAATTAAGACGAAAGAAACTAAGCAACTAAATCTGCGACGCAAAGAAAAGAAAACAATTTACAATGTATGTCGGGATTACAACCTAAGGGATGAGAGGGGATAGGTAAGTGCCATAGATCATGAACGCCAGCCAATTATTATCTATCTACGTGCCTCTGGAGACCTAGACGTCGATGGACATGCTATAAATAATAACACAACAAGAACTGATGATGAACGTATCAATAAAAATACAGTTGGCAGCGCTTAACTGTGCAATCAGGCAATAAATAAGAAGATTTGTCCGTTGTTTATAGTTTACGAGTAAATAAACATACGCAACAATTGCACGCCGTATTTATCACGCCCGTATATCATCGCTGTAAGACGATTTTGTCACGCTGCCGTCATAACGATCTTATTATACACACTTGTATAAATTTCAGCTTTATTACTGTGTGAATGAAACACTTTTCGCACATCCCCAACCTTTCCCGAGTGGCTTATGTCTCCCTTCATCGATTGTTAACCATTTTGAAATAAAATTCCTGAAAGCAACAAACAGGAATTTTTGGTATTTAAATATTAGCTGCTAATCTAAAGTGGTTAATATATATTTTATCGATGTAGATAATTTAACACACTTTAGATAAAAAATTAAAGTTCTGTCATACTTAAAACTTCCCACCCCAACAGTGAGTGCGACATGAAGGATTTTAGTTCCGGATACTGTGAAGTGTTCGAGGACGGGCTCGGGCGGTTCACGGGCGGCCCAGTCAGTGTCCAGCTGCGGAAGGGCGCGCGGCTGCTGGCGTACGCGCTGCATGAGCCGGCGGAGCGCGCGGGAGCAGCTGGTGCGCGACGGCATCTTCACGCCTGTCGACCGCCCGTTGTAAAGAAAGATGGAACTATTCGGATCTGCGCTGATTTCATGTTAACATTAAATAAGGTAACCAGTAGTCGACCGTTACCCCTTACCAAAAGTAGAGGATTCATTGGCTCGCTTGCACGGTGTGAAAGGATTCAGTAAAATTGATTTGTCTCAAGCCTATTCGCAGTTAGAGCTAGACGATTCCAGCCAGTACACAGTAATAAACACACATAAAGGCTTATTCAAGTTTAATAGGCTGGTTTGTCCTCGAGCCCTGCTATTTTCCAAAGAAAACTTAACAACTACCATGTGTAGGTGTTATCTTAGAAGATATTATTATATCGGGAAAAAACACAGAGGAGCACATTCGTAATCTGCATAAAGTATTTGATCGATTGAAATCGGGCATTCCGGTTATGGCAGCATCGAGGATTCAGCATTAGGCGATTTTGTGGCTATGATTATGATATTGAATACATAACATTGGCCAAAAACTGTGCAGATGCTATTTTACGGTTACCACAACCACTATGTGAAAACAACGCTGAACCTAATAAAGAGGTAGTGACGTACGTAAATTTCGTGGAAACTTTCCTGTCCGTGACCAACAAGGACATTAGGGTGGCAACGCACAGAGAAGTTACACTACGCAGAGCTTATTCACACACACAGTCGGGTTGGTCGGAGAAATTCCCTAGTAACGATCTCAAACCATACTTCGCTAGGCGGAATGCGTTGTATTTAAATCGGGACTGTCTCATGTGGGGTCACGGCATCGTGGTACCTGGTGCTTTACAATGTGAGGTATTAAAACAATTACATGCAGGGCACATGGGCATAGTTAAAGCAAAAAGTATAGCACGGCGTTATGTTTGGTGACCTAACATAGTGATATAGAAGCGATCTGTTAGTCATGCGAGACCTGCGCGGCGGAAGCGCCGTCCCTATGGCGCACCGCGCCTCGGCCGTGGCCGTATATTCCGCAAACGTGGAGTCGATTACATTTAGATTTTCTGGGGCCCTGTAAAGGTAAAACATTTTTTTTGTGCTCATAGATGTTAGTTCAAAATGTGTGGAAGAAATGGAGTCGTGGAAATGCCTCGAACGACAGCTATCGCGGTCATCACGGTTTTGAGGTCCATATTTGCGCGATTTGGGTTACCGCTAGAAATAGTGTCCAACCAAGGACCGCCATACTTTTTAGTAAACAGTGGTATCCATCAATAATTTTCTCCAACTTACCACTCTGCGTCCAACAGAGCTGTGGAAAACGCAGTGAAGCTATGTAAGCGGGCCATTAAAAAAGTGGTTAGGGATAAAGAAGATGTAGACGCTGCTTTACTTACCTATTTGTTGGCTTACCGTTATAGCGTACATAGTACCACAGGTGAAAGTCCAGCGATGCTATTGCAACGTCGACATCTACGGGTGCGACTTGATTTACTACGCAGTGACGTGGCGCGGGAACAGCAGGACAAAGACATGCAAGGCAGACAGGTAGAGGCCGCCGGCGGCTAGAGTCGTAGGTTCACGCAAGAGGATGCAGTTTGGATTCGCAATTATAGGGGTCCTGATAAATGAAGGTAGTCAAAACTGAGGGTTCTCGAAAATATACGGTAGAGGAGAGTAATGGTCGTATTATAGACAAACATATCGATCAGGTTAGATCCAGTCTGGCACTCCCATGGGAGAGACGGTCGACAGAGAAAGAGGGGGATAGCATCGCGCATAGGGATGATATGGGAAAACGAGGTCCATGGGGGAATAATTAAAACAGCGTCGCCAGGGTGATAGGGAGGGGATTGGCTATGTTGGGACAACCCGACAGCGACAGTTACAGAAGAACAGGGAACCTCGGCTTATATCCCGCGGGCGTCAGATCTTACCCCTCGGTTGAGTTCTCCGCCCAGCCCACCGGGTATAAGTCCAGCTCGTCCGAAGCGAGTTATTCGACCTCCAGATCGATTAGGGTTTGATGATAGTAATTAGTATTTATTCTTATTCATTTGTAAAAATAATAAAATAAAGTAGTAATATATATGTACATAAAAAAATGTTTGTTTAATACGTCTGTTTATTTTATTGGAGTTTAGTTATATTTCCTGGTTAGCCCTAAGAACACAGATATGGTTTTAGTGATTTAAGTACATATTATTGGTAGACGTGTAATGTTATTGCTTTAGGATAATGAAAGCATGATTAAAAATTACTTTGTCCAGAATAAATCTCTGTACGTGGTGGATGAGTTTTATTAAGCTCCTTATTATAAGTCTAGATTTCTCAAAACGTTGATACCAGTAGTCATTAGGAGCACACACTGTTTCCACGGGGAAATTCTTCACTGCCAATCGTATCGATTGTTTTAGGGACTCCAAATTATCATGACGTCTAGAGCAAGCTGTACTCATTAAAAGTGTACATAAATCATAATCAAGCGAATTGATTTCGGGACTAGACGACGGCCAGTCTTCAGCACTCATGAAGTCCGAGACGTTCGCTTCTAACCAACATTGGGTGGACCGAGCTTCATTGCCCGGCGCGGAATCTTGCTAGAAGAACCATGCTTGGTTATCGAGCGTGGTGTTATTAAGGGGCTTAACTATCTCCTCAAGAATGGTATCTTGATAGACTAGTGCCGATGCTTTGATACAAAAATATGGCTCAGTCACTCCTTCATAGCGAACACCCCACCAAATCAACTCTCAAGTAGGGCAATGTCCACATTGCACTTTGTGTATAATAGTGACGTTCCCTAGAGCTTTGTGCATAAATACGTTAATTTTATTTGTTAGAATATTGCTCAATTGTAAAAAAAATCTCACCCGTAAACAAAATTTCGCTCCCTATCTTTGCGTACGGCTTCAGTAGTTGTTTCGATTTTACCACCCTATTCATCTTTAAATTATGAGTTAAGAAATGACCAGTGACTCTTATAGGCTGCAAGTCCTAAGTCTTCTTTTAAAATACGCGGATTGTTCTAGGTGCTATATTCATTTCCCGAGATAAAATCTTTTGCTTTCGGACAGGATTTCCTCGAATTCTTTTCTGATTTGGCCACCTTTATCGTTCTAACACTACGTGGACGGCCAGATCTTTCTCTGTCACAAATGGAGGAAGTCTCATTGTATCTATTAATAGGCCGGTACACAAACATTTGACTAATACCAAGTGTGTGGAGAGTTTTAAAAATTACATTTGGCTCCATACCTAGTTTGTGTAATGCAGTAATTATGTTCTTTTTATCATCCCACTCCAAAGGTATTTGTATTATTTGTTTGATTATATAATGTATTTGCACCAAAACGTGAAAACAATGAACTATCTTATGACAGATTCCAAACACAAGTGTAACACTTTTTATTGTAACAGCCTTTATGATCAACCAACGTTTATTCAAACTTAGAAAACATAAACATTAAACTCACGTATGAGCTGCTGTATCGGTGAATGAAATGCCTATATAATGCTTGAAAAAAAAAAATACAATATTAACAACAGCAAATGAAGCGTTAAGGGTCAAATGTATACAGGCATGAATTCTAAAAGAATCTTCAACAAAACCCAAAAAAAAAGAATCTTAATATAAAACAAACCTACAAGTATGTTTTTATATGATATGGTAAATAGTTGATATTGGAGATCGCGTATTGTAATAAATTCCTCACGAGCTCAGTGAAACATGTATGGTGATCATTCAATAACGCCATAACGCTCTGGCTGGCGTGACCAGCGTACAACCGACAACAATAGCTTTCATTGTCATGTTTACAAATAAACCTCTTCAGTTGTAATCCGCCATTGTTGTTTGAAACTTGAAGATCTCGCAGCCACAGATGCTAATCTCAAGTGTCTGTTAACACGACAATAATAGGGCTTTTTAAGAGTATCCTTACCGCGATTTTAGTTATTTTCGATGCGGTGAATGCACGGCGGTTTTGAATTTTGATCCCGCTTCCTTTCACCATTCATATTGATACAACCATTCATTGTCGTATCCGTGTAAGTGAACCTTCTGGAGCATAACATTTATCTACCCATAACGTTACGGCCATAAAAAACATTGGACATAATAAAATAATGCACCGTGGGCTTCGAAATAAAAATGTTTCGTATCAGAAACCTAATGAGCTTTATACAAGATAAAGGAGACCAAAACATGTGTCGCCCATCTAATTACTAATCGAGCGTTTCATCTTGATGTCACAAAAAAGGATCGACGACAGATTCTATTAGTGTGAGATGTGTATCTCTGCGCACGCGCCGGTCGTCGCCTTCTGTACGGCGACTTAACACATTACTTATCAAAATATTGTTATAAACATGTAGATTGTAATATAAAACACTCCGAATGACAAAGAGTAAGATTGTCGCAAATCTATATAAAACTTGAAAGACTACTAAATAATATTCCAAAATTAGTAGTCGAATGCATAAATACGAACGATGTATATTTGATGTTCGAAAAAAAAACAGAAAAACAAATACAAGTTGAGAACGCGCGTCGTGAATTCGATGCATGCCAAAGGGTCCCGGGCTAGGGAGAGATGCCTATCTTAAACGCCTGTATCACCCACGGGAGACACTTTTTTGTAACATTATTATCGACTTGAAATTTTATCTCGAAATGTTTTCCAGAAGGACGTATAACATCTTAAATATTTAAGGGGTTACAAGAGATTTATAATTTTTTTTTCTGACATTAAATGGTTGTTTGTTTTTTTGTTGTTCACCAAATCTGTTCATTTTTATTGTGAGTCTTTGAGAGATGTGCTCATTTGGTTTTTAATAAGGTTTTACACGATCTTTTTGTTTTAATTTTGTTCTTAGTATTGCAACTGATCATATTGCATTCGTTATTGTTATTGCTTTATTTTCGTTTTATATCTGATCATATTTTTTGCCGCTAAACGTGAAGCACAGCTGCGTAAAATACTGGCATATTTTATCGAACAATCATACTATCATCACCATCACCGTGTGTTCTTTATTTCCATTTTAAGACCCACTTCTGTTCTATCCTTATTTACAATTATCATTCATCTGTTTGTTGATGATTGCCACACGCAGTAACATAATTGTAATTTCAGCGAATATTTTTTTCAATATTTAGATCTTGTATTTAAATTCTCGTAGTAAAAGATTAAATCGCGATTTCTTTCATATTTTATATGTCAGACGGCCACGCTAAGTGACTGTAGTTACTGTTTTATTGTGAATTGAACCTATCAGCGAAATAAAACAGTTATCCAGTAAATATATTATTGTATTTAAAAAAAAAGTTCTGCAATCGAATTAAGGCGCGATTTAAAGCGAAAACAAGACGAGCAAAATGGTATGAAACAGCGTTCGAGCAATCGAGCATAACAACAGTGTAACGCTTTACTACGCTGATGTTTTTGCACCTCTCACTTCAGAGTCATGTTCATTCTTAAGCTATAAACTCCAGACGCGCATCGGAGCTTACTCACACAGTTATTTCTTATTGCATTTATAGCTAACCAACTTACATGTTAGAAATAAAAATATTTATGCTTAGCCCATTTAGCAGGTCAATCAACTGCAGTACTAATATTTTATATTATTAAATTTTTAGTTGGGTCTATGTTGTTTCTGGAATCAAGGCCTTCTTTTCGAATCAAAATATGCGTCACATAAACTGTAAAGATTTGGGATCAGTTCCCAAGGAGGCAGCTACTTTCCTATGCCAGAAAAATTATATTAGAGCAATTTATTATCCAGTACGCTGGCATCACGCCTAGTTTGTATTGAATTTCGAATACTTAAAAGCGCTCTGCTGTGAAAACATCATATTTAGAAATAGTACGAAATGTGAAATCTAACCCACGGCCTTTACTCTCCGAATGTTTGTCTGGCATTAGGTGTGTTTGTAGAAAAAACAATTAGGTACAGGTCAGACGGCATCGAGTTGCATTCGCTATTTATAGCCAGCAATTTACTGCGTGTAACCCCATACGGAACCTAAGCTGTGGAAGCAGTTTCACCGGATTGCTATGAGTGCGCGCTGGGCGATGCGACCATGAAAAGGTCCTTGAACGTCTTTCGAATTTTATTCGTATTTTCCTAAGCGTGCATAAATGGAACTTGTAAAACTAGCTTTTTTTAAGGGGCAAGTGAGCAGTCGTAGCTGTGACCGTTGACGTCCATGGGCATCAGCATAATTGTTATCTGTAAAACCCCGAAATTGGGAAACTTATCTCTTGTATGTAATGCCCATAACTCCGCGGTGTTAACTACTAGCGGTGTAACTGGCGTGACTCCGCTTCTATTTATCGTAGTGTAGTCCAACACTGAGATATTGTTTCAAGTGGGACCTTCCTGAAATTAGCGCGTTCAGAGGAACACAGAAGATATTGAAAAAAACACATACTCATAGCAAAAATATTGGGATTAACCTTTGCTACTCTTTCATATCTAACTAAACCAAAACGCGTCGAAAAAGTATTTAAATAGATTTTTTTTCTTTGTCTTTAATTTTAAATGGCTTAATTAAAAGACTTAAATAATAAATTAAATTATAAATAATTTAAAAAAGACGTTCCTCTTTAATCAAAACACTCAAATGCATAAACTACGTCACTTTGAATACAAATATTACAAAATGGCACCTGCTCATGCAAAGTATTATTTTTACGATAATGCTCAATATGTCTAACTTTTATAATAAAAATGTAACTCGAGGAGTTGATTGACATGTCGGAACAGTTTCACCTGTAGTGCATCAACTTTGAAACTATCATCTTTTCTATTCCTGTGCCAGGTCTAACGTCTCGCCCACAATATTGAAAGCAATTTCAATCATATTAAGTACCATAAATATGTATGCTCGTTATTTTTTAACGCAAAAAGTATCCCTGGAGCTTCAATGATATTTGACATAGATTTCGATTAGAATTTGTAATAAAATAATTTTATTTTGCTTTTACTTTGTTTAACATTTATATTTACTCTTGGTTATATTTAGTGTTCGTAATGGTGTGGTATTTCCATCCAATCGCAGCTTGTACGTTGTCTGTTAGTGTGGGCTAAGCATATTGTTTAATCGGTTATAAGTTATTACAGAGAGCTAATTCAATCTCTACAGACAGCCGTCTAATGAGAAGAGGATGACTGGCCGCTTGTGGACGGGCCGCGCACGACCGGTCGCATATCTGACCTACAAACTGTGGTCTAGTTAGCCAGTCTAGTGTCTCATTCGCTATTTAATAATGCACGGGATCTAGAAGTGGATTCAAAGTTTGATTACTACAGGAATCGCCGTGGCAAGGCCGAAGTTAGTTGGGCGGACTAGTGTTTAAAATTTTAAGCAAAATTTATAAAATAAAATAAGAGAATGTCAAATAAAAGAAACCTCAAAACAATAGTTTTAACTCATATAAATTCCCCCCCCCCCTCCCCCTCAGTATTATGGCTACGACCAACCCAGGTCATAGGTATGCAGTAATAACCTAAGGTAAAAAATAAAAAATACATTTACAAGAAGATAAAAGTTCCCTAATTTTGGACTCCGTTTAAAAGAACTGTAATATTTGTATTTCATAATAAACGTCTTCTATTCTGTTCTAAGACATTTGACGAGCAGTTAATAGTGTTTGCAAACAACGCACGGAGGTGATGATGATAGATGACAACAATCTATTTTGTCCCTTCCAATGACCGTTTAAAAGTCGCCATATTGACATTATAGACAGCTCGACGTACTCGTAATTCTAAGAAAATCGATTTTCTCGCGTCCAAAGTCGAATACGCTCAAGATGATTTATGGTACGCCTTTATCCCAAACGTATTTCGAATTAGAAAGATATATTAATATCTTCATTTTTTCCACTTCCCAAAGAATACGGGCCCTTGTCCCGTGAACACAAAAAGAATACGCGGAGTCGGTATTCGGCGCCCAACGACCGTGTGACAAGGTGCTTTATGCGGACGATTATAAGCGGACCGAATTATGTTCCTATACCCGATAAATATCTGCCAACTCATACAAAAGCGTCCCAATAAAAATATAATAGTTAATGTAGCAACACTGGCCGCAAACTGCCGCGTCACACCGCTGGGGAGCGCTAGTCGACACACGTGGAAACTAATTAAAATTGTCCAGCGAGTAGACCTAGCTCTCTCCTCGCCCGCTTCTTTATGTTTTTAGAGGTGTTGCTGATATCCCAAATAGAGCACTACCAGGAAGGTCTGTCATTGCTACCGCACGAGTATGAAGGGATGTCGTGTTTTGTGCAGTTTCTTTACGAGGATGGCTCTGACGGGGGTCAGGAAAGGAGGTTAACGCGTGCACATGTCTTTTGAGTGTGTGGATATTTTAACTGCCCCAAACATCGCGGCTGTGTCACCCCTAGGTGCTGCTTATGTCCTTAATACCTTTTTATAGTATAAGGGGGCAAAACAAGCAGTCGGAGCCTTTTGAGTACTACCCACAGAGTACCGCATAACGTGCAGATATGCTTCGTTCCTGCCACCCAATGGGTCAGAGGAAATTCACAAACCGCACGACACAACGCATAGCAGTCACATCGAAGCAGTATCATCTGATGACGGGGCATCAATTTAACTTATGTAATTATAATGTAGCAACACGGGCAACAAAACATGTAAATGTTTTAATATTACAAATACATAAAGCAAGTAATTTGTAGAAAACATTACTTTAATTGTCTCCGTAAATTTAAATAAATGTATTTGTTATTCAAATCTCTATAATCCTATGTGAATAACTTCGTATTCTATATGCTTAGATGATGCAGATAATTAATTCTTTATGTACCCAATTGCTGTACCTAAAGTTACCTACTTTGTAACACGAAAATTTACATAAAATTTCCTGGAGGTACTGGGTAAATGGAATAAGTAGATTTTTTTTTCATACGGATGGAATATTTAAAACAAGTTTAAAATAACGCTCATTCGTGGTTCGAGTTATACGCACAAATATAAGTTTCTAATGGTTATTTATTAAGAGGTAGTGCCATGCTGCGTTGCAGCCGAATTATGTCGACACGACCGGGACATGTACCTCACATGTCGGTCACATGCCACCGCCGTAAAGTGTTGGCTATGCTGTCGTGTTTTACGCCATTTGTGAGAATCCGGTGGCCCATTGGAGGGTAGGAGGGCAGCGCATTCGCTTGACAAAGATAATGCGAATGTATAGGCCTCGGTGATCGTCAAAAGGTTCCCCCCACTCGTCGTAAGCACGTCTATATTACAAAAAAAAAAATTGTATTCACTGTAATTATTGTATTCAATTTTCATCAATTTCTTGCGAAATTTCGTGATTGAAGATCGCCCTGAAGTATTCTTTATAAACGTACAGACAGATGGATAACAAAGTGAACATAACAAACAGGTTATGTTTTTTTTCTTTTGCAGTAATGTTCATACATTATAATAATACAATATTTAACAGAGGTTTTATACAAAGTTCGACAACGTGAAGTGATGTATTTGCGCATTTCGTCCGTAAGTCGATCTGCCAGCACCATTGTTCTCGCTAAGGCGCTGGAGACGCCGTCCATCTTGCTCTGATAACCATCAGCCAGCTCAGAACACCAGATATTTCTATTCGCTTACAAATAGAGGAAACTCGTGTAGTTTTATTTAAAAACGGAAAATATCTTATAATTTTGTCGCGATTTCTTTTGTGAGGCGCTTGATGTCGCGATATTGTATGTCTCGAAACAAGGGGAGAGTTATTATACCATCGCGACTTCTGACTTAGTTATAAACTGTTGTTGTAACATTCATGTTAGAACTGTACACTATAGGTACACTCAAATCTTAGTTCTTTCCACAATTAATATATAAAATTGCGATTTTGTAATGGTAAGGTTAAACTAACAAATTTCATTCATGGTTCCTTTAACTTAATAGACTAACTTTTTTTTTTCTGATCTCAATTTTTGCTGTTTTTCAAAAAAACCAAAGAGAAGCCCAATACAGCTTCATCGGATTGCTGTAACTGCGACGAGTTTGGGGTCGAAAGGGGACCAAACCCTCTCCCTCCCGCCGATTGGAGAGATGCCTCCCGATATGAGAGTGTCTGAATAAATTATTTTAACTATTACAATAAAACTACTTGGACGGAGTCCGCCCGTGGTTGCTGTAAAGCTTCTGAAACGTCGGGCTACATAAATAATTTAATTAAACCACTATAAAATCCGTAAAAGTAGTTCTATTGTAATGACTAACATTCGTGTAAACTTAAGACATCAACTATTTTAACTATTATTAACCTCCTCCCCCGACTCTGACGTCTGGAGCTGCTCGCGCGCGTTAGCTAAAATGAAGAGGGTCCATGAAGAGGGTCATGACCGGGAATATAGACTAAGCCGTATTCACAAACGGTTCTGAATGACGTATAGCACATATCGCCGACGTATTGTCATGCCCATAGGCTTAGGGCCCTATGCGTTGAGTGTCGACGCATACTGTAGGGACTCACATTATTGTTTGCGGACATGAACGTAAGAGCCCGTTTATTAGCCGGACATTATAGTGTCGTGTAGCTGATCAGAGGCTTTCTACGGCTACCGAAGCCCATGAACATCAGCATAATTACTATGCAGATGCGTTGCTCTCCTTTTCAACCCTCCCCCCCCCTCACAATGGGCCGCCGGCCCACATTAACACGAACCTGTGAATCCAGTTTTGAGATAACACAGAGACTATAAATTCGTTTTATCATAGTCCAGGGATTAGCATAAAGTTTCAATAATCTGTTGTCAGTTTTTGATTGAAATACAAACTTTCATTGCACGTAACATCACCGGTCCAATTTGTCCTCTACTTACCTGAAATGAAATTAATGCCAACATGAATAGATGGATAAGTAAATTATTATTAAAGTACATGGGTGCCAACTTTACAAACTTAAAACTATGTTTGAGAACATTGCGACCACAATTTACAAACGATTTTCACATATCATCAGTCATTGTTAAATAATAATAGGCATATCATTAACCGACGTTTATGTTACAACTTTAATCTTTTAATATATCGTTGAGACATTTTGAATGTGGTAAATACGGTGGTATAGCCATCATAGACTTATTTTTCTAAGGGTAAGGTCTAAGAATTAAGATTTTTTTTATAGCATAGGGAAGATAAACGAGCAATCAGGCCTTTTGTGACGACCACCCACGCACATAGAAAACCGAATTTACGCATTATTGATGGAATGATGCTTTCCTGCTTCCCTCCAATGTGTCACCGGCAACTCACATACCACTGGAAGCACGACATTACTGCAGGCCCTCGATACGGACTACAACTGGGATAAGTAATTTAGTAAGCTGTAGCGGGATACAATATAGCGTCCTAATTGAGCCGACATCTCCGGAAAATTGTCACTAGCTCATAAGATATCAACAAAAAGAGACATGCTGTCGCGTTTTGTACGTGGTTCTGAGTATCCGGCCCAGTGGGGGATGGGTGAACGAGAGTATCCCATCGGCGGCGTTAATAAGCATCAGTAGTCATTTGGCTACGATTGTGAGTTTTCACCTCTAGACTAATAACAAAAATCACTACCTCAGACTTCACATGCGACCAGGCTCACAATTAAGTGATTACCTGCACTTTCACCAGGTCCATCACCCAGATCTCACGTGTTAAGGTTGAAAGATGAGTGTTATAATTAAATAAAATGTAACAAAGCATTTTATGTTATTTTATGAAGCAACTTACGCATTAATAGCAAATATCGGCCGACATTTACATATTTATACTAGCAATTCGTGCCGGATTCGCATGTTCATATCATGGACAAACAAATTAAACACTAAAACTTTCCTTGGGGATTGCTCTATCTATGGATGAAAACCGTATGAAAATCCATTCAGTTCATGCCGGATTTAGCAAATTCTATTACGGCGCCCTTGCTTTGATATCATTTTCAGCATTAAGGTCAGATAGTTTGTCTGTAAGACCTTTGTGCATGACAGTCGAATAACGCCGGCGCTACTAAGAAGGTACTTTTCGCTGACAGGATACCTCCGTAAAATGAAAACACCGATTTTTGAGTGTTTTGCGCGGTTTGTGAGTGGTCGCTGTCCGACTGGAGGGGAAGAGAAAAAGATTGCTTAACCTATTCTAATTTTGAATCTTTTTTAGTATTCTGCTCTTTAACAAATGTTAAGGCCCGAGGTGTAAAGAAAGGAGCAATATAAGCGCTCAGTTACTCTTTACGCTGCTGTAGTTCCATGATAATAATAGTTACCTTCATCGTTATCACCATTATCAGCCCTTATCGGTCCACTGCTGGAGATAGGCCTCTCTCAATGAACGCCAAGACAGCCGATCTCCTGCTACACGCATCCATCCCGAACCGGCTACTGCACGGAGATCGTCGTCCCACCTGGTGAGCGGTCGAAACTAGTAACTAGTACTACTTGAATCACTAGTCCTACTAGTAAGTCAGACTTGTTAACAGCGATTAAATAAATTCCGTTGAAGTAGTATTAATGTCTTAACATCTATACATCTCCGTTGTTGGTGTTGGCTTCTATTCTCGTTTACACGCAAAAAATTTCGCAAGCCGGTAATAAATCACAACGATGTATAAAATTAGCAAATCTCCGCTCCCACTGCATGATGAACGTCCGTACACCTGCAGGAATAAACACAAAACGACGGCCAAAGGCCCGCTTGTCAATCCGTCCATCACGCGTTTTGACAGGACCGGCATCACCGCCGCTCCGCGCGAGAAAAAAATGACAGAAATGTACAAACTATATGTTTTATTTGGGTTATTTTTGAAACAAGCGAACTATTAGGGTGCGAGCATACTGTACATTCCTGCGTGTCAAAATGAGAATTAATTAAACGTTTGGGTGATAGCCCTCTATTTTTTTTTGATGCAGGGAAATACATTTACGTGCCGTCATTGGCCCTGGGTGGGTCCAGTGGTGTGGAGGGCTCGCGGAAAATTATAGTGCCGAATGCCCACAAAAACCACCGCAAGTGCCATCAGTGCCGCCCATGGTGAGGTGCCCCGGAACAACTTTCAACTTTTTGTGAAAAGGGAGGGGGAATGAGGTTCCCATGCACCGTGCGAAAAGCGCCTCCACCTTTTGGTATTTTGTCCCCTCTTCTTATAAGAGGGATACAAAGAGCAGTTCCCTCGGTTCAATTAGCTTCGCCCAATGTGTTCTTGATTCACCTCAGCAGCCTGAGGAACACCTTGGGAGAACAGGCTTGAACCATGGTGAGGTGGGTGACAGCCCCCCACTTGACTAGGTTTGAACTCGTGTCGCTGAAAATACATCGGACTCACATCGTCTTCACCACTGGCATTTATGGGCCCACTGTTTGACGTAGGCCTCTTTCAATGAACGCAAAGATTGATCTCATGCCACTTACATCCTGGACCGATGAATGCACGGAGGTCGTCGAGCTCAAGTCAATTATAATTTTTATGCAGTCCGTAGGAAAGAAATTTATATGAAGTGAACCGCCTAGGAAGCGACATTTACAAACACTAAAATCTACCTAATGATGGCGAATAAGCTAATGCTCTTACAAACTGCATAACCATTATAATACAGTATGGTGTGAGCGAGAAATACCTACCTACATTTCTAGTCTTCCAATGTAAAAAGTCGGGCCAATGTAGCCTGCGGCGGTGACACTCATGAAAGGTATTGTTTATTCATAAAAAATACAGACCTATTATATATCTTAAGTTAAATACGTACTTGCCCTAAAAAAAAGCAATTCTTACGTTGAAGCGAACCAGCGCCTAAAAATGTATATTTAAAAGGTTATTGATCTCATCTCGTACCTCGTCTAGACCTAAGATTTCAATCGCCATCGTCAATGAAAACATACCCTATAGGAACTCACGGGATCGACATTATGAATCACTTGATTACTTCGAACCAGTGCCGGATTTAGCAAATTCTATTACGGCGCTCTTGCTTTGATATCATTTTCAGCATTAAGGTCAGATAGATTGTTTTAGGCCCTGTAAGCCGATTTTTACCTCCGTAAAATGAAAACACCGATGTAGTGTCTTGCGTTGTTTGCGAGTGGCCACTGTCCCATTGGAGAGAAAGAGAATAATGCCTAATCTATTGTAATTTTAATTCTTTTTACTATGTTGCTCCTTAGCAAATGTTAAGGCCCGAGATATAAAGAAAGGAGTAAAATCGTGTAGAATATAAGCGTTCAGTTACTCTTTACGTTGCTGGAGTTCCAAGATAATAATAGTTATCTTCATCATCATAATCATTATCAGCCCTTATCGGTCCACTGCTGGAGGTAGGCCTCTCTCAATGAACGCCAAGACGGCCGATCTCCTGCTACAGGCATCCATCCCGGACCGGCTCCTGCACGGAGATCGTCTTCCCATCATGATACTTTACTTGTCTGCCCTATGACTTCGTTACGAATTCTGTCGGACAGAGATGTCTGCCTTATGACTTCGTTACGAATTCTGTCGGACAGAGATGTCTGCCTTATGACTTCGTTACGAATTCTGTCGGACAGAGATACACCCAACTTAGCACGTTCAATAGCCCGTTGAGCTACCGCAAGTTTGCGGATGTTTGAACACAAAAAACACCTAGACTGTCGTCCGACGTGTCTTATAATATAATGTACTAATGAGGATGCATTGGAAATTTCATCAGTATAGAACAGTAAAAAACTCAAGAGTTGTGTTCGTTCTTAAGGAGTAAACACTCCAGTTATGGATCACCTGAAATTTCCTTCATCATTATGTTTTGTTTGACGTCTTTCCATACAGGAGTGAGAAATACGTAATTAAAAATAAAATTTTTGGATTAAATCCGAATGATAAGAGCTAAATTCCATCAAATCTTTTATTTCACAAAATTCCAAATATACACTCGCTAACTTGACCCTCCTCAGGCGCAGTCTGGTAAATATTACCCAAGACAACAATACATTTAACATATTATGTCGTATACGGGATAAGAAAACGCGGTAATATCTCATCCGTGTTTAGATAACTATCGCACGTTTAATGAGTAAAATTACATAATTAATGTTAAGACGCCACTTCTGATTCTACTGATAACTTTTTTGACCACATTAATGGTAACATAATAATTATATCCGTTAGTTTTTGTTAGTCTCAAATATTATTGTATGCATTGTTGAACACTTACAAAACAATTAGAAATGGCATCATTTGTAGCCCGTATCAAGTCACGAGTAAGAATATACCGTTGCTTTTCAAACAATTTGGGTTAACGTTAATGTCTTATTATACAACGAACTATAACAAGCCATGTACTAGTTTCACTAAGTTCTTGGAGAAAAAAAATTACTAGCAGTGCCTATATACAGCTTTTAGGTTTTATGGCATCAAGCTAAGATGACTATAATGTGAGAGGTGGTGTTTGAGGACCGGGAGGGATCTTTTGTGAGGAGGCGAGTCGGCCGCGGCGACCCACAGGGATCAGTTTTGGGCCCGATCCTGTGGGATATTGGGTACGACTGGGTCCTGCGGAGTCGTCTCCTTCCCGGGATGAGTGTCATCTTTTATGCAGATGACACACTCGTCACGTCCCGGGGACTAACTACTGTAACTAACTACTACTAGTATAACTACTACAATAGGGAGTACTATATGGATACAAGAGTCAGTAGCATAAAGAGATTGGGCCTTCGGGTTCGCCTATAAAAGACCGAAGTTCTCCTCTTCCGCGGGACTGGGAGGAATGAACCCCCTCGAATCGGAGAGGCGGAGGTGAGGGTGAGTCCAACAATGAGATAACTTGGACTCACTCTCGATGGCGGGTTGGCCTTCGGCCACCATTTTCGACAGCTCGGGCCGGAGGTCCTAGGCGTGGCTGCGGTACTGGGCCGTCTACTACCCAACAGGGGAGGCCCTACTGCTGCTGTCCCAAGGTTATATACTCCGGAGTCTGCCGGAGTATATCCTTGTACGGTGCCCCTGCGTGGTGCTTACTACAGCAAATAAGACCCAGATGCGCAAAGCTCAGCGGGTTATCGCGGTGAGGGCTATACGGGGGTACCGTACGATCTCCTTGGCGGCAGGGACTGTCCTCGCCGGCGACCCGCCGTGGGAGCTAATAGTGGAAGTACTTGCCGAAGTGTGTTCCTTGGTTCAAGACGGGAGGATACGGGCTGAGTAAGTTCAGGGCAGGAGGGTCTCCGACGGGTACGTCGGCGAGAAGAAGAGACGCTGATGCGGAAGTGGAGGGAGGCCCCGTCGCCGTCAATATACGGCGTACATATGACCAACGCACTGCGCCCGGTCCTAGAGCATTGGATGCGCCGCAAACGTAAGCCCCTCACTTTCCGCATGATACAGGTGCTCACCGGGCATGAGTGCTTCGGTGCGTGTCTGTGTCGGATCCGCCGGGAGACGGAGGCACGCTGACACGTACCGAACACGCACGCGCTGCTGAGAACACGGCCCAGCATACCTTAGAGGTGTGCCCTAGATAGGCCGTGCAGCGCCATGATTTATTAGTGGCGCTGGGAGGGTCGGACCTCTCACAGAAGAGCGCGATCTGTTTAATGCTCGAGAACGACTGGTCCTGGGAGGCGATGGCCTCCTTCTGCGAGAAACGTCTCCCAGATAGAGGTGTCCCAGAAGGAGGCCGCTGGATGGGCCAGAGAGGAGGAGATGGAGGATGGCTTTTCTCGCGGACGACGCATAGGGGTGTGGCGGAGGCGCTAGCGCAGCTTATGCCACCTCTTTAAGTGGGGCCAGAGGTTAGGGTGTGCACCTGACCCCATTGCAACAACGTCGAAGGGGGCTTATCTAGGCTATCGGATCGGTACCTCTATTCTGAAGGAGCTGATATGAGGAGATCAATAATGTTAAAACCAAAAGCTACCGGCATCTCTCCGAACATCTATCAGACTCTCCTAAGTTTTCTTTTCCTAAGTTAATATAATCCTAAGATATATAGTTTGAGTGGGACGCGTGCAGGGGGAGTGAGCTAAACTGCTTCTTTCAATGGGTGGGTACGTTATTTCGCAGATACTAACAGGGCACGGGTGCTTTGAAGGTCGCCTGCACAGAATGGCGTTACGTGACCTGCCATGATGTCCTTGCGGTCATGAAGCTGAACCCAGAGACCATGTACTGTGGGAATGTGACTTGTACAAAAACGAGCGAAATGTCATGTTGGACGGCATCCAACGGACGACGATGGGCCCAGTCTATCACCAGGATTTGGTCGCAACAGAACAGAGTTTTAAGCAATTGACGATATTTGCGCATACATGGCACGCGAAGAGGAAGGATAGGTAACGACGTAGCTGCATCGAGACAACCAGGACTGACGAGGCCGATGACAACTTCTGTCTTTGTGGTGTCAGGCCCCAGAAAGGGGGGAGAGAAATAAGGAAACACTTAAATAATGTGTAGGGAGTCAAGAATTGCACTTTGGGTAACAGAGCTGGTGAGCAAACCCCCGTGCATCTCCAATAATTCGTTCCGTACACCGAGAGGTGGGTAGGAACATGGGTGGAGGTGGGTAAGAATTCTGGAGGAACCCGGTCCCTTACGAGGTACTGGCCATTCGCCGAGGTGCCCTGTTGCTAACAGATCCGGGGCCTCAGTCTAGGCGGCCGGCGGCACCCGCGGGGTTTTAGTGGGTATTCGGTTCATCCGCGAGTCCCACACACCCATCTCACCCAAAACCGGTGGCAGTGCGTAAATGCATTTCCCCGCGAAATAAAAAAGAACCAATAGCCTTCCTGAATAAGTGAGCAACTTAACACTGAAATATTTTTTTTTTTATATTTGTTAGTACTAGTTGTATTAGTAGTACCTAAATTAACGCCAAAGAAACAAACTATTCAGCTTTATAGTATAATATATATTAGCGATTATTTGTGTGTGCGTGTTGCGTGTGGTCGTCATCAAAAACTTCCACTTTTCCTCTTGTACTATATAAATTGTAAGATTTTCTGGAAGCATTTAGCTTTAAAGTCACGTGTCGGCATTATCATCGAAAGAAGGCCAACACTAGATATATGTACTAAGCTAATTACTTCCTGATAAATCTAAGAACTGACAGACAGGCCTGTAATTTTAAAATCTGAAAGTTTCTTATAACACTTATGACTTAACAAAAAGTTTGAGTCATCGTATCTTAAAACGCAAGTCATGTTTAGAACTAAGAAAAGTCAAAATGTTTTCGCCTCTTATGCTAGTCTTGTAAACTACTGTTCAGTACAAGGCATATTTGTGTGACTAAAGATAGCTTGATATCAAGTATCAAATAATTCTCCTTCTATATTCGATTTTCTACACGTTGTTCAGTTTTTAAAAAATGAGCAAATTTTGGTACATGTGAGATCTTTTTTTATAGAATAAGGGGGCAAACGAGAAATCGGAGTATTTTTACAACTACTGACGCTATGGACATTCTCATAATTATTATACCGATGCGTTGCCCTCCTTCC